>CAUYUJ010020591.1:115000-140000 GCA_963575745.1 Prorocentrum cordatum | reverse complement strand
TCAGAAGGCGGCGGGCCTTCTCGGAAGCCCTCGCGCCTTCTCAAGAGGTGGCTGTGCGTCCTCTGGGGAGGGCCTGGGAAACTTCTCGGGGGGGCCGGGGGACTTCCGAGCCTTCTGAGAGGGCCCGCCCCTTCTCACTCCCCCCCCCCCCTCGCTCGCTCGCCGCCGAAGCACGGCAGTGCCGCGCAAAAATCGTCGGGACGCCGCGAGGAGCCCACCGAGGGCCCACGGCGAGAGGGGGCACGGAGGGCCCCGGCAGCTCGCGGGGGGGGGGGCCGCGGGGCAGGCCGGAGCGAGGGGAGGCGCGAGAGGCAGGCGCGGCCGCGTCTCGTGCTCGTCCTGGGCGCTCCGCGGGGGACCGCACGGAGACATGCTGATACTGCGAGTCCTCCCTGGGAGGCGCGCGTCCGACCCGAACACTTTTGATCCGCGGGTCGAGGGCGCACCTCTTCCGGTCGAAGCCAAGCGGGCCGCGCGAAGCTTGGATTAGGCAGAGAAGAGGAGGGAGGAAGGCGTCCGACCCGAACATATAGCGTGCCCATCCTGCATGTCGTTTCCCGAGCGGCGTGGCGGGAGAGCGCCCGCCACGGCGAATCCACTGCAAGATATTTCTCGGTGCGCGCGTCTCCCCTGGGGGGGGGGGGGGGGGCGACGCACATGCAGTATCAGTTTGCTGGGGTGACGCCGATCACGAGGGACCACGACGAGGCAACCCGCCGAGAAGCCACGAAAGCTTCAGCACCTCCCGAGCACCCACGAGAGGCCGAGAGGAGAGGAGGGGCCACGGAGCAAAGCCACGGAGCGAAGCCACGGAGAGCTCGGCAAGCCAGAACATCTAGGAGGGACCTCGACGGGGGGGCACGCTGACGAATCACGCCGGGGACCACCGCAACTGCGTCGACTCCGACAGCGTATGACAGGCATTAAAGGTGGGCCTCAACGAAGGGCCGGAGTAACGTCTAGAACTCCCAGGCACTCACGACGAGCGGCTACGCCGAGGTGTGTACTCCCGGCAAGAATAGGCACGAGCGAGCACGCAAGACGGGCACGATGGGAGATCACGGCACTTCGGCATATCCCCGCACACCCACGAATGGCCCGGACGGCGGGTCACGGTGGAGGCCCAGAGCATCTTCCTCGAACCCTAGTCGCAAAAACTTTTACATGTGGGCTCTGCAGCGCACATCTCGATGTTTGGGGAGCCCTCACAGGCATAGTGATTTAGCCGTTGCCATGCAGAAGCAGAGGCCGCTGGAATCGAGGGCACATCAACCCACACTTACGCAAGACGCTCGACTGAGTGGCCTGAGCCAGGCATCGAGGTCACCAACAGCATGCCAGCTCGGCAATCAATCATCAGAAGAAGAAACAATGTCATAAACAGAAGCTGTAGGAGAGAGGGGGGCCCCAGCGCAGACCCAAGAAAGCGTATGTTTATGGCGTTTTTTCTTCTTCGGATCGCGGCTCCTGCTCGCTGCACCAATCGCTCCAGCGGGTGCTGGCGAGGTGAAACAGTCGAGCAGGAGAGGGGTGAGGGCGGAGAGGAGGAGGAGGAGGAGGAGGAGGACGAGGAGGAGGAGGAGGAGGAGGACGAGGAGGAGGAGGAGGATGAGGAGGAGGCACCCTTGCGCAGGACGGCGAGGCCCTCGCAGGCGTGCCCGGACTCCGACGGCCTCCGGCCGAGAGGCTGCCCGCCGCTGCGGGCGAGAGGCCCCCGTGACCAGCACTGCAGAGAGCACCCGCCCGCGGAGGGAGTCCTTGAGGCTCTCGGGGTGGTCTACGGGGTTGACAACCACGTCGTCGTCCGTGGCCTTCCCGCTCGCTCCCTCCCCCGTGCTTGCGCATTCCGCCACCGCGCCGCAGGCACCGAGTGGAGTGTGCTCAGGTCCCGTCGAGCTCTGCAACTTTGAGAGGGAGGGAGGGAGGGAGGGAGGGAGAGAGAGAGCGAGAGCGAGAGCGAGAGCGAGAGAGGGGGGGGAGGGAGGGCGCGCAGCAACCAGACGAGAGTCTTACACAGGAGCCTGAAAAGCGCGGGAAGCGACTAGTACCAGCATGTGCCAAGCTCGCCGCACGAGCGCATGCCCTTGCGCGTGCATCGACTCCGCTGCGCAGAGCCCCTGGTGCCAAGCAAAATGATCACCGTGGGGGCGGCATGCGCCAGACCGAACAAAAGCCCACCACATCAGCAGAGGAAAAAGCAGTAGGGGGAGGAGGACGAGGAGGAGGAGTGCTTGGCACCTGAATAGCGCTCGGTATTCAGAGCGGTGGTATACACGGCAAGCCTAGGGCGCCGTACCGGGCCGCGACTGAGCACTAAACGAAAGCACAGGAAAGGCTGATCGAATCCGCGCCGAGCGCACGATATACTGAGAAGTCGAAGCTTAAAGCGGCTTCCTCTGGCTGGCCTGGACAGATTGGCACTGCAATTCCAGGAAGGAGGAAGAAGAGAGAGGCGAAGAGAGAAGGGGATGGGACGAAAGCGGGTGGCCGCAGATCCCTTTTAGTTCTCTGCGTTAAGGGTTGTAAGGCTCTCTGGAATCAACAAAAAATTCGGAGAACAAATGTTCGGCACACTAGGAGTTTCGCATACTATCCTGTGTCGCCCTTAGCGTACGAGACAGTCCAAAAGGCCCCTAAGATGGGCCCAAGTTGGCCCAAAGGTCCCCAAAAGGGTCGCAAAGGTCCCCACGATGGCCCCAAGAGAGGCTCAACAGGGGGAACACCAACTACATTTCGAGCCCGTGACTCGAAGATGGGCCCCGAGACCGCCAGGAAGGCTCCAAGATATCCCCAGGAATTGGGGGGCCCCCTAGTGGCCCTCAAGAGACCTCAAAGACAGTGTCCCCACAAAGGCTCCCCGACCCGGGCACGTTGGCGGGACTGGCCGAAGACCACTCGATCCGCCGCCTCCTGTGGTCTTGCCACAGGGGTGCCTGTGGCGTGTTAGATCCTCATTCTGATCTTTCCCGCCATCCTCCCCCAAGTGTTCCCCGAAGGGTTTCCACAACGGCTGGGGGAACACATGGTCCGATAGCTTGGCAGAGCTATTGCCAAACGCTCGGCCACATGGGGGATTCTCTGAAAGGCACGGGACGGCGGTGATTCGCCGTAGGCGTCTTCGATAATTCTGATGGGCTCCGAGTGTTACCTAACCAACTGGATGGCAGAGAGAAGCGGGGCGGAGATAGGGAAGCAGGATTGTGAGGGAGGAGAGTGCGGACTGCGGGGGAGGAGACTGTGCTGGAGGAGGGGCGGGGCCCTTGCAGCGACAGCTCGGTAGATCGGATCGTAGCCAAGGGGCCCGCCCCCCACACGAATCCATCTCAGGTCGTGTTGGCCGGCACGGGACGAGCAAGCGTCATCACACGCATATCTTCCCCTGCTTCTTTCCTGCTGGGGGCCGGCGGGACGTCAAAGTGGGGCTGGGGCAGAATTGGGGCTAGAGAAAAAAAAGGCTCCAAGCGGGCCCCTGAAGACGGAAACGTGAGCAACCCTCCCTCTGCTCGGGGGCGTCCAAGAAGAGGGGGGCGTCCCAAAGGGGCCGGGGGCGCAAATCTTGGCCCGCGGCATGTGCGCGGCTGGGGGGGGGGGCCGCGGACGCAAGGAAATAAGAAAAGAAGGGGCACCATGACATCTGGGGGGGTAACCTGGACATTCCCACCCCCAGCTACGCATCACCCCCTTTTGGCCGCCCCCGACCATTTTTCTCCGGGACTTCTGATCAGTTGAAACACATGATCCGCCGACCTTTTTCGGCGTGCGAGACCTCACCGTTCACCAGGTGGCTCAACAATTTCTCGCCCGAAACCCACCAACGCCCCCCACCTCGCCCACACCACGGCCCAGCATCCCCACCTCCAGAACAACTGTTTTCGGGCCCCCCCACCCTGATCGCCCGAAACCCACCAACGCCCCACCTGGCCAACACCACGGCCCTGCATCCCCACCCCCAGACTTGGGCCCCCCCACCCGACAATTTTTCGCCCGAAACCCACCAACGCACCCCAGAGACGTCTGTTTCTGGAACCCCTCAACCGACAATTTTTCGCCCGAAACCCGCCAACGCCCCCCACTTCGCCTTCACCACGGCCCGGCACCCCCACAAACGTCTGTTCTGCGGGCCCCCCACCCTGCAATTTCTCGCCCGGAACCCACCAACGGCCCCCCACTTGGCCCACACCACGGCCGGGCACCCCCACCTCCACAAACGTATGTTTTGTGGGCCCCTCATCCGACAACTGCTCGCCCGAACTCGATCAACGCCCCCCACCCCGCCCACACTGCGGCCCGGCATCCCCGCCTCCAGAGATGTCTGGTTCCAGGGCCCCCCCCCCCCGCAAGATTTCACCCGAAATCCACCAACGCCCCCCACCTGGCCCACACCACGGCCCAGCGCCCCCATCCCCAGAGACGTCTGTTCTGGGAGCCCCTCACCCGACAATTTCTCGCGCGGACTCTACCAACGCCCCCCACACGCCCACACCGCGGCCCGGCATCCCCACCTCCAGAGGAACTTTTTTCGCGGCCCCCCACCCTACAATTTCTCGCCCGAAACCCACCAAGGGCCCCCCACCTGGCCCACGCCACGGCCCAGCATCCCCACATCCACACACGTTTGTTTTGTGGGCCCCCCGCCCGACAACTGCTCGCCCGAATTCGATCAACGCCCCCCACCCCGCCCACACTGCGGCCCGGCATCCCCGCCTCCAGAGATGTCTGGTTCCAGGGCCCCCCCCCCCGCAAGATTTCGCCCGAAATCCACCAACGCGCCCCACCTGGCCCACGCCACGGCCCAGCATCCCCATCCCCAGAGACGTCTGTTCTGGGAGCCCCTCACCCGACAATTTCTCGCGCGGACTCTACCAACGCCCCCCACACGCCCACGCCACGGCCCGGCATCCCCACCTCCAGAGGAACTTTTTTCGTGGCCCCCCGCCCTACAATTTCTCCCCCGAAACCACCAACGCCCGCGACCTGGCCCACACCACGGCCCAGCACCCCCACCCCCAGAGACGTTTGTTCTCGGGCCCCCCACCTGACAATTTTAAGGTTTTGCCAGTTATCCGTCAGGAGGGAAACTTTCGCAGCCCGATTGAACGGCAAAGCGTGGAGCTGTTTTTCGTGATGATCTTCCCCTCGTAGTAGTTTCATACTCAGCTACAAGCGATGCATCGGCGACGTGCTCCTCGTGGCCATGGCTCGGCGTTGCAACGCGCCGTTAAGCTACGGCAAGGGCCACGGTACCCAGAGGAGGGCCGGCCAAACGGCGGACGCGCGGGACGCGGGCCGAAGCCCCCTTCAGCGGCAGAAGCCAAGACAGCTTCGGAAAAAAAGTCAGCAAACGAGGCTGAGGCAAGGCAGGGGCGCGACTGAATCAACTCCCCCCCCGGCAACCCTGGCGCGCTCCACTCGCGCGGGCGGGCGTCGACGATTTGTCAACGCCCCAAATGTGCTTATGAAGCGGCCCGTCGCGCCGCGCCCGGCAGGCAGCCCACCCGCCACCTGGCTCACAGCGCTCTGGGATACTCAGCGCGTAGCACGGCAGCTCCAGGCGCGTCACCTCGCCCGTTCTGCGCGCACTTGAAACGGCATGGGTTGCCTCGATGGGGCACCTGCAGCAAAGCTGCAGGTGTCCCTCGTTCTCTTCCACTCAACCCCCACTGTGGCCATAACGGCCCCAGCTGGTGTCACCTCGCCAGTTGCCACAGCTCCAGCTCCCAGACGACCACTAGTTGTGGGCGTTCTCTCGCCATGGGGGAATGGAATCCGCATTCCGCTGCTCGTTGTCGGAGCACGCCCGCCTTGGCAAGGCACTTCCCACGCGGCGCCGCGAGGTGTCGGCTGCGTCATGCCAAGGCGCGCCCAGCCAGAAATCCCTCGCAGCCGGCGGCCCCGCTGCCGCGGCGGAGCTCGAAGAGGCAACTCCCGCGCGTGAGCGCGTGCCCCACTGAGTCGGGTTGGCAGCCCGGCGTCGCCTGGATTCCCGTCGATCATCCGGCGCGACTGCTTCGCCTCTTACCTACCTGGCCGTCATTCTCGGCCACCCTGCCCTTGCCCCTGGCGACGCCCGACGATCCTGCTGCCGCGGGACGGCCCTCGGGCCTCATAGAGCGAGGCCTCTTTCATCCTTTGACAGACTGCGCCCGACGGGAGGCACCCACCCCGACATAGTCAAGTGGTGCCTAGGCCTTTGCTTCGCAGGCTGGCGGCCACGGAGCTCTCGGAAATTCGACTGGCGGCTGGCAATCGTCGATTTTCCGTTCCAGGGCAGCTTACACTTGACTGAGCGGTTGGACTGCAGCGCTCCGCGGGGACTCTCTGCACCACGCGGACCATCCCATTCAGGGCTCTTCGCGATGGCGGTCCCCTGGGTGATCCTAGCCCCAGTCAGAAGGTTCTAAAGCTGCATAGCCGCCCCCGTTCAGCATGCTTCTGCTGATGCACGGCCACCACATCCATCGAGGAACGACAGCGTTCTTGCCAATTGCAGGCGTCTTGAAATGTACGTTCTGGAACTTGATCCACCTGCGAGCCAGCTTCTTGGCCTTCTCCTGCTTGCAAGTTCTCTGTCGCTCGGGTAGCTCGTCATCAGGGGACGTGGGCGGCCCATCAAAAACGGCCATGATGTTGCTGTGCAGCGCAGTATTTCCTTGCAGACAATTATTTCTACGAGCGCCGACTCCATCGTCACTCGTATATTTCCACCTGTTCTGTGCTCGTACCTGCACGCGGTCGGCATCATAGCCCGTCCATCACCCCCCTGCACTCTGGGCCGTCGGGTTGGGGGCGTAGCCCTCTCGATCCCGATTGGCCAGACAGATTTCTCGATAGTCGCTCTTCGGCCAAATCAGGTCAGGGCCAGCAACAGAGGCGCCGCAATGAACAGGTGCCCTGCATGTAAGGCAACTCCACGTACCCAGCCGATCACGGCACTCGATGCTGCACAGAAGGTAGCCATCATCCCAGAACTGCCGCGCGCAGAGTGTAATCTTTTTCACAGTAGAAGCGAGCACATCATCGTCATCATCACCAGGTACCCAAACGAGAACTTGACGCCGTATGATCCAGTCGATGCACGCCGTGTCGAAATCAGGGAAGCCCTCGAGCGCGGCGCACCGTCGGCCATAGAGCAATGTCCACGAGATCCGAATCCGCTGTATCCCTGACACGGTAAGACGCATGAAAGATTAAAATCGACCCACGTGGGCCGGAACGCAGTCGCCAGGGAGCCACGCGTTGAATCCAGATGTCCCGCTTCTCGAAGATGTAGGGCTCGAAAGCAAGCACATGCGGCTCCGAAAGAAGACATGGATCTTCCAGACAAGAAACACTGGCATCCAATGCTTGGCCGGCCACAGCCCGCGCCCAGCCTCCAGGTCTAAGCCACGTCGGCAGCTGTCCATGCAATTCACCGCATTGACCCTCCTGCGCTCTCCGCACCAGCTTAACTGCCCCACAAGACCACGGCTCGCGTTCTCTGACAACTGGACCTTCAGGGGCAGGGCACGGCCCAAGCTGAGCCAGCAGGCACGTCGGGGAACGGTACTGCCGCGAGCCCTGGAGGTCCCTTTGCGGTAGCTCAACATGCCCGGACATAGAACTTCGCACCGAAACATCGTCCGATGGCACGACAGTACCCCGCTGCCGCAGCATACCTGATACACATGCGTCAGGGCCAACAACTCGAACGGAGTGACCCTTGCAAGCGCGGAACAGCAGGGGCATTCTCGTCATGGCCGTCACTATAGGCACGTTCCTGTCGACATAGTCGACGCCAGGTGGTTTGCGCCCAAATATCCTGGCTCACCCGCGGGGCCTTCTGTCGGCGCTCGTCATGCTGATGCCAAGGATCTGGACAGCATGGCGCGGCAGTTGAGCAAGAGCACGCATAAAGCGCGCCCACACCCAGCCATAACCCATCGCGCCCAACGTCTTGACAATGGCTGCTGCCTCAGTCCATCCTTCTGAACTGCGGACGTAGGCTGCGCCACGCATCGCCAGGTGAACGATAAGCGAACCAATGCGATCAGCTGCTTCCACATCCATTCACGAGTACCATGCAATCGCGCGCAGGTCACCAGCCATGCTCATAGGGACGAGGCCAATCTCGGCCAGTGGGGCTCGACCGCGCTGTAGCGGGCGCCTATTCCCCCTTCGGCGGCGTCGGGACCGCTGCGAGGCAGAAGTGCTTCGACATGAGTGCGTGAGCAAGCTTGTTGGAGACTATGCCGAGGGGAATGAGCCCGGGCTTCTGTCCAGGTATATCCTCGGCATGGCGTTCCGCACCATCGCCCCGATCATGCGCGGCGCCATCCGACCTCTTCTCCTCTGCGTCTTCCAGAGCTGGGAACGACCTGGACCCGACTGTAAGCGCCGAAGACGGCGGGGGGCGCCGGGCGCTCCTCGTCGGGCGCGCCCAGATCCACCAAGCTCGGCCCCTTTCGGAAGGATGGCTGTCCAGGCTTGGGGTTCGCGTCATCAAAGGGTTCTCGAGCTCGCGCAAGCGTCGCAGATTCGCAATGTAATGGGACAGGCGGGGAGTCCACGGCATAGCCGCGGGCCTCTCCTGCATGCTCGCGCGGGCGGTTGTCTTCTATCGCCCCCGTTAGGATCCGAGCCTGTTGAAGTTACGGTCGAGCTGTCAGCATCTTCGCCCAGCTCCGCCGCCCCCTCGCGCATCTCGGACTGGCACCATAGCTCGAAGAGCACCTTTTCGTGCGCCAGGACCTCGGCGGGGGCACCGCGTCGGCAGGCGCTGGCCCAGCGGCAATATGCACGCTGGCGCGGCGCGCGCAGGTCAACGCGCAGCGCCGCGTCCGGCTGCCCTTCTTCCACCTCCTTGCACGTCGCACAATGGCACCCGAGTCGGAGGCACAAGTACGCTTGCTCCATTCGAGCCACAGACAAACTGGCCAGTATGACACGCTCTCTCGTCAATGGCTCTGTCTCCATCTCGCCCCGCGGATCGGGCGGCTGCGAGTCTGGGGGGGGGGCGGCGGGCGCAGCTCCTTGGAAGGGATACGAAGCCTTGCATCTGCATAATACCCTCTCTTGAAGCCCGCCGTTCCCAGGCGCCCCCACTTCGACCGCTGGCGCCGCCCCCCTTGCCGGAGGGGCGCGCGGAACGCCGCGCCCTCAGCGCGAATGCCCCCCGCGTCGCCCCGCATTTTCTCAGCGACGCGTTCCCGAAATGATGTCCGTTGCGGGCCAGGGCGGGCCCTCCTCATTGAGGGCGTCGTCAACCTCGTCGTTGGTCGCCTCGGTCATAGGCCCCACGTCTGCGTCACCTTCCCCGGCAGATCGCGGGTTTTGAATATTTCCATGCCTCCGAAGGTCGCCCAATGAGCAATGTGCCCATCGATCATCAGATTCCACATTTGCCGGGGCGATGACTTCCACGCCGGTCCGCGATCTTGTCATACATGACAAGTTTCCCCACGTCGGGAAGGACAAAGCACTGTTCATAGAACTGGTTAGTCTCCAACTCCCCCACCCAGCACTTCCCAAGTCCAGGGAACTCCGTCGTCGCGAGCAAAAGCACAAAGATGCTCAACGAGCGACCTCCTATAATCGCGGATCTCTTGAATCGGTTCTCTCTACCAACCACTGCAAAAGCGTCGTCTCTCCTCGCGATATGCTCGACGGTTGTCACGCTGCGCGGAGCCATTGACACTTTCCAGCTTCACCTCGTCCTGGATCTTCAAGAGGGGAACCTTGACAGTCTCGCGCCACTCACATTGACCCCGTCTCCTCCATGGGATCAAGCGGGCCCGGGCGCACAACGGCGGCGAAGTCGAGCTCTTACTTATCACCCGCAGAAACCGCGGGGCGGCACAACAACAACCCCTTTGCACGCGTCTGCGGCGGCACGGCGAAGTAGAGTCGGAGGGCAGTTCTCGCCAAGTTCTGGGGGTGAGGACAGCAGCATTGTTCTTTCCTCTCTGCGTCTACTGCCTGAAAGCCCCCGGGTTCCGACGGTGGAGCCAGGATCTGGAACTCGCACGCGAGAGCCAGTCCATCACCAAAGAGCTCTGCCGCGTTGGCGTAGGCGGCGTGATGCCATGGTATTCTATAAGAGTCTTCGAAGGCATATAATATACGCCCTCTCCAGGTGTCTCAGTGCCCCTGTAGTTCTTTGTTCGCAAACCGTCACTCACCTTGGAGACGACGAACACGCCGGTGTTGAGGACGGCTCCGAGCCTGTCAACGTTGACGGCGCGCGAGGGAGAAGAACTTCCAGCCCGAGTTCCTGTTCAAGCATACATTGTCAGCTCGCAAAGTCGGATGGCAAGGTGAGCACGTATGCTCGGGCTGAAAATCAACCGTTAAACCTCCGAGATCGAGAAGGTCGCATAGCGCCCCTTGTATTTCGTCAGCCGTGCATCGGCGTCTGGTGATGAGCCATTCGATGGTGCAGCGCCCGAGGTAACTCTGGTGGGCTCGGGGAAAACGCGCCCGGCGAGTAGCCGCCGAGAGCCAAGCCTTGGAGTTGGCATGCGTGCCGCTGTTCCTGTACGAAAGGTCGACCAGTATCAGCTTCCTGTCCGAAGACTTCGGGATCGACGGAACGTGAGACATCACAGCGTGTAATCGGCTGGACTGTCATAATTCACCGCTCTTCCTATCAGCCCACTAACGATTGTGTCTGGCCTGGTTACAATCGGTCTCTGATGAGCTTAAGTACCTTCAAAAACGTGGGAACACACGATCCTTTTTGTCCTCAATGTCGAACATTGGGTTGACCTCCGCGGCCCCGTCAACGATACGGTACTCGGTGGACGAGAATGTATTCCTATCGTCAACCACGCTCATATTCCATCCCTTGAAGGCGTCACTGGCTTAGCCAGCGGTCGCCTCGTTCATGCGGTCTCCTCTGGGGTCGATAGTGGCTATCTCGCCCCTTTCCCGCAACGCCTCGAGACACTGGGTCATCCTGGCTTCTCTCCTTAGTGCGAAGTACTCGACGTCGGGGCCAGGTATCGCTGCGGGGAAACAGAGTTGAGGGTGTAAAGCAGGGTGTACATCGGCACGTCTTCCCACAGCACCCCTTCAGCAGCACCCTACACGCAACGGGCCACTTATGCATCGAACTGGCTTCCTTAGGAAGCAGCGCGGCGCGATATGCACAGACCGCGTTTTTCGGCAGACGGGCAGGAGCACTGGACGACCCGCGAGACAGAAAGCGGAGCGGGGATGCGACCGCAAGAACGGCGCCACGGAGAAGACCGAGAGACAGCGATCAGCAGCGAGCGAGGGGAGGAAGTGAGAAGGAGAAGGCCCTCTCAGGAGGCGGGGCCTCTCAGAAATGTGTATTCGAGGAAGAATTCGAAAACTTCTCAGAAGGCCCGGAGACTTCCGAGCCTTCTGAGAAGGCCTTCCCCTTCTCACTTCTCCCCCTGGCCCGCCGCCGACCGAGAGACAGCGAGCAGAGGAACGAAACACTGCATACCCATAGAATGTAGGGAGTCCGCGCGGACATCCAGAAAGTTCATGTTTGCGCCGATCGTCCGTCCTCGATCAGGACAAAGAAGGAGAGACAGGAGGGAGAGGTGACTGCGATGCCCGGCGACACCAGCCGCCCCCGCCGAGAAAGACACTGTACGTCGGGTTCGTGTCGTGACGACCCCAGCGCTGGTCTCTGACCCCACGGGGATCGTTCAGCCTTGAAGGATCGGTCGTTTCTGAAACGTCAGATCGTTCAACATCTACCGACTCTGGGTCACCGGCGGAGTTCAACGTTTAACGCAGGCGACGGGGTCGCCGCTGGTCGACACGACGCGACGAACCTACCCTACTGTTAGATCGGCTACATCCTCATACAGGCGGATTTTGGAAGAAAGTATAGGACTGTCAAAAAATAATCACAGGTAGTGCGAAGACCACGAAACTCGTCCCCTGACTATTTTTGCAACTGCTCTTGCATACTCCTCCTGAAGAGGGGCATTCCCCACCAAAACTTACTGCCCACGGGCAGCGGAGATCGGGCTGGGGGGGAGAATCAGCTCACGTGGCTGATTTTCCCAGCGCCTCCCAGCGCCGGAGGCGGCCGGGGGAATGGGCCCCTCGGTGGGGACGAAACCAGATGTGCAGCAGAGTTCGTACCCCCCCCCTTTCCCTGTCCCCCCCCCTTTCGCCTGGCCCGAGGGGAGCAGAGGCCCAGACGGCCGACGGCCCGAGCGCGAGGCCGCGGCGACGAGGGGCCGCAGGCCGGACCGTCCAGGCCGCCCGGACCGCGGCGAGGCGCGAGGCCGTCGGGCGGCGGAAGAGAGCCCGCCGAGGAGCGGCCAGGCAGCGAGGGCCGTCGGGGGGACGCTCTGCGGAGCGCGGCGTGCGTGGCAGCGGGGAGCGAATCCCCCCCTGAGCAACGCCCCCGGCCGATGCTCAGAGCGGGTGGAGAGAGCAACCCCCCCCGGGCGAGGCTCCCTCCATAATTTGTTGTGTTGGTCTCTCCCGACGGCCCCAGCTGCTGCCAGAGCCGCCGGGGGAGGAGAGGGGCTCCCGTCAGGGACCCCCCCGGCCACCTCGGCCCTCAAAGGGGCAGAGAGGGGCGCCACCAGCGGCGGGGAGGGGGGCGGGCTTCGCTCCCAGTGGGACGCAATAGCAGCCTCGGAGGCGCCCGGCAGAAGGGGTGCTGGCCCGACTGCAGGAGGGAGCGCGAGCGCCCATGGGGACTGCGGCCGAGTAGGCCGACCCGCAGATACACACACACACACACACACACACACACACACACACACACACACACACACACACACGCACGCACGCACGCACGCACGCACGCACGCACGCACGCACGCACGCACGCACGCACGCACGCACGCACACACACACACACACACACACACACACACACACACACACACACACACACACAACCACACAAACAAACAAACAAACAAACAAACAAACAAACAAACAAACAAACACACGCTCTTTCGCTAGTGTTCACTCTCTCTCCTCTCTCTCGTCTCTCTCTCTCTCTCTCTTCCTCTATCCTCTATCCTCCTCTCTCCGTCTGGACGCTACAGCCCCATCCTGCTCCTCCTCCAGGTCCCCCCGTGCCCGCAGCCGCCCAGGCCCCGAGGCGCGCGCCTCCTCGAAGAACTTCACCTGCGGCCCTGGAGGGTCGTACCACTTGGTGGCCCGTCTGAAGTTGAGCTGAGCGCGGGAGGAAGAAGGAGAAATCAGAGCGAGAGAGAGAGATGCCAAGCACTTGGGCGCAGACGAAGCCGCGGGATCAAAGAGCGGTTGTCGGGGATGGACAGACCTCCCTTAGCAAAACGAGATTTAATGAAAACGACCTGAGACCCAAACCTGGCGGGCGCAAGCTTGGAAAATAACGGCCGCGGCGAACTCTCGAGAACCGAAAACGGACAATTCACTAATCGACGTGTCACTATTGGGGGTTCTGTCCGCCCCCGAGGTTGGGACAGGCGGAGAGGGGGGAATCAGGAAGGTGCCCTGCGCCCAAGTGTGCACATTGCGCCTCCCCCTCTCTGCTCGCCCTGTGCACCGCGGGTGGGGCACCCACATCTGCCGGCGTGGAGGGGACCCCCCCAGTCGGGTGATGCCAGAGGCGGCCAGGTCCACGGTGGTCCCCGCTTTGGAGGCCCCGATGCCCTCCGGAGCACCCCATCACGAGAGCCAAAAGGGGCCCTGCACGGGCTCCACGGGGACGCGAGGAGCACACCAAAAGGGCACCTCGGCCTCCTGCCCCTCCTCCTCCTCCTCCTCCTCCTCCTCCTCCTCCTCCTCCTCCTCCTCCTCCTCCTCCTCCTCCTCCTCCTTCCCCTCCTCCTCATCGCCCCCTCTCCCCCGCGCGGGCCCGCCGGTCGGCCGGGCGGTGCCCCTCCCGACGGGCCGCCAGAGGAACCCCAGGAGCTAGCTGCTCCCTGGAGGCGTCCTGCTGGCGTCCCCCTCCAGGAGGGAGGAGGAGGGGGGAGAGGAGGGATGATGATGGGATGATGATGATGATGATGATGATGATGATGATGATGATGATGATGATGATGATGATGATGATGATGATGATGATGATGATGATGATGATGATGATGATGATGATGATGATGATGATGAGATGAGATGATGATGATGATGATGATGATGATGATGATGATGATGATGATGATGATGATGATGATGATGATGATGATGATGATGATGATGATGATGATGATGATGATGATGATGATGATGATGATGATGATGATGATGATGATGATGATGATGATGATGATGATGATGATGATGATGATGAGATGATGATGATGATGATGATGATGATGATGATGATGATGATGATGATGATGATGATGATGATGATGATGATGATGATGATGATGATGATGATGATGATGATGATGATGATGATGATGATGATGATGTTGGGTCGGGACCGATGGCGCCAGGTCGAACTTGCTCCGTCACGCGGCAGCGCCGCACAAACGCAAGCGGGGCCAGACTTCCTGCAGCCCCGCTGTGGCTGCTGCCTGGCTGTCCGAGGGCGGTTCGCTCTCGCGCGTGGCCGCCGCGATGGCGGTCGACGTCTCGGCGTCCAGACTGCTTGTGCCAGGAGCGCCGAGAATCGCAAGAACAGCGAGACCAACCAGTATGGCCAACTTTGAAGGACGTGAGCATGGCCTGCCGAAAACGAGGATGCACAAAACAAGTCGCGAGAAAACACGGGCTACGAAACGAGGACACGGATGTCGATCACAGAAAAGAGAAACCTCATCTGATGCATGCCTGAGCCTGTTGCGAAGACACGGACCGCACTCGGTCGCAGGGTGCTTGAATTCAGAGGCTGACGCCCAAATGTAACCTCTTCCGTCTCGTTCGCATGATCCGCCACTGATTCCTTGGCAGATTGGGCAAGATGTCAGGTCGGGTTGGTGTGGTTTCCTGCCCCCTCCCTCTTGTCACGGAAGGTTCGGGGCTCCGCACACCCTTCGTTTGCTCTCTGGCGCTCTTCTCGGCGCAAGATGACCCAAAAGCATCCCAGAACGGCCCAAGGCACCTTTAGAACTCCTAAGATGTCCCCGCGAGGCCCCAGATTGCCATCAAAGCAAAAGAGGCGCATGAGGAGCGGGGGCCTGCCACGTGGCTTGAGAGCGAAGGATCCAGTGCCCCCCCCTCCGGAGCTTAGTCGTCGCCGCTTCGCCATTATGGCGGCACCGCCGCTTCGCCATCATGGCGACACGAGTCGTCGTCGTCATGAGCGAACGCAGCGCACTGAGAAGGCCCGACGCTCACCATGACACGTCGCAGCAGCATCCGCTCGCAGCAACGACGCCGTGCGAAATTGTAAACGCGCGCGATGGGACACTGGTGCATAAACTAGGCATGCGGGAGCACGAGCAAAAAGCAGCTGACAATAAATATGACTGCAAGAGCGTTAAGAACAAATATGAAATGTGGAACCTTCACTCTCACGTTCTTCATCAGTATGTGGGGAAAAATGCCTGTCTGCATAACGGTGGGCGGGACGTTATCGAACGCAACTCCCATGAACTGCCCGTTCTTCATGAACCTGTAGGGGAGGTCATTGCATACGGTCTTTGTCCCTCTCTTTACCTCTCTCTCTCTCTCTCTCTCTCTCTCTCTCTCTCTATTTTTCTCTCTCTCTCTCTCTCTCTCTCTCTCCCTCCTTTTCTATACTTATACTGATCTCCCTCTCTCTCTCTTTCAGTCTCTCTCCCTCTCTCTCATAGAATTTTGTGCACATATTGATATTCACGAACGTAAGTATAGAGATGTAAACGTATGTTGATGAATCCACATGATACCAAAGAGAAACCCAATCAGAGTCTTGTTTGGTATTACATTAGAACCACGCGCGCGCTCGCCGCTTAGGTTCTGTCGAGTCACAGACCCAGGAATCGTTGCGAGAAGAAATTGGTGACGCGAAGCGTCGGGGGCGTCCTTGGACGTCTGGGGTCTCCTGGGGCCTCTTGAGGGGCCTCCTTGGGGCCTCCTGGCGGCCTCTTGGGGCGGAAGGCTCGAGCTTGCGGTTCGTGGTCCCCCTCTGGGCCCCCTCTTGGGCCCGTCTTGGGGCCCTCTTGGGCCATCTTGGGCGCCTCTTGGGCCGTCCTTGTCGGAAAACCCAAAAGACAACTTTGTTGAAAATGTACGTTTTACGAAGGGAATGGGCCAATTTTTGCGTCTAGGGGCCCTCTTGGGACGCATGTTGGAGGCTTCTTGGGGCCTCTTGGGGGCGTCCTTGGACGTCTGGGGTCTCCTGGGGCCTCTTGAGGGGCCTCCTGGGGGCCTCCTGGCGGCCTCTTGGGGCGGAAGGCTCGAGCTTGCGGTTCGTGGTCCCCCTCTGGGCCCCCTCTTGGGCCCGTCTTGGGGCCCTCTTGGGCCATCTTGGGCGCCTCTTGGGCCGTCTTGGGGCCCTCTTGGGCTGTCCTGGGGCCCTCTGGGAAACTTCTTGGGCCGTCTTGGGGCGGTCTTGGGCGCCTCTTGGGCCGTCCTGTAACGTCGGAAAGCCAAAAGACAACTTTGTTGAAAATGTACGTTTTACGAAGGGAATGGGCCAATTTTTGCGTCTAGGGGCCCTCTTGGGACGCATGTTGGAGGCTTCTTGGGGCCTCTTGGGGGCGTCCTTGGACGTCTGGGGTCTCCTGGGGCCTCTTGAGGGGCCTCCTGGGGGCCTCCTGGCGGCCTCTTGGGGCGGAAGGCTCGAGCTTGCGGTTCGTGGTCCCCCTCTGGGCCCCCTCTTGGGCCCGTCTTGGGGCCCTCTTGGGCCATCTTGGGCGCCTCTTGGGCCGTCTTGGGGCCCTCTTGGGCTGTCCTGGGGCCCTCTTGGAAGCTTCTTGGGCCGTCTTGGGGCGGTCTTGGGCGCCTCTTGGGCCGTCCTGTAACGTCGGAAAGCCCAAAAGACAACTTTGTTGAAAATGTACGTTTTACGAAGGGAATGGGCCAATTTTTGCGTCTAGGGGCCCTCTTGGGACGCATGTTGGAGGCTTCTTGGGGCCTCTTGGGGGCGTCCTTGGACGTCTGGAGGCCATCTTCAGCATCTCGGAGCCCTCTTGGAGGCCTCTTGGAAGTTTCTTGGGCCGTCTTGGGCGCTTCTTGGGCCGTCTTGTCTGACTGGGGAGGCCTCCGGCAAGCCCCGACGAGCCTCCGGGCCCCCCGGGGCGCACATTTGTGGTCGGGGTCCCGGCCCCGGGCCCCCGGACCCGGTGCGCCGTTATATGTATATCCCTCTATATTTGCTCCTTAGGTTTATGAAGTCTGCGAAGGCTATGAAGGCAATGAGGGCTATCCGGCTATAGGGCTATAGGGCTGTAGGGCTATAAGGCTATAGGCCTATAAGACTATAGGGTTATAGGGCGATATGGCAATAGGGTTATAGGGCTGTAGGGCTAGAAGGCTATAGCGCTATAGGGCTATCTGGCTCTAGGGCTATAGGGCTATAGGGCTATAGGGCTATAGCGCAATAGGGTTATAGGGCTATAGGGCTATAGGTATATTGGGCTATTGGGCTGTATGGCTGAGGCTATAGGGCTATAAGGCTGTAGGGCTATAGGCCTATAGGGCGATAGAGCACCCGGGTACCTCCGGGCACCCCCCCGGCATCTCCGGGCACCCCCGGGCACCTCCGGGCACCCCCCGGCACCTCCAGGCACCCCCGGGCACCCCGGCCGGCCACCGAAATCGGCGATGCCCCTCACCTGACCATATGAATCCGCTAGGAACCCTACAGAGGCAAGCTTTGATTGGGGATTTTACCACCGTGAAACACAGGCACTGGGCTGCTGCACTCTGACGTTGCACGCTGTATGGTAAACATGTGGAATGCAGCATACGTCTGGTAAAATCTGGGCTGCTGTTGAATTCCCTACCTAGGCTCTGCCTAGAAGGGTTCTTACTTTATTGCTTACAGGGCTGGGCAGTGTTCCCCGCCCCGGGCGGTTCCCCCAGGATCCGCCCCGCGGTTCCCCCAGTTGCGCCCCCTGGGTTCACCCAGCTTAGCTTAGCCACGCTTAGCTTAGCTTAGCTTAGAATAGCTTTGCTTATCTCATCTTAGCTTAGCTTAGCCTAGCTTAGCTTAGCTTAGCTTTGCCTAGCCTAGCCTAGCTTAGCTTAGCTTAGCTTAGCTTAGCATAGCATATCCTATTAGCTTAGCTTAGCTTAGCTTAGCTTAGCTTTGCCTAGCCTAGTTTAGCTTAGCTTAGCTCAGCTTAGTTTTGCTTAGCTTATCTCATATTAGCTTAGCTTAGCTTAGTTCAGCTTAGCTTGGCTTGGCTTAGCTTTGCTTAGCTTAGCTTAGCCTAGCCTGACTTAGCTTAGCTTAGCTTAGCATAGCTTAGCTTACCTTAGCTTAGCTTAGCGCAGCGCAGCATAGCGCAGCGCAGCATTAGTACAGCATAGCATAGCATAGCATAGCCAAGCATAGCATAGCATAGCATAGCTCAGCATAGCATAGCATAGCGTGTCATAGTTGTAGCTTAGCTTTAGCTTATGTTTAGCTTTGATTGAGCGTAGTATTATCTTAGTTTTAATTTAGCGTCAGCGTAGTTTTAGCTTAGCTTTAGCTTAGCTTTAGCTTAGATTTAGCTTAGCTTTAGCTTAGCTTTAGTTTAGCTGTACTGTTACTACTAATGCTGCTTTCCTTGGGGCTCCAACTCCTAGGTAGGTCGCACTGGGATAATACTAATTGTAGTATGCAAATGGGGTGCAGCTCACTTGTGGGCCTTTCAGCGGTCAGCTCCAATGCTCGTGCAAGCACCCAACCTTCCCGCCCACAACGTGTTGGCAAAGCTCATCTGGTCGTGATCTCAACGGGAGCACGGATGCGTGGAACTCAACCGCGCAGACAAGCCCGTCCTGCAAGTCGCGAATGGATGGTGTCGATCAGGGTCTCGGGAGCGTGGTCGGGAGTACGCGAGTCCCGCGTGTCATAAGACGACCCCCAGAGGGACCGTTTGGGAGCTCTCTTGAGGGCGTCTCGGGCCGTCGTGGAGGCCCTGGGGGGCCCACCCAAGAACACCAAATCATTGGAAAACAATGAGTATATCTTTGAATTTCGTATACTCCTGTTTTCGGTCTCAGCAGCGTCCAAGACGACTCGAGAGGCCCCCATGATCCGTCCAAGAGGGCCGCCGAGGCCCCCAAGATGCACCCAAGAGGCCTCCAAGAGAGGCCCAAGAGAGGAGACTCGGACTGGTACATAGAGCCAACCCCATGCCGTCGAGACCGCCAGCAGGAACCCAAGAGGCCCCCAAAAAGGCCCTCGGGGGCCACAAAGGGCCCAAGCGCACCAAGTGGCATCCAAGCGACCTCTTGTTCACGACCTGGGCACGATAGCCGGAGAGACCGAAGGCCAACATAGCCTAGCCTACGCCAGCATACCAACTCTAGTTTGTCTACGCTAGTCTACGCCTCTTGTCCACGACCTAAGCTACTTCACGCTACGCCAACATACGAGAGTCTACGCTACTCCTCTCTACTCTACTCGGCTCTACTTCGGCTTGCACTACGAACAAATAGAGCTACTCTACTCTAGTGTACTCAGCGGCCAAGCAAGCAAGCAAGAGAGCAAAAAAGCTGTAAAGCGCAACCGCCATGCACAACCATCATTAACAGCAGGCGAAAATCCAGTCCCGATGGGGGGATGAGGATCCGGCTATGATTCAAATGAGACATGACTGGGCGAGCCGTTCGGAGAGTGGCCCTGCAAACGCCAGCAACAAAACCATGACCACCACCGTTTCTGGATGGGAAGGTGGGAACAAGCGATACTCAAACTACATGTAGACCGCCGAGCCCATACTTAACTACATACGATTAGAAGTAGGTCCCACGGCATGGGCATTCCGGATCGTCACAGGCGCCACTTCTGCATATATCACGAAACTTTCGGCAGTGTAATAACTAGCAAATTTGAACACATTTGCGCGTTTGAACACACCAGTGGCCACATGTCACACTCATCCTGACGCACATTCATATGTTAGCACAACCTCACACGCATGCACCCACCTGCTGAATCTGCAACATGAGCCATGCCGTGGAAGAAGCTGTCGCCCAGCTAACTTGCATTCCCTCTAGAGTAGTAGCGAATATGCTCCCTGACGTGACTGAGTAGCATGCCCATCTCTAATACATACGGCCATCACTAATCCATGACGCGCGCTCGCAGCCTGCCACGCCTCTGGCTTATCGCAAACTATCTTCGTCGCCCTTACCACTCAGCTCATCGGAAGTGCACAAAAAACACTATCATTTGGTAGTCGTAGTATAGCATCGGAAGACTGGGAATGCAATCGAAAATACAGCGACACGTGGGCTGGACAATCATACTCCTTGGTCAACCCTCTGTCTGCAAGAAGATGGAACGATATCGTGCCCTGATCGCAGTCTACTATTGCGCCGATGACGTCTCCAACTCGAAAAGGACCACCATAGTCGGAAAAATTGTTGTTGTGCGACTTCTTGCCTGTCCCGCCGTAACCTGGGCAAACAAGACGGTGTCACCATCGGAGAGAGTAGCGAGCGCCACAAAAGCAGAGATGTGGAAGAGCTGCACCATCATGCGAGGCAGAAAAGGCGTGAGAGTGAGGTCCAGCGTACCAGGGCAGGACGGACGAGGAGGACAGCCTGGCCATGCAAAAGCACGGGGTCGGAGGCGAAGAGCCACTTCCCCTGAGACACCGCAGCCAGGCGCTGCGCGGCCCGTGCGCGAAGGCCCCGAGAGGGTCCGACGAGGCCCTCGCGAGGCCTCACGGACGCCCCCAGAGCCGCCTCGAAGGGGCTCGCGAGAGGCCTCCCAAGAGATCCCCACAGGCAAGCATGAGGCCCCTGACCTACGACCAGGGCTCGGCGGCGGGACGGACCGAAGGCCACTAGACCTGGGCCCGGCGCGGCAACGGAAAGAGCGCTGCAGCAACAGGAACCGAAATTACGCACACCACCGTTCGTGCCGGGAGCCTTGGCGTTGAGAGCTTGTCACGTCACCCCTCGCTCTTGGGAGCCTTGGTGTTCAGGGATTGTTGCGTTGCCGCCCGTTCCTGAGCCTTGGCTGGGCCTTGGTGTCAGGAACTTGTTAGGTCACCGCTCTCTGCTGGGAGCCTTGGTTTTATCAGCTTGTTTACGTCACCGTTCGCTCTTGGGAGCCTTGGTGTGAAGAGCTTTTTGCGTTACCGATC
Source organism: Prorocentrum cordatum (assembly GCA_963575745.1). Lineage (NCBI taxonomy): Eukaryota > Dinophyceae > Prorocentrales > Prorocentraceae > Prorocentrum > Prorocentrum cordatum. The sequence goes on along the minus strand of CAUYUJ010020591.1, from coordinate 118,845 downwards.
GCTCTCTCTTTGGCGTCTCTGGGCCTTCTTGGGAGTCCTATTGGGGCCCTTGTCGGGCCCTTTTGGAAGCCTCTTGGGAACCTCTTGGGGGCCTCTTGGGGCTTCTTGGGGGGCTCTGGGGGCCTCCTGGTAGCTTCTTGGGGCGAAAGGCTAGACTTTTCGGTTCGTGGTCCCCCTCTTGAGGCCGTCTTGGGGCCCTCTTGGGCCGTCTTGGGCGCCTCTTGGGCCGTCTTGGCGCCCTCTTGGGCCGTTTTGGGGGCCTCTTGGGAGCATCTTGGGCCGTCTTGGGGCGGTCTTGGGGGCCTCTTGGAGCGTCTTCAACGCAGTGAAAGCCGAAAAGCCTTGTATGCTAAAAATGTAATGTACCTTTTCCCCAAGGAAATCAATGATTTTCGCCTCCCGGTGGCCTCTTGGGACGCCTCTTGGGGGCCTCTTGGGGCTTCTTGGGGGGCTCTGGGGGCCTCCTGGGAGCGTCTTGGGGCGAAAGGCTAGACTTTTCGGTTCGTGGTCCCCCTCTTGGGGTCTTGGGGCCCTCTTGGGCCGTCTTGGGCGCCTCTTGGGCCGTCTGAGGGCCCTCTTGGGTCGTTTTGGGGGCCTCTTGGGAGCATCTTGGGCCGTCTTGGGGCGGTCTTGGGGGCCTCTGGGGCCGTCGTCAACGCCGTGAAAGCCGACAAAGCGCATGTGCTAAAAATATACGTTTCCTTTTGGAAAATCGATGATTTCGGCCTCTTGGGGCCCTCTTGGGACGCCCCTTGGGCGCCTCTTGGGGGCCTCTTGGGGGCCTCTTGGGCCGTCTTGGGCGGTCTTGGGCTCTCTTGGAGCGCTCTTGGGCCGTCTTGGGGGGGAACCCGAAAAACATGCAAAAACCCGAGGGAAAACCCGAAAACGGCCATGAACACCCAAATGTGCACGCTACCCCCCTCCCCTGGAACCCCTCCCTTTAGGGCTTCGCCCACACCAGAACGTCATCACTCGTACCTCGCTCTTTCCGTTACCTGCTTGGCACGGGGACGGAAAGCGCATATACTTTCAGAGCGCGAGATATCGCTGGCTTGCCCGTTCTTTCTCGCTGCCTCCCCGTCTGGAGGCTCTCTTGGGGCATCTTGGTGGCATATTGGGCGCCCTCTAGGGCTATCTCGAAGCTGCAGGAGGCCTCTTGAGGGGGAACCAGGGCGTGTTGGTATCTTGGGAAGGCACTAGAACGCGATAAAACACGAATGAAGATTAGGATAGTACTGTTGATGATGATGACGACGACATACTGTCTCTTGGGAGCATCTTGGGCGTCTCCCAGGCCCTCCTTGGGCCGTCTTGTGGCTCTCTTAGGCCCTCTTGGGGCCCTTCTGGGCCGTCCTCAGGCTCTCTTGGGAGCCTCTCGGGCCGTCATGGCACAATCTCGGGGGGCTCTGGAGCTGTATCGGGCCGTTCTTGCCCGAACTGTATCGGGCCGTTCTTGCCCGAAAAGGCGAGGAGCTGGAAAACCTGCATAAACCTAAAAGCAACAATGGTAGATTCGTCCTTCTTCACTTTTGGGGGTCCTCTCGGGTGCCGCTTGGGGTGTCTTGGAGGCCTCTTGGGCTGTGCTGGGGCCATCTAGGGCTATCTTGGATCGCTCTTGGGCCGTCTTCGGTTCCGTCTGGGCCTCTCTCACGCCGTCTTGGAGGTGCCTTAAGCTGGCGAGGAGCTTATGCAGGTAGGGCTGGGCCAAGGGCGCACCCCGGACGGCGAAAGCCCTACTTTCGTTGTTTGTTCCCGCTCAGACCGCCCATCGGTGCTCGGGGGGGGGGGGGCGGGAGACCTCTTGAGCCGTATTGAGGCCGTCGTGGCCTATCTGGATCGCTCTTGGGCCGTCCTCGGGCCCGTTTGGGCCTCTCTACGCCGCCTTCGAGGCCGTTGAAGCCGTCTGCATACGTGCAGATGTTCGAACACGTCTTGGGGCCGTCTTGGGGGTATCTTGGGCCATCTTGGGGCGATCTTACGGGCCTCTGGCCTCTTGGGTCGTCTTGGAGGCATCTTGGATCGTCTTGGAGGACGCTTGGCCTCTCATGGGCTGCCTTGAAGGTACCTCAAATTGACGAGGACTTTACGCGCTTACGCGAGGCCTACGCGGAGCTTATGCGGAGCTTATGCGTAGCTTACGTCGCCGCCCGTTTCGGGCCCTGGTGTCGAGAACTGGTTACGTCACCGCTCTCTGTTGGGAGCCTTGGTCTTATCAGCTTGTTTACGTCACTGCTCGCTCTTGGGAGCCGCGGTGTTCAGGGTCCGTTAACGGTCCGTTAACAGGGAACTGTGTTCCCTGTTAACGGTCCGTTAACAAGAAAAAAACGCGTCCGTCACCCAATTCCCCCTGTTAAATTCCTTTTAAGGGCTCCGTTAACAGGGAAACGGGTGCCCGAGCGTCCGTCACCTGATTTTCCCTGTTAAGCACCCGATTTCCCTGTTAAGGCCTCCGTTAACAAAGAAAAGGAATGGATTTTCCCTGTGAAGCACCCGATGTTCCATGTTAAGAGCTCCGTTAACAAGGAAAAAGTGTCCCCGAGCGAAACATGTCCCTGTGAACGGTCCGTTAACAGGGAAACGGGAGGGCCAGAAAAACACCCAATTTTCACTGTTAAGGGCTCCGTTAACAGGGAAAAGGGCGGGCCATGAGATCCCCGCAATGCAAAGGCCACCCACACTCCCCCTAATTATTCCTCACGACTAACGGATCGCACGCTACGCGCGCTTTCCGTCATCCGCAGGCCCTGTTCATTTACAGTAGGGGCCCGACCACAAGAAACCTTCCACAAGAAAGCCAACCCTGAGACCCCAGGACGTCCATTGATGTTGGGTGTGGGAACGTCACGCTTCCCATTGCAAAACCCTCAAAACCCAAGAAACCCAGGGCACCCGTGAGGCGAGCAGGGTGTTTCTTGGCATGGGTCCCCACTGCATCAAGGGGGCACCTGGCGCTCTGATCCTGCCCGTGTTTCAGACATGCTTGAAAGTTCCCAACGAGGTCCTGGCCGATCGCGCTGGCTGCCCGGAAAAGCCCAAGAGGGGGGAAGCAGGGTCCCTGACGCCACCAAGCAAAGATGGCTCAAGATGGCCTCCAAGATGCTTCCGGGACGGCGCAAATGGTCCAAGATAATCTACAAGACGGTCCCCGAACGCCTCCAAGATTGCCAAGATGGCCCCAACACGGCCCAAGGTACCCTCCAGACGGCCCAAGAGGTCCCCAAGACACACCAAGAGGGCTCCAAGAGGACCTCCTGGAGGCCAAAATCAGTGATCGCACATTGATTCTTCAATCAGCTTACATAACACTCTCGCCTATTCGGACTTCCGACGCTCCAGCGGCCCCATTGACCTCCATGGACATCCATGGACATCCAAGAGGTGTCTTCGAAACACTAATTAACCTTTCTTCTGTTCGAACACTGTTACTAAACAAGAGTGCGGGGCGTGCAAAACTGCTCACTGTCAGGGGGACGTAAGACCCGGGTACAGGGGACTCGGAAATCCCCGACGAGGACGTCGAAAAAATGACGAGGCCGAGCCTGCATTGTGACGAGGCCTCCCGCTGCAGACATCCCACGAAACTCCTCCTCGTCAAAATCCGAGGCGCGGTCGTCAAAAAACGATGGCGAACCCGAGTCCTGGCAAACCCAGGTCTTACGCTCCCCCGACACTGGTTTGAACATCGGCCGAAAGTTCCCAGTGGCCACCGGCTGGACCCGCCGCCCTCGCCGCCCAGACGTTCAAGCTGCCCAAGAAGACCAACACTGCCTCCAAGATGGTCCCAAGACGCCTCCAAAAAGGCGAAGGTGGTCCCAGTGCGGCCCAGGATACCCCACAGACGGCCC
>CAUYUJ010020591.1:110000-112500 GCA_963575745.1 Prorocentrum cordatum | reverse complement strand
GGAGGTTTTTTCTTCGGCTGCCCCTCTGATAGACAGGCGAGTTCCACTACTCGCAAAGTAACTACTCGCAGATGGCCTGGATCCGCCATGGCGGATCTACGATACACTACATCGAGGCAGACATGTGTATTCTGGACGTTTGCGAACAGGCACGTTGCGAGCAGTGGGGCGCGCTCAGTGAAGTCTGAAGAGAAGCCTGCACGGATCCGAGCCGCACACCCCAGCCGTCCGCTGTGTCGCCGAGGAAGAGCGACGTGAGCGGCAGGGAGAAACCCAAGCGGCAGATGTTCTCGCGGGGGCGCGGCGGCCGGGTGGTGCGCGCGCGCGCTCTCGGCCTGGTCGTCTCCGCGCTTCCACCACGCTGGGGCCCGCCTCGCTCGTCCAGGCTGGCATGTCCTTCCAACTCCTCCTCCTCCCCCTCCTCCTCCATCTCTCCCTCCCTCCCCTCCTTCTCCTCCTCCTCCTCCTCCTCCTCCTGCTCCTCCTCTCCTCCTCCTCCTCCTCCTCCTCCTCATCCTCTTCCTGCTCCTCCTCCTGGTCCTCCCCCTCCTCCTCCTCATCCTCCTCCCCCTCCTCCTCCTCGTCCCCCTCCTCATCCTCATCCTCCTCCTCCTCCGCCTCCCGCCTCCTCTCCTCCCGTCCTCATCCTCCTCCTCATCCTCCTCGTCCTCCTCCTCCTCCTCCTCCTCCTCCTCCTCCTCCTCCTCCTCCTCCTCATCCTTCTCCTCCTCCTCCTCCTCCTCCTCCTCCTCCTCCTCCTCCTCCTCCTTCTCTTGATGAGTAACTCCTCCATGTCGCACCCCGAGGCCACTTGACGCTAGCACATCATGAAGCGCTCTAAAGGCAGAAGTACGGGAACATACGAGGCTCCCATAAATTATTACCCAACGAGAGGACGCGGATGGCCGCTGACGGATAAGGCGGCGCCGCTTTGAGCGGAGGAGGCGGTAGCAAGGCAAGGCATATTTATATATATATATATATATATATACACACACATCTGTACATGTATATACATATATATATATATATATATATATATATATATTAAAAGACCCCTCCAGCAGGATCCCTTCAAATTACGCCAGCGCACACGAATGCACTCCAAAGACGGAAGCACGAGGGAACACGAAGCTCCCATGACTTGCTACGGCAGATTCGTGTCGTGCTGACCCCAGCGTTGGTTTCTGACACCTCGCGCCTCGTTCAACCTTGAACCATTGGAGGCTTTTCGACCGCCAGATTGTCCCACACTGGCCGCTCCTGGGCCATTGGCGACCTTCAACCTTGCACGCCAGCGCCGGGGTCGCCGCCGCGTCAACACGACACGAACCCACCGTAATTACCCAAGCCCGCCCACCGCGGACGGGCACTTGGGAGGCACATCTGCCGCGCGGACCTCGGACAGGGCGGCGCAGGCCCCTCGGGCGGCCAGGCAAGCGTCCCGCAGGGCGAGGCCTGGCGGCCCGGGCCGCGTCGCGGGACGCTCCGGGCCAAAGGAAAAGCGACGGGCCGTGCCGGGGGGGCAGCGAGGCCAGCCCAACGGGGGAGGGGGGTCCGTGCGAGACACGCTCTCCGTCGCAGCGGCGAGGGCCCTCGCCGCGGGTCGGGGGCAGACGCGGGACGTGCACGTCGCCGAATTCTGCACGGCAGGCGGCGGGGAGGCGGAGCGGGACCCGTCCAGCTCACCACGCCTCCCCCTGCCTGGCCTGGGCCGACGCCGCCGCTCGCGCCCGCCGCCGCTGCCGACGGCGCCGCCGGCACCAGCGGCCGCCCCAGCGGCTCCCTCCTCCTCCTCCTCCTCCTCCTCCTCCTCCTCCTCCTCCTCCTCCTCCTCCTCCTCCTCCTCCTCCTCCTCCTCCTCCTCCTCCCCCCCCCCCGGCCTTGGGGCCGCAGACCCTGGCTCAGACCGGGGGGGGGCGAGCCTCTCGTGGAGGAGGAGGAGGAGGAGGGAGGAGGGAGGAGGATGAGGAGGAGGGAGGAGGATGAGGATGAGGAGGATGAGGATGAGGAGGAGGAGAGGGAGGAGGAGATGAGGATGAGGATGAGGAGGATGAGGATGAGGATGAGGATGAGGATGAGGATGAGGATGAGGATGAGGATGAGGATGAGGATGAGGATGAGGATGAGGATGAGGATGAGGATGAGGATGAGGATGAGGATGAGGAAAAGGAGGAGGAGGAGGAAGAAGACGAGGAGGAGGACAACGAGGAGGCGAGGGACGCGTGTCCCTGGCCCCCCGCACACTGCTGGGGGACGGCCTGATTCTGCGGCTTCGTCTCTGGCATCCGCACAGCGGGGTGGTCTATCACCTGAGGGGGAGGAAGAGGGGAGGCAGCGGCGGCGCCGAAGCTGCCGCCAGAGTCAACCGAGCGGTCCCAAATGCGGCGCCACGCCCGTGGCTGGAGAATGAATGAGGATGCCCTCCTCCCTTCACCTCCTCCGACCTATCCCCAAAGAGAGCGCTCTTCCAAAGACCCACGCAACACACGTTACCAGG
>CAUYUJ010020591.1:77500-105000 GCA_963575745.1 Prorocentrum cordatum | reverse complement strand
CCGAACACGGCCAAAGAGCACCCAAGGGAGCCCCGAGCAGCCTTCTTTGGAAGGCTGCCTGGGTTCAACCCTCTTTCGTTGGACCTGCCCCCCTTTCTCGTTCATTGGTCCCCGCCTCACGCCGCACGACAGCTCGCCCGCGAGTCGCGACAGAGCCACGAACTCCTTTGGGCCATTGGCGTCCTCGCTCCAAACCGGCCGCAACGCTCAGAGCACCCAGACGAACACACGGGCGACGCGCACGCGTCCGCACAACGCGTAGCCCCAGTGTCCCCTCCCGCTTCGTCCCCTGGGTCGGTGCCCGCGCAGCACCAGGCCGCCTTTCGCGCCGAGGCGTTCGTGGAATTCCTGGGTCACGCAACTCCGCACGTCGCGCCCCGCGATGCGCGAGGTGCGGTTTTCTTTGCGCCCTCGCGAAACCGCACCTTCAGGGGCAACTCCTTGGCGCAGGCCGTCACACGCGAAGCGTGATTACACAACCGGGAAAGAATTAAAACATAACCAACAACACGGTTATCTTGAATGATCTGCAGACGGCCACGCCCAAAGAGGATCATTAAGTGGTATTCATGTTGGCAGCGCGCAGGCGCGCACCATGGGCCACGTCATTGACATGCAACACTTTGGCCTGCGCGCCCAGGGGCAACATTGGGAGGCGGTCGCCAATTAATGCCCGGGTGCTCTTCCAAGCTAATCCTTCACAGGGCGGCTGGCGTGGGCGGTTCAACGTTCTGCCCTGCGGTTCGCTCCCACAAGCCGGATGGCTAGCATGCGACGCGCAATGCTGACGAGACGTTGTTCCGAAAAATTGACAACCGGATGCCACTGGATGCGACGGGCCCCGCCTGGTCTGATTCAACTCTTTTCGGCTTCCATCCCTGTGCCACTTGTGCTGCAAACTTTCTCCTCACGGGGATGGGTAACTCTGCCGAAGTATTGGGTTTCCGTGCGACCCCCTCTCGTCTTTTAGCGTGCCGCCCTGTGGGGCCTGTGGGACACGAGAGGCGCGTGCCCCTGCGGGACTTGTGCGCCTTGTAGGGCCTGCGACACTTGCGGGACCTGGGCGACTTGCGGGATCGGAACGCGCTTTGCGGGACCTGTGCGACCTGCGAGACTTGTGGGAGCTGTGGGGTCTGCATGGCCTGTGGGACCTGTGCAAAACGTCGGCCTTGTGAGGACCTGCGAAAGACCCGCGGGCCTTGCGAGACATGCAGGGTCTGTGGGACACGCGGGGCCTGTGCGACCCGTGGGACATGTGGGACCTGTAGGACATGTGGGACCTGCGAGACCTGCGGGGCCTGTGAGACTTGTGCGACCTGCGAGGCCTGCGGGGCCTGCAGGACTGACGAGGCCAGTGGGACCTACGAGGCGCTGTCCAACGAGACGCGTTGACGATCCGGCGGGGGGCGGGCTCGATTACGTAAGTTCACACACGGGGCGCAGTTTAGGTCGCCCGGCAACCCCACTTAACGATCGGGCGGGCGCGGCTTTCATGCACGAAAGCATACACAGAACGCACTTCGCGTAAAGTGGCGCGCCACGCCGGGGCACGCCATTTTCCCGAAGTGCGTCCCGCGTGCGATTTAACACCCAAAACCTGCCACCGCCCGATCGTTAAGTGGGGCCCCTGGGCAACGGGAAGCGCGCCCCGCATTTGAATTTACACGGCGCACCTGAACCCGCCCGCGTCCAATCGTTAAGCGGTTTTGCCAGACATCGCCATGAGCAGATTTTCGCACTGAGCCCGCCCCCGCCCAATGGGGAGTTGCGTCCGACAACAACGGGCGGGCCCTGGGCCCCAGGCCCAGAACGCAACCGCCATGGCCAGGAACGGCGGGCGACGACGACGACGACCACGGCGACGTCGACGACGACGACGACGACGACGACGACGACGACGACGACGACCGCGACGACGGCGACGACGACGACCACGACGACGACGGCGACAACGGCTACCACGGCGACCACGACGAAGACGACATGCGTTCTCGCCACATCGCTGGCCACTGCTTAGCTTTCGCTCCTCCACCGAAACATCATCAGCGTCCTGACTCGCATATTCCTTCTAATCCTCCGGCTCCCCCCCCTCCTCGTTTTCCTCCTCCTTCGCAGAACCATGTTATTTCCCCTCGCGTTCTCCCCCTAGTCTCCCAAGGTGGTCGCGATAGACCACGGCAGCCGTCTGCGCGCCGTTTCATGCATCAGGGACCGCGGGCTTCCCATTCCATCTGCCCGAGCGGCAGAGGTTCCCGACGCCATGAGGCAATTGACGCCAGGACGATTGGAGCACGCCCAAACAAGTTCCACATTCACACAAGCAGGAAATCAGCAAGACGATCATCGCGAATGATCTGCAGACGGCAACGCCCAAAGAGGATCATTGAGTGGCATTCGCCCTTCAATGTTGGCAGCGCGCGCAGGCGCGCACCATGGGCCAGGCCATTGAAATGCCACACTTTGGCCCGCGCGCCCAGGGGCAACATTGGGACGCGGGCGCCAATTAATGCCCGGGTGCTCTTCCAAGCTGATCATTCACAAGGCCGCCGGCGCGGGCGGTTCCACGTTCAGCCTTGCGGTTTCGCCCCCACCAGTCGGATGGCCAACATGCATCGCGTGACATTGACAGGCGGGTGCCACTTGATAAGACGGGCCCCGCCTGGTCTGATTCAACATCTTTTCGGCTTGTATACCTGTGCCACTTTGGTAGTAAACTTTTTCACTGGGATTGGTAAGTATGCCTAGTATTGGGCTTCCGCGCGATTTCCCCTCGCCCGCTAGCTCGCCGCCCCGTGGGTCCTGCGGGTCGCGCGAGACGCGCGCCCCTGCGGGACTTGTGCGACTTGCGGGGCCTGCGAGACACGCGGGACTTGGCGACGCGCGGGATCGGCGGGTTTTGCGGGACCTGTGCGGCCCGCGCGACCTGCGAGACTTGCGGGAGCTGTGGGGGGCTCGCGGGGCCCGTTGGGCCTGCGCGACCTGTGGGACACGCGGGGCCCGCGGGACCTGCGGGGCCCGCGAGACCCGTTGGGCACGTGAGCCTCGTGCGACCTGCGAGGCCTGAGGGGCCTGTGGGACTGACGAGACCAGCGGGACCTGCAAGACGCTGCCCAACGAACCGCCTGGGCGATCCAGCGGGGGGCGGGCTGCATTATGCAATTGCACACACGGAGCGCAGTTTAGGCTGCCCAGCAATCCCACTCAGCGATTGGGCGGGCGCGGGTTCAATATGTAGATTCATGCGCAGAACGCACCTCGCGCAAAGCGGCGCGCCCAAGGGCGCCCATCTCACGACGTTGGTTGCCCCGCGAAACGCGGAAAAAACCACGTCGCCAAGCGGGCGCGCCGGGGCACGCCACTTTACGCGAAGCGCGCCCCGCGCGTGATCTCACACGCTAAACTCGCCACCGCCCGATCGTTAAGCGGCGCCCCTGGGACGCGGGAAGGACCCCATACATGAATTTACACGGCGAACCCGATACTGCCCGCGCCCAATCTTTAAGCGGTTTCGCCAGACATCGGAATCTGCCGCCGCGAGCGGATTTTCGCGCTGAACCCGCTCACGCCTAATAAGGAATCGCGTCCGACAACAACGGGCGGGCCCTGGGCCCCGGACCCAGAACGCAGCCGTCATTGCTTGGAACGGCGGGCGACGACGACGACGACGACGACGACGACGACGACGACCACGGCGACGTCGACGACGACGACGACGACGACGACGACCGCGACGACGACGACGACGACGACGACGACGACGAACACGACGACGACGGCGGCGACCACGGCGACCACGAGGACCACGACGAAGACGACATGCGCACTCGCCACATCGCAGGCTACTGCTTTGCTTTCGCTCCTCCGCCGAAACATCATCAGCATCCTAACTCGCATATAACTTCTAATCCTCCTGCTCCCCCCCCTCCTCGTTGTCCTCCTCATCCGCATCTCCCTGTGCTTTTCCCTCGCGTCCCCCCCCTAGCCTTCCTGGGGTAGCCGCGACAGACCGCGGCAGCCGTGCGGGCGCCATATTCTATGCGTCAGGGACCGCGGGCTCCTCATCCATCTGCCCGAGCGGCAGAGGTTGCCGACGCTGTGGGGCGATTGGGGCACGCCCAAACAGGTTCGACACCCACACAGCCAGGAAAGCAGTCATACTAAAATCAACAAGACGATCATCGCGAATGATCTGCAGACTGCGGGCGCTGCGGGGCTTGCACAGCCCGTGGGACCCGTGCAAAACATCGGCCCTGTTAGGGCCTGCGCGACCTGTGGGACCCGCGGGGCCTGCGGGGCCTGCGGGGCCCGAGAGACCCGCGGGGCCCGTGAGACTTGTGCGACCTGCGAGGCCTGAGGGGCCCGTGGAACAGACGAGACCAGCGGGGCCTGCGAGGCGCTGCCCAGCGAACCGCGCTGGCAATCCGGCGGGGGGCAAGCTCTATTGCGCGCGTTCACACGCGGAGCGCACTTCAGGTTGCTCGGCCGGCCCAGCGCGCAAACTCATGCACAGAACGCATTTCGCGCAAAGTTGGCGCGCCCCGGCGCGCCAACTTTACGATTCGGTTTTTGTCCGCGTTTCGCGCGCGATCATTACAACTCAAACAGTTCCACTCCACGGTCGACGCTTCCCGCCCCAGATTTTTTCACGCGCGAGACGCGGGGAAACCCGATCGTGAAGTGGGCGCGCCGGGGCACGCCACTTTACGCGAAGTGCGCCCCGCCTGCGATTTTACACACCAAACGTGCCACCGCCCGATCGTCAAGCTGGGCCCCTGGGCAACGGGAGGCGCGCCCCGTGTATGAATTTCCACGTTGAACCTGAACCCGCCCGCGCCCAGTCGTCAGGTGGTTTCGTCCGACATCGAAAATTCGCCGCAAAGCCTTCCCCCGCCCAATAGGGAGTTGCGCGTCCCGTATATGAGTACACACAATGGTCCTGAACCCGACCGCGCCCATTCGTTAAGTAGTTTCGCCAAGCGTCGAAAATTTGCCGCCACGGCGATTTTCCGCAGTGGATCCGCCCCCGCCCAATAGGGAGTTGCGTCCAGAACGGGCGGACCCTGGGCCCCAGGCCCAGAACGCAGCCGCCATGGCCAGGAACGGCGGGCGACGACGACGACGACCACGACGACGGCGACGACGACGACGACGACGACGACGACGACGACGACGACGACGACGACGACGACCGCGACGACGGCGACGACGACCACGACGACCACGACGACGACGGCGACCACAGCGACCACGACGACCACGACGAAGACGACACGCGTTCTCGCCACATTGTGGCCACTGCTTTGTTTTCGCTCCTCCGCCGAAACACCATCAGCATCCTCACTCGCCTCTTCCCTCCAATCCTCCTGATCCCCCCCTCTCCTCGTTTTCCTCCCCCTTCGCATCTCCAGGTGTTCTTCCCTCGCGCTCTCCCCCTAGCCTCACAGGGTAGCCACGACAGACCACGGCAGCCGTCCGGTTGCCGTTTTATGCATCAGGGACCGCGCGCTTCCCATTCCGTCTGCCCGAGCGGCATAGGTCGCCGACGCTATAAGGCAACTTCCGCCAGAAGGATTGCAGCACGCCCAAACAGGTTCGACATTCACACAGCCGGGGAAAACTATAACAAAATCAACACGACGATCATCGCGAATGATCTGCAGACGGCAACGCCCAAAGAGAATCATTAAGTGGCATTCGCCTTTCAATATTGGCAGCGTGCGCAGGCGTACACTATGGGCCAGGTCACTGACATGCCACACTTTGGCTTGCGCGTCGAATGGCAAGATTGGGATGCGGACGCCAATTAATGCCTGGGTGCTCTTCCAAGCTAATCCGTCACAGGGCCGCTGGCGTGGGCGGCTCCACGTTCTGCCTTGCGGTTTCATTCCCACCAGTCGGGTGGCTAACATGCAACGCGCAATGCAGACGAGACGTTTTTCCGTAACATTGACAGGCGGATGTCATTTGATGCGACGGGCCCCGCCTGGTCTAATTCAACATATTGTCGGTTGCCATAAATGTGCCACTTTTGTTATAAACTTTTTCCACGGGGGTGTATCTTCGCGCCCAGGGGGGGGGGCCTGGAAATCGGGGTGCAAAAGCGCCCCGGGCTCCTGCAAAAGCGGTAGGGGGCACGCACGTAGATCACCTTTGCGGCGCTGCAAGCATCTCTGAAATGTTTGCGGCGCCTGGGGGCGCGCGCCAATCCCGATGTCAACTGCAAACCACGTGCCCAATGTCGGAATGACTGCCGCCTGGCGGTATCCACATCGCAATATGCACCAAGGGCTTCCGCCAAGAAACTTCACTGGCAATACAGTTTCTAGCAGCCAAAACACAGTCCGCCACCGTGGAATGAGGAAACAGCCCTACGCGCCGCCACGCTGGTCGGGCAGGCTGTGCTGCCCCGCAGACGGGGAAGAGGAAGGGAGAAGCAGGCAGACGACGACGAAAGCGCAGGCGGGAGGCCAGGGCAAGCGCGGCGGGCGGGCAGGCGGACGCGGGGCCGGGCGGAGACAGCAGGCAGGGAGCAGGAGGAAACGAAAAGAAGGGAGGTAAGGAAGAGGAGGACGGGGGAAGCAACCACAAGCGGACAGGCCAGGCCAGGGGCTGAGAGAAGAGGGCCACCCGCGACGAAGCTACGGACCCTACGGCGGCGACACCGAACAAGCGGCGCAGGCGTAGCGGTGGAGTGGGCGGTGGGCGTCGGGGGGGGGAGGTCGTCGGGAATGGCCGCCGGGGTCGTTGGGGCGCGGCGCGGGGTGGCCGACCGAGCCCAGCACGCTGCGGCTTGGTGGGGAGAACCCTGGGAAGGGCCAGACGGCGTGCGTGAAAGGGGGTGGTGAGGAGCCGCCAGCGCGACGCTGGCGGAAGGACGCGGGGGGCGCCAGTGCTGCCCAGCAACGGCGGGGGGGCGGGGACGGAGAGCGCTAGGTAGCGCCAGGGATGCCTCACACGGCGTCCGTGGAGGCAGCCGTGGCCGCGACAAGACGGGCCGCTGCCACCCCCGCCCCTCCAGACTCCATCTGGACGCGCGCACCATCGCCCGCACGCTCTCCCTTTGCAGGGGGACGGAAAATCGGCCGGCGCGCTCGTCCGCAACCACTGCGGCGTCTTCCCCAGTGGCGTCAGCCACCCGCGTGGCTAAGACCCCGAAGCCCTGCGTGCCTCGCGGCCCACCCGCCGCCGTGGGCTTCCACCACCATGGTGAGGAAGGTGAAGCCCTGTCCGGCGCAAAGCCACACGGTGTCCTGGTGTTGCCTTTTGAACTCCTCGTACCGCCCCGTCGCCGAGCTCGACAAAACGGCCGACGCGGCGAGGAGATCGGTGCTCCAGCGACAACATCACCATCATCATCCGTTGCCTGACCTCCTTCTCCCCTGTTCTTCCTGCTCCTCCTCCTCCTCATCATCATCATCATCATTATCCTCCTTACGCCCCTGTCTCCTGCGAGTTGAACAACTGTGTTTGGGGGCACATCGTGCCAGGATCACCGCGCATTCGACGTTCGACGCATCCTGGACTCAAGACTTGTACTCAGTGAGGTTGGGATCTTCGCAACACTGGCTTTCATTACACTTGCTCTTCGGGCGCGACTGCCCCAGATGCTGCAGAAAAGCTGCAAGACGCCCTCGGCATGGCCCAACAAATGGCCTCAGCCCCATGACAGCCCAACAACGCCCCAAAGATCCTTGGTAGTACAATTGACCCGACCATGCTCTCAGCGGCACTCGGCTGAGTGTCTCTTCTCGACCATCTTCAATCCCAACTGGACCTCGCCTCAGATAGGGGGCCACATGTGAACCCTACCCCTACCCCCCACGATTTCGGAGGGGGAGGGGGGGGGCACTTCGTTCGGGAGCTCCCGAGCGAAGTGAACCCCACCCTCCCCCCCAGAGATCGTGGGGGGTAGGGGTAGGGTTCACATGTGGCCCCCTATCAGACTAAGCAATCGCATCACGGGCGAGCCTGCAGGCATGAGTATGCGTACATCTGCAGTCAGGTGTGCGACGCCGGCATGCGCACGTGAAAACATGCATGCCAACTGTCTGGCTGTGCGGCCGTGCGTGCGACCGCCCGTGCGCGCGTGCTCACCTGCGTTGGTGCCACAGCGCCTCCGTGTCTGCGTGCGCATGCTGCCTCCCATTACAGGCAGTCTTTAATACATGAGATTTTCAAAGATATCTGATTTTTAATGCATGATCCATGTATGAGTAAATTAATGTATCAACTCATCGTTGTTTTCAATACTAAATCCCTGCCTGCTTAATACATGATCCGCACGCGGAGCATGTATTAAAAACGGCACTGTATACCTCTGCTCGCTCAATTGCTACAGAATGTGTTCGGTGCAAGACCACGCGTGTGTGCACGCACGCACTTTTCACCTGCCGTCATACACACTCACCGGCCCATCATTCGAGAAAGGAGCATAATGGAAGTTAAGGTTCTAGGGTGCCGAGCCAAGCCTTCAGCTCGTACATGAAGATGCCTTTCTTGATACCGTAACTGCCTCGACAACCTTTCCAGAGATACTGGAACCTCAGGCAGCACAACGAGGAAAAACAGCTTGGTAAAAAGGTGACCCAGCGCTCACATATCCGCCACCGTGCCTCGAGGCACCAATTGGAATGTCCTCAGGCCCCACAGCCCAGAGTTCCAGGCGCGGCCGGCACTCCCAGGCTACCTTGGAACTTCTCGCATGACTTTTCCGGCGCCCAGAGGGCCTCAAGACGGGCCAAGAGGGCCATGAGAAGCCTCCAAGATGGTCCAAGAAGGCCCAGAGCCGCTGGAAGATCGCTCTGAGACGCCCAAGGTGCCCTTCAGAAGGCCCAAGAGGCCCTCAAGACGCCCCGAGATGCTAAAACTATTGATTTCCAATTTTTGTCGCCGGATTCTAGCGTTCTCGCTTCCGAGAGACCTGCCAAGATCCACGCAGGCATCCACGAGACCTACGAGCTGAAACCTAAGCACGGTGACGGGGTGGGCCGAAGGCCACTAGATCCCTGTTGGCTTGCCGCAGGGACAGGGCTGATCCTTTCGAAAATTTCTGAAAGACCTTCGGCCTAGTGAACCGGCACGGAATACAATACATGAGCTCTCCAGGTCGTCGGTCGTCCCGCTCCAGGCGGCCCCAACATGGCCTCCAGCACGGCCAAGGCAGCCGCCAAGACGGCCACGAGGGCCTAACGAGGGCCCCAGATGGCCCCAAGAGGTCTCCGAGACGGGCGGAGGTGACCCACAGATAGCCCAAGATGGCCCAAGACGGCCCACAAGGCGTCCAAGGTGCTCCCAGAGGCCTCCAAGAGAACCTCCAGGAAGGCCCGAAGAGGTGAAAATGATCGGCATTCCTGGGCGACTTTGGCTGGCCGATGGCTTGGCCGAGCTCTGGCCGAGCTCCGGCCGCAACGGTCGGCCACGTAAGCATTCCCAAAAACCAGGGGGCGGCGGTGATTCGCCGTAGGAGTTTTCGATCCACCGCCACCGCCGCCTGCGCTTGCCACAGAGGTGCACGGCGCGCAAGATGACCGAATGCTGTGTTTTTCTGAAAGGCTCCCCTTGGGTTCTCGGCCTGCTGTGGACAAGAAGCCTCCCATCGGCATTCCGCCTCATTGGGACCCGTATAATTCCCAGGTCGTCCGTATTCCTGCTCGAGACGGTCCCAAGATGGCCTCCAAGACGGCCAAGATGGTTTCGAAAACGGCTACGATGCCCCTAAGAGCCCAAGATGGTCCCAAGATGTCTCCAAGACGGGCTGAGATGCCCCCAAGATGGTCCAAGATGGCCTCAAAATCGCCCAAAACGGCCCAAGAGGCCTCCGAGACGGCTCAAGAGGCCTTCAAAGGGCCTCTGAGAGCAGTTCCAGGAAGGCCCGAAAACGCAAAAATCCGCCGACCCCTTGGGGTCTACGGCGTGTGAAATTGTTGCCCATCCCCAAACCCGTCCCCCAGGAGCTTCGCCTGGCCGGTTCAGAGATGGGGGGCCAGCCAAAGGTGTCGGCGGCCCCGACCACCCATTCGTCGCCCCGACCACCCATCGTCTTCGCATGAAGTTCCGACGCTGCTTCACGGTGAAGCCAAAGCCTCATGACTTCGCTCTTCCATGGCCCATTGTCCGAGAGAGGGGGGAGGCGGCAGGGGGCGAAGCCTTTACGGATTGACATGGCGCAAAAGTCACGCTGATCCATGGCGATGAAAGTGCAAGAAACTTGGTTCCGGCACGATTGCAACAGCTCAGACCATATCACTCCAATAGGTCTTTTCCCGCATTGAACAGAAATTCCCAACCATCCTGCGGTGTTGGGTCCTCGTTTTGAAGAGACCGCGCCACGCGCCCCCTTCCTGTTCCCAAACATCCTGTGGTGTTGGGTCCTCGTTTAGGAGAGACAGAGCCCCGCGTTCCTCCTCCTTGCCCCTCGTCGCCCCTCCTCCCCATCCTTGCCTCGGCCCCGCGCACCCAGGGCAGCGCTCCGTAGCCCTATAGGGAACTCCACCGAAGGCCCCGTGGTTGTGACCACATGCGCCCGCGCCACCCAGTACAGCGCTTCGAGGCCCCATAGAGAACTCCACCGAAGGCCCCTGTGGCTCTGACCACATGCGCCCGCGCCACCCAATACAGCGCTCCCTGGCCCCATGGGGAACTTCACCGGAGGACCCCCTGGCTGTGACCAGATGCGTTCGCGCCACCCAGTACAGCGCCTCGTGGCCCCATATGGAGCTCCACTGAAGGCCCCCGTGGCTGTGACCGCATGCGCCCGCGCCACCCAGTACAGCGCCTCGTGGCCCCATACGGAGCTCAACTGAAGTCCCCAGTGGTTCTGACCACACGCGAGCGCGAGACCCAGTACAGCGCTTCGAGGCCCCGTAGGGAGCTCCACCGAAGGCCCCCGTGGCTGTGACCACGTGCGCCGGCGCCACCTAGCACAGCGCTTCGTGGCCCCACAAGGAGCTCCACCGAAGGCACCAATGGCTCTGACCACATGCGTCCGCGACGCCCAGTACAGCGCTTGGTGGCCCTGTAGGGAACTCCACCGAAGGCCCCAGTGGCTGTAACCGCATGCGCCCGCGCCACCGAGTACAGCGCTTCGTGGCCCCATAGGGAGCTCCACCGAAGGCCCCTGTGGCTCTGACCACATGCGTCTCCACCGACCCATTTCGGCACGCCCCGCGCGCTTTGCGTGGCCTGCCCCTAGGGAGCTCCACCGAAAGCCTCGCGGCGGTGTGCACATGCTGCCCCCCGCTCATGCCGGCATACCCCTCACACGCCCCGTGGCCCCATAAGGAGCGTCGCCTCCGTCGTCCCTCCTGCCCTGCGGCACTGACAGATGCATATGGCTGGGTCCTTCGCCAGGATAATTGTTACTCTTCCCCCTCCTCCCTCCTCCTCTGAGTGCCTCTGCTCTCCGAGCGTGTACCAGTTCGGCACACCCCTCACACGCTTCACGGCCCCGGAGGGAGCTCCACCGAAGGGCCCGGTAGCGACATTCGCAGGCGTCCGCCCCACCCAGTACAGCGCTTCTGGGCCCCAAAGGGGGCTCCGCCGAAGTCCACAAATTCGACGTTCGCATGCGTCCGCCCCGCCCAATACAGCGTTTCGTCGCCCTACAGGGAGCTCCACCGAGGGCCGCACTAGCGACATTCGCATGCGTCCGCCTCACCAAGTACAGCGTGCCGTGGCCCTACAGGGAGCTCCACCGAGGGCCGCACTAGCGACGTTCGCATGCGTCCGCCTCACCAAGTACAGCGTGCCGTGGCCCCATAGGGGCTCCAAGGCAGGCCCCAGTTGCAACGTTCGCATGCGTTCGCCTCACCAAGTACAGCGTGCCGTGGCCCCACAGGGAGCCCAACCGAATGCCCCAGTGGCAACGTTCGCATGCGTCCGCCCCACCCAGTACAGCGCTTCGTGGCCCCACAGGGAGCCCAACCGAAGGCCTCAGTGGCGACGTTCGCACGCGCCCGTCCCGCCCAGTACAGAGCTTGGTGGCGCCATAAGGAGCTCCACCAAGGGCCACAGTGGCAACGTTGGCATACGTCCGCACCACCCAGTACAACGCTTCGTGGCCCCATGGCGTTGAAAGTGCAAGAAACTTGGTTCTGGCACGATTGCAACAGCTCAGACGATATTACTCCAATAGGTCTTTTCCCGCAGTGAACAGAAATTCCCAACCATCCTGCGGTGTTGGGTCCTCGTTTTGAAGAGACCGCGCCACGCGCCCCCCCTCCTGTTCCCAAACATCCTGTGGTGTTGGGTCCTCGTTTAGGAGAGACAGAGCCCCGCGTTCCTCCTCCTCGCCCCTCTTCGCCCCTCCTCCCCATCCTTGCCTCGGCCCCGCGCACCCAGGGCAGCGCTCAGTAGCCTTATAGGGAACTCTACCGAAGGCCCCGTGGTTGTGACCACATGTGCCCGCGCCACCCAGTACAGCGCTTCGTGGCCCCATGGAGAGCTCCACCGAAGGCACCTGTGGCGTCGTTCGCATGCGCCCACCCCACTCAGTACAGCGCTTCGTGGCCCCATACCGAGCCTCACCGAAGGCCCGAGCGGCGACGTTCGCACGCGCCTGCCCCACCCAGAACGGCTCTTCGTGGCCCTGCAGGGAGCTCGACCGAAGGCAACACTTGCGACGTTTGCACACGCGAGCGCGCCACCCAGTACAGCGCTTCGTGGCCCCATAGGGAGCTCGACCGAAGGCCCCAGTGGCGACGTTCGCATGCGTCCCCCCCGCCATTCCGGCACACACCTCACACGTTTCGTGGCCCCACGGGGAACTACACCGAAGGCCCCAGTGGCGACGTTCGCATGGCAGCCCCGCCACATGCCGGCACACCCCTCACACGCTTTGTGGCCCCAACAGGGTAGGGGTATACCAAGGCCCCAGTAGCAGTGCCCGCATGGTGGCCCCTCCCGATTTCGGCATACCCTTTACACGCTTCGTGGCCCCAGAAGAGGGTCCACCGAAGGCGATACCCACAACGGCGATACTCACAGGTTCATATGGTTGGGTCCTTCGCCCAGAGAATTGTTTCAGGGACGAGGGAACTCTGAGGGAGGGTTTATTGCAACATCGTTGATGCATGTTGGGTTTACACTGGTCCTTCTCCTCCTCCCCCTCCACCTCCTCCTTCTCCTCCTCCTCCTCCTCCGCCTATTCCTCCGCCTCCTCCTTTTTCCTGCCTCTCCTCCTCTTTTTTTGTCTCCCCCACGTGCTCCCCGCCGATAGTTTGGCCGAGCTCTGGCCGCAACGTTCGGCCACATAGGCGCTTCCAAAAGGCAGGCGGCGGCGGTGATTCGCCGTAGGCGTCTTCGATCCGCTGGCCCCCGTGCTTGTCTCAGGGGTGCAAGTGGTTCTGAACGCTTCACTGTCTTAAACCTTTACAAGGGTTCACAAATTGGCCGTCGGCTTGACCCGCCAGCCACCCGGAAAGACCCAGGCGACCCACAAAGGGGGCTTCCTCCGCCTCCAAGACGCCCAAGAAGGCCCCCAAGACGGCCTCCAAGACAGTCCAAGATGGCTCCAAGGTGACACAAGACGGATCAAGATTCCTCAAGACAGCCCAGGATGGCCTCCAGGCGGCCAAGGAGGCCCCCAAAACGCATCAAGAGGGCTCCAACAAGAGCTACAGAAGGTCGAAATCATTGACTTTACAGTCTGGCAGTGTCGCCATGTCGGGCTTCCAGCTATCGAAGACGGCCCCAGAGGCCTCCAAGGTAGCCCCAAGACGGTCCAAGGGGGCTCCAAGACGACCCAAGAGGCCCCTGGGACGACCCCAAGAGGGCTCCAAGACGGCCCTGCCCAGAGAGACCCCCAAGACAACTTCCAAATGCGAAGTGGACTCTTAGAGGCTCCCAGAGGCCCCCAAGAGGCCCGCAATAGATCCCAAAGAGGCCCCCAAGAGGCCCCGAGAGGCCCTCAGAGGCCCCCAAAAGAAACCAGGAGGCATTCCCAAAGAGACCCCCAAGAGGCCTCAGGCTCCTCCTCATTGTCCTCCTCCTCGTCATCATCATCATCATCATCATCATCATCATCATCATCATCATCATCATCATCAGCAGCAGCATCAGCATCAGCATCGGCATCAGCATCAGCATCATCATCACCATCATCGTCATCATCATCAGCCTCATCATCATCAGTACCATCATCAGCAGCATCATCAGCATCAGCATCAGCATCACCATCATC
Source organism: Prorocentrum cordatum (assembly GCA_963575745.1). Lineage (NCBI taxonomy): Eukaryota > Dinophyceae > Prorocentrales > Prorocentraceae > Prorocentrum > Prorocentrum cordatum. The sequence goes on along the minus strand of CAUYUJ010020591.1, from coordinate 90,821 downwards.
AGCATCAGCAGCATCATCATCACCACCACCTTCATCATATGTGTCCTACAAGTGTTTCCCCAAGGGTGTCCACAACGGCTGAGGGAACACATAGTCCGACAGCTTTGCAAGACATACAACCCCACGACGAACGTTTCTCTTGGGCCCAGAACGACGGCTTGAAGTCTTCAACAGACGCGCATGAGATAACCACCGCCGGATCCCGTGAAGTTCGCGCGGATCCAATTGTGGCGTTGGCGTTTGCTTCGGTGGATCCGATTTCCGTCCGCGCAGATCCGATTTCGGATTTGCTGGATCCGTGTTCGGTCTCATGTTTTACGGCGGATCCGATTTGCATCCCGTTTAAAATTATAGTATTAAATTAAAACGGGGAACCGAAGAAATCGGATCCGCGGACCCTGGAACCCGCCCGTGTTAAGATTATACGGGGGCCAGGGGGTTCGGTCATTTATTTCCAACTCCTCATCGCCATTTGCACCTCAAGAGGAAAATCTTTCGTCATGCGTAAGTAGGCCCAACACTTGGCCACAGATGCGTTTCCAAAACAGGCACAAGGCGGCGGTGGTTCGCCGTAGGCGTCTTCGATATCACGATAAGAGGAAAGAAACAAGTCTAAAGAGATACATAGACAGAGAGAGACAGAGAGACAGAGAGACAGACAGAGAGAGAGTCAGAGAGAGCGAGAGATGTTGGGGATATGAAAGCATGGAACGATGACACGAAAGAAGACGGCTTATCAAAGCGACGCTGGCGGAGGGAAAGAGGTGAAGGTAGAAATGTCGAGACTTCGGGAAGGAGAGGAAGTGGAGGAGAAGGAGGGAGACACAGATGAGGTCAGGGACAGCAGACAGAGAAGGAGAAAGGTAGCTGAAAGCGCTGAGCGAGGTAAGATCCATAACCATGCCTTGAACACTGACTAAGCTCGTGCGGCTGTTAATCCCACCAACCCTCTGGGCGGAAGTGGTCTAGAGCGCTCCCTCTCCCACCCTCCCTCTTCCCCTTCGGGAAGGGGATTACCACTGTTCTTTCTTTGATCTACACCCCTCCTCTACCCGACCAGCGACAAAGCCGGGCCAATGCCAACATTCCCCCACCATGCAAAAAAAGACCGTGCAAATTCCGCTTTGCACAGACATCTGTACCACGAGCGGACGCCCCGCTGACACCTCGCACTGGTTTCTGACAGGGACGGCGGGGGGGCGGCATATCGACTGCAGTGTGCACTGCCAACGCCTCCCAACCATCCCTCGCAAAGAACCGCAGAAAGTACACTGCGCACCAAAACCTGGATCAAGCGCGGACGCCCCGTGATCAGTTCGCACCAGTTTTTCATCACGGACGGCGAGGGGCCAGCACGTCACCTGCTGTCTGCAGCACCCGCATCCCTCTTCGCAGAGTGCTTGCGGGTGAGCTCGCACACACGACACACAATGCCCGCCAGCCTGCCGCCACTTTGCATGAGATTTTGACAGGGATGGTGAAAGGGGGTCGACAAGTTGCCCAACGTGGCGCTCTTGGTGCGCGTGGCGCCTGCACTGGATCCCGGTGGCTGTCGATGGCGGCCCCTGTCTATGCTGAGATTCGGATGATCCCTATGCCTATGTAGTGGGAGGGCGGGCGGGAATGAGCGGGACAGTTCTGCGGCGTTTTCGCTGGGAACTTGACCCCCCCCCCTACACCCTGCCCTGGACCTGAATCGGGGGTTCCTGATGGCCTCAGCGAAATAACGAAAACATTGATGTCACTCCGGTGCTGGACCAATTTTGGCTCCTGGAGGGGCGATGCTACTTGAAGCAACCCACTTCAACGATCGAACCCTTGGAGAAAGAGGAAGAGGAGGAGGAGGAGGAGGAAAGGAGGAGGAAAGGAGGAGGAAAGGAGGAAAGGAGGGGTGGGGGGGGGGCCGCACCGCGCCTGCTCATCCAAAGACTCGTTTCGTCCGATGACTCGGGCGGCGTCCCGCGTGCCCCGCTGACGGTAAGCCAACCAAGCCTCAGAGCTCTCCCCACTGCACAAGCAAGCCCTCTTGTCAGGAGCACCTTCGCCGCGCGCGCGCCCGCCGCTGCGGAGACGCGCTCCTCTTCGGGTCTGCGTTCCGCTTCTCCCCCGTGGGCCCCCCCCCCTTCCGAGGGCTGCCCCGCGGGCTCCCCCGCGGGCCCCCCCGAGGGCCCCCCCGCGGGCGAGGGCGCCTCGAGCACCACCGAGGGCGAGGGGGTAGCCGCGCGATGCTCCGTGGGCGGCGGAGGAAGCGAATCTGTAGGAGCGTCGCCCTCGCGGTGCCCCCCCGCTGCTGCGGGGGCGTCTTCTCCGCGTGCGCCTCCTTTGTTGGCATTATTATTTGCCTTCCGCTGCCCTCGCGCGCTTGTTTTCCCAACTTCCTTCTCCTGCTTTCTCTCTCTCTCTCTCTCTCTCTCTTTCTCTGAAAACGAACAGAGTGTGGCAGTGCCTCGTCGGCCGGTTGTCGTCCTGGCGCTTGCAGATGACTCTGCGCAGGTTCGGCCAGTCGAGTGCCTTGAGCACGGCGTTCCTCGGCGGTCAGCCTGACCCAGATAGGCCTGCTCGACCAAGGCAGTCGTCGGCGACGCAGCCTTTGCAGCAACCTCTGGTGCAGCGGGGGGGGCCTGCAGGGATCCCACCATTAAGGCAAAGCAGGCTGCTTCTCGGGAGGGCACTCGCGATCCTCGGCGGAGCCCAGGATCACGATGTAGAGCGGGTGCGTCACGCAAGCCCGTTGGTCCCCCGACCAAAAGGCCATCCCGAGCGCACCTTTCCAAGCCGCCCCGCAGCTGTGAAGCAGCTGCGACAGGTCGCCAGGGTCTCCGCCGAAGATGCCCACGAAGATACGCACTCCATACTTCAGCACGATCCAGCCCAGCTCCCCTTTGAAAACGGGGGGCCACCGCTCGCCAACTGCGCGCGTCTCGCGGCAAATGAAGACGCCCCTCACTGCTATGGAGAGGGGGCCTTTCTTCGCCTTGGGATCGCAGCCTCCGCTGCTGCGTAGATCGCCTCCCACGCTCCCATCAGGCAAATTCCGCGCGCGCGGCCGCTCTGACTCCTGACGCGCTCGACGCGGCCCTCGTCCCAGAGGAAGAGCCCCGACGCACTCGCGTGCGACCGCGCCGCCCCGCCCGGTTTGCTGGATCGGCCAATCGAGCCACCGCTGCCGCTGAACCCGGATTGAGAAACCAAAAACACCCCTTTCCGTGCCTCTCCGTGACCGCGCGGCGCCAGTCCGCCCACTCAGCGTCGGCTCCCAGGACGAGGGTCGCGAAACTCGAGTGCACGCGCGCTTCGGATTGGCCCCTGCGGACGGCGTCGTGCTCGCCGCACAGCGGCTTCACCAGAGGCCTCTCCTGGCTGGGGCCGCGTTCAGCGTCTCGGAGCCTGCGCGGTTCCGCTGCTGCGGAGCCACGTTGGCCCTCCTCTTCGGGCGGCTCCTTGGGCGGCCCCGCTGCCTCGGGGGGCGGCTCCGCTGCTGCCGAGGCCGCGAAGGCCTTCGCAGCTCAGCGAGGAGGCATCGTCGGCCCCCGCTGCGGCGGAGGCCGCGTTGGCAACTTCATCGTTTCGGCCTCCGCTGCTGCTTCGCAGCTCCGCGTTGATCCCTTCGGCAACGCCACCGATGCCTCAGGCCATGACGAGCACTTCTGCACCGACCTCTCGGGGAAGCTGGCTGGGACTCGAGTGTCGGGTTCTTTGGGCTGCGGCCCTTCTCTCGACGATCACTCTCCAGGAGGCCCCCCGCTGCTGCGGCAGGCGCCTGCGAATGCACTGGCGCCGCGCCCTTTGCCGTGAGCTGGAGAATTGCTCCGCCAGCCGTTCTGCTGCGACCGCCGTGGCCCCGAGACGCCGCCGCCGCGGCGACCGCCTGCATGCTTTTTGGAATCGTTTGTCGCGCGCGCGTGCTCAGGACGGGGACCGAGGAGAACACCAGCATGAGACACAGAGGGAGGCGGGAGCGAGAGAAGCAAAGGGAGGGAAAACGAGATGACGAGCCCTTCTCTCACCGATGGATTTGTTGGAAGAGCCCCTCTTTCACAGAGGGGCCTCTGCAGATACCCCAAAACCCTGATGATGACCCCAAATCAGCACAAGAGAACCCAAGAGGGCCCAAGAAGGTTCCGGACGCATCCAAGTCGCCTCAAGGAGGGCTCCAAGAGGACCCCAAGAGATCCCGAAGAGGCTGAACTCATGGATTATCCCTTCAATATGTGTATGACTTTTCATACTCGCCTCTTTGGTCCTCAGAGCGTCCAGAACGGCTAAAAAGAATCCGGATATCAGGCAACGAAGCATAGCTTCGAAGCTCCAATATAGAAACTGGAAGGTATCTACGGCTTCAAAACTACCTGGCGCGCTCGAGGCATCGCTTCAACTGCGCCCAGGGCAGAACTACCGCAATCAGGCGAGGCAGGCATTCAGAGGTCATCCTGCTTGTGTGTGGGGGGGGGGGGGGGGGCAAAGCCAGCAGAGTCCCAATCCTCCTCTTCCTCACTCGCTCGCTCACTCACTCATTCAATCACTCACCCACTCACTCATTCACTACTCACTCATTCCCTCCCTCCCTCCCTCCCTCACTCACTCACTCACTCACTCAATGACTCGCTCACTCACGCTCGTGGCCAGCACTACAAGGCTCCGAAGCCAACGCCGCACGCGGCCAAGCAGGTCGTCCTCATTCACTCACTCTCTCACGCACCCACGTTCAAGCGCTCTGAAGCTCCGATGCCCAGACAGCGCGCCGTGGTAAGTGCGCGCGCTCACATGAAGCAACAGTTCTGAGGAAGGCGGAAGGGGTGAGATGGAGGGCTTTCACAGTCGCCCGGAGATCGGGAGAGGAAGAGGGCGGTCTTTTCGTCCTCGTCCTCTTCCACGTACACCTACGCCTCCCACTTATCCGCCTGCTCCCTCCCCCTCATCCTTCCTCCCCTCTTCCTAAGGGGTCGTTCGGCGCGCGGGATCGCGGGTATGCTTCAGCGTCCGCTGGGAGTCATTCGACAGGCAGCCGCTGGGCGGCGGACCCGTCTTCGCACAGGCATCCCATCTCCCCTTCCCTCCGTCCGCGGAGCGACCAGGAGCCGGATGACTGGAGCAGCAGAGGCAGAACTGGAAGGGGGCAGGAAGGAAGCCAGAGGAGGAGGATGAGGAGGGCGGCAAAAGAGGAGGAAGAAGAGGAAGAGGAACGCCCTGAGCGTTCGGGGGTAGAACGTCGGGGGCCTACTGGAGGAGGCGGAATAGGAGGAGGGAGATGGCGAGGCGCAGGCAGGGACCAGGGAACAATATCAGGCGAAGTCAGTCGGCGCCAAGGCAGCACCAGTGCGCATAGCTGTGCAGAGAAGGTGGCTGGCCAGGGTCTAGTGTCACGCAAATGTGCGAGAGCAGTACGTTGACTTCGTGCTCGCCCACGCGTGCTTCAGGGAAGTGAAGCTGGACTCCATTGAGAAACAACCCGTAGACCTCTTCCAGGCACCGACCCGACCAGTCATTCGAGCCACATTCGGCTGCGGCGACGAGAGCGAGCCCTCTACAGGGCTAAGAGAAGTCGAAAGGCAAACGAAGGAGATGAGGCAACATGGGCCGTGGACGCTCCCGCCAAACAAAACAAATCGATGCCCAAGCATGCTCACATCCAGTCATCGCGGCACTGACTGCATGGAAACGTCACCACGGCAGCCAATGGCGATCGTTGTGTCAGCGCTTGGGCGCATGTTTGAGTTGGCAATTGGACAGTACAGTCGGTAAAGTATGGCCGTGTGAAACTGTCCCCCTAAATCAATTGCACAAAGGACTCGGCTGACAGAGGGGCGTATATATAATGTATATTAATACATATGCCATATGGCATATACGTATAGATACTATATATTACATAGATTGGTAGACAGTCGGGCGGGCATCCGGGCGGACAGTCGGGCGGACAGCTGGAAGGATACAGCTTTGGGACAGAGGGGCCTGTACTTTTCGGTGAGCTGCCCCTTCCACCAGGTCATGATCCCCCAGGCTGGCTCGCACTGAACATCTTTTAACCGATCCCTGTCCCAAATGGCGTGGCCTGGGCCAAGCTGGCCGATTTACCCCCTAGACAGGGATATAGGCTGTTTCCTTCGGGGTATGTCCCCAACTGGGGTCGTGAGATGGTGAGGGTTGGGATGGGGATGGAGATAAGGGTCGATTAAACAAAACTGGTTGGACAAAGAATCCACGGTCTGGAAGCCCGTGGCACTGCAAACGTGGAGTGGCCGTGGATACCACCGCCGTCCTCTTCAGATAAGGAAGCACCAGGGTCTGAAGCCTCATGGGCACATTACTGAACCGGCGACCCCACCATTTCGTACCGCTCCCCGCGTGCGAGACTCACGGGGAGCCTGAAGGGGCAAGACAGGCCGCGGTGCTGCGCCTGCTGCTGCAGCCCCCGAATCCCTCCCCGCCCGCCGTGAGGCCATCCCGCTCCACGCGCGCGTCCAGGTGCGCATCGTAAGGGTCCAGGAAGATCCACGGGTCCTCCTGCAGTGGGAGGATCGCGCGACATCCTCCTCCTCCTCCTCCTCCTCCTCCTCCTCCTCCTCCTCCCCCCTCCTCCCTCTCCTCCTCCTCCTCCTCCTCCTCCTCCTCCTCCTCCTCCTCCTCCTCCTCCTCCTCCTCCTCCTCCTCGTCCTCCGCCACACTCTTCCTCCGTCCGCCACCACCTGCATCCTCCCTCTCGCTCGGCCACCGGCGGGCGCCCACGGCAGAGGCCCCTCATAGCCGCTTCCGAGCTGCCCGCGTGAACCAGGATCGCTCAGCATCGAATCGGAAAATCGGATCGACTGGGAGTGTGCGTCGGATCGGACTGCATCGGGACGGTCGGATCGGATCGGCCGCGCCAGGATACACAACAGCGCCATGCAAGCATTGGGCCGCACGGGAGCGTCGAAAATATCGGAATCGAATCGGATCGGGTCAGCCGAGATCGACATCGAACCGGATCAATCGGATCGAAATGACCCTGTGCGATGGGGGGATGCGCGGGCTCTCTGGGCCGCGGAGTGCTCCCTGCCCCCTCTCGCACCAGTCCCGAAGAGCTCGCGCAGGCTGTCGCGCTCATCTTCACTGACACCCACCACGTATTGACGCCCTCCTCCTACGACCCAGAAAGTCAACGCCCAGAGAGAGTCGAGAGAGAGAGACGACACGCCCAGCCCGCGCCGACCCCGACATCAAGAACTTCCTCTCCCTCCTCCCCCCTCCTCCTCCTCCTCCTCCTCCTCCTCCTCCTCCTCCTCCTCCTCCTTGTCCTCCTCCTCCTCCTCCATCTCCTCCTCCTCCTCCTCCTCCTCCTCCTCCTCCTCCTCCTCCTCCTCCTCCTCCTCCTTATATCCTCCTAATTGTTTTGTTGTCTCGCATTGAATGTGTTCAGGCAAGCCAGATTCTCGAGGCCACGGCCTCACCCACCTGGAGTTAGGCCCAGACACTGTCCGCAACGGTTGTCGCATCGCATCGCATCTGTCTTCTCCTGCTCCTTCTTGATGTTGGCATCCATCACTCGTCACCGATTGCTTATCGCACTTCAAACGTGCCAGTCGTCGCAAACAACGTGGCGAAGCAAGCTGATGCTGACGACTGCATGCCGAACAGATGCTGCGTTGCGAAAGGCTGGAGGAGACCTCTTCAAATCAGGAGGCCCGTCCAGGGGCCGACGAAGAGGACGATTGGGCCTTGCGGACAAACGCGAAACTCACGAAACGAGTGTTAGGGTTTAGCAAGCTCGACCTGCACTGCGGCTGAATTCAAAACTTTCCGAGGTCGGAAGATGAGGAGAAGGATAAGAGAGAGGATGCGTGAAGGATATTAGGAGTTATGAGGAACCGCAAAGCGCGCTTTACGTGGGTGGGTGGGTGGGCTGGCTGACACATCCGTGTCTGGCTGCATGAATTACTATTGCTGCTAAGAGCACTGCTGCGGTTGCTACTGATACTACTGATGGCGCGACGATGCTGCCATTAATGCTGCGACGATGCTGGCGTTGTCTGGGAATGTCTGGCACAGGCAAAGACATATAGGATTAGCATGTAGGTAAGGATCTGCTAGGGGATACGTAAGAGCAGCGTAGGGGTTTACTGAGAATGTCCGCGAACAGCGGACGTAACGCCTGTGCGCACGCCAAACCACGCTTACACCACCGTGCCTGTGTACACCACAGATGTTGACCCAACCACCACAGCGCCTGTGTGCACCACAGTGCGGCAATGCTTGTGTGCACCACAGTGCCTGCGTACACCAAAGCGCCTGCGCATACAACGACTGCGCACGCCACAACACTCCCTTGCGCACCACAACTGCCGCAGGGTGGACCCCGTATGGGTGGAACCCGAATGAATGAAGCGTCGGTGGCAACTCATGGGAGCCTCCAATACTATCTTGCTGGCACTTGCGAATCGACGTTAGTCGACGCGAACCGATGCCCATCGACGTTACATCGGCCCTTTCTCATCGATCACCAGACGCTAGCGCACGTCAATGCACTCTCAAGATGGAAATACGAGGCCACACGATGCTCCCATGATTTGCTATCGAATGACGCCCAAATGGGTACTCTATATGGATGGAACTTCTGTGCGGAAAGAACCGCAAACGAGTGGAACCGAACATGTGTGGAACCGAAAACGAGTTGAACCTCACACGAGTGGAGCCCTATACGAGTGGAACCCTATGAGGTGGAACCCTATGCGGGCGGAACCAGACATGCGGAGAACCCTATATGGGTGGAACCCGTGGCTGGAGCTGGACACCCGAAATGGACACAGAAACGATGGGTGCTATTTGTTTTTCCTGGCGCTTCCGGTCGCCGCTCTCTGTACGAATGCGAGAGACTAACTACTCGCGAGCCTGTGGCTAAAAGTGACAGAAGGTGCGGCCTTTTTCGGTCAAAGCGCGAGTGGGGGCGCCGACGTCGACTGATCATACTCCTTGGCTGGCGGCTCCACGCCCACAGCCATTGCCGACAGCACCAGCTATACGGGCACCATTTTCAAGGATCGCCTGCTAGTGTAGCGATTCCACAGCTCCGGCTCTTCTCAGCCGAACGATCCGTGGGGCATCGCAGACGACCTATCTGGCAGGGTAATGGTAGGAACACATACTGCCTGTTCTCAGCCGAACGCAATGTTGGGGGCCTCTCTGGAGCGTTCGTTCTGCGAGTCGTCTCGCAGAAAACGGGTGGCCGGCGACTGGTCAGCGAGCCGTCCTGTCGCGGGCGGTCTCGACCGCACCGCGTGGAGCCGGGAGCCCTCGGCTCAGTAGCCAATTGCGACAGAGCCCTGTCCATTCGCAGCTCGACCATACACGCGCGCCTTCAGGGACAGCATCTTCTGGCACCCCCCCTCAAGCACCGCCGCCTCCGCGTGGTCATCCTCTCCCAGCAACCCTCCGACAAGCAACCCAGCACGATGCAGGTTCTTGACGTAGACCTTCAGATCGTGCTGCCCCTCGTCGGCGCGACCGTTGCCGACTTCGAGCTCCACCGGCCCGAGTTCCAGCCGCTTCGGCGCCTCGACTCGCGCGCCCCGAGCGTATAAGTGAAAGGAAGCCTCAGGGCCGCGCCTCGTTCGCCAACGCCCCTGTGAGGCTGATCTCCTGGAAGCACATGTCCGAGCAGTGCCCCGATCGACGCGCATCGGCCTGCACAACAAGCAGCGCCTCCTCGACAGGCGTGCCGCGTGGAACGCCAACCAAGACAGGCGCGCCTAGCCTCGCCAAGTCGAGCCGCTGACCGAACATGATCTGCAGGTGTGGGTCGCCGGTGGCGGCGGACGACGGAGTCGCCTGCGGTGGGTTGGGTGTCGGGCTGGAGGTGTGACTGGGCGTCGGGCTGGGTGCGGGGCTGGGCGTCGGGATCGGCGTTTGATTATGGTTGCCACCTACGCAATAGCGGCAAACGTCATGTCATTGGCCTTGCCGTAGCCGTACTTCTTTCTCGTTTTCGAGCATGCTGCAGTGAATGCTTTGGCCTGCATCGTTGTAGCCAGCAAATGCCGCGTACGCACCGCAACTTTTACCACAGTCGTCCCTCCAGTCGCCCCCCTCGTGTCCGTGCGACTCGCGGAGGTCGCATCGCCTTGGGTATGCTGCCTCCTCGTCAATAGCTGTCGGTGCGAATCCTGCCTGGCTTGCAGCATGATCGTCCATGTGTTCGCCTCATCAGTTTTAGGCCATTGACCAAGTGGGGGTAGATAGGCACGCCAGCGTGCGTAAAGAGCTCCCTGCCCGACCCATCCCCCGGAAGTGGAGACGCCAGCCCCCCCATTTGCATCAGCTGGAGGGTGCCCGCTGAGGCGAGGCCAGACGCGCCGCGGGCCCCGACGAGGCTAGCGATCAAACAGATATATGACATGTGCGAATCGAATGTGCCACAGAGATACGGTAAGATACGTGTGCGCGTGTGCGGACAGAATGGCTTGAGCGGAAACTGGCACGATGCCCATATATTGAGGGAACTCTATATGGGATGAACTCTATGCGGGTGGAACCCTATGCGGGCGAAACTGGAAATCAGTAGAACCACATTTGGGTGAAACCCCATATGGGTGGAACCCGATATTGATGGAACACTATGCGGGTGAAACCCTAAGCGGGGGAACCGGACATAGGTGGAACCCTCCAAAATTGGTTCAATTATATGCTTAGGCGTTAAGCCCATACAGGTTAAGCCTTGTATGGGTGGAAGCCTGTGCGGGGGCAACCGAAAAAGGGGGAGCCCCATGTGCGTAAAACCCGATATGGGTGGAATCCGATATTGCTTGAACCCTTTGCGGGCGGGACCGAAAACGAGAGGAACCCCAGCATGCGTTGAGACCGATATGCGTTGAACCCTGTAATGCTGGGTGGGCCCTACGCGCGCTCGACCGAGAATGAGTGAACCCCCCGTGTGGGTGGAGCTCTACACGGGTGGAACCACACACCCTGCGCGGGTGGAACCCAAACCAGATGGAATCGCACACAGATCGAACCCCAGATGGGCGGAACCCTATATAGGGAGCCCACAAAGGACGTACGCGCCCAGCTATATACGTGAACACGGCCCCTCGATTCGCGAGACCCGCCGCGTTATACGACCATTTGTGCAATGCGTGCTCTCGAAACCAGCGTGGATTCATGTACATGTACGTCCTTGTTTCGCTCCTGACTATATGTGTGAAACCCTGCATGGGCGGGACCCTATGCGTGTGGAACCGTCAGCCTGTGGGTGGAATACTGCTCGGTGGAACCCTGTATGGGTGCAACCCTGCGCGGCGGAACCCTTTCCGGATGGACCCGAAAACGGGTCGAACTCCAAACTGACGGAAGCACGAATAAAGCCCGATGCGGACGGAACACTACGCATGGAACTATGTATGCTTTGAACCCCATATAAACGGAACTGCGCAGGGGGAAATCTATGCGGGTGGAACCGAAAATGGATGGAACCTCATACAAGTGGAACCCTGAATGGGTGGAGCCCTATACGAGTGGAATCCGATATGGGTGGAGATCTGTCATGGTTGAACCGAAAACCGTGAAACCCCATCTGCATTGAATCTTGTATGGGCGGAATTCTATACGGGTGGAACTCAGTCTGGGTGGAACGCAGATTGGGTGGAATCCACGCGGGCGAAACCCTATGCGGGCCGAACCAGAAACGGGTGGAACCCCAGATCGCTGGAACATGGGTGGAGAATTGCTGGAACCGATGGATGAGACCTTTCAACGGTGGAACCATAGACGGGTGAAGCCATAAATGGGTGGAGCCATGCATGAGAGGAACGCCATGCGAGAGGAGCCCGTCCTCTTGCCTCCACGTCCGCTTCCCCAGTCGGCCAAGAATTGTCGGTGGACATGGCTCCCTAGAGACATTTTACGTACAAGCCCTTCTTCCTGGACAAGGGTCAAGGGCGGGAGGCCTCCCCAAAGAGGAGACCTCCTGGAGACGGCGGGGAGACCTCGGGGAGACCGCCCCTCCACCTCCGGGGCTGTCTCGGGCACCGGAGCCGGCGCCTGCCGGCGGGAGACCGCCCCCTCCACCTTCCGGGTGTTGTCTCCAGACGCCCATCGGCGGCGAGCCAAGGTGGGGAAGCAAGAAGGAGCGGGCCTCCTCGGAAGGCTCGGCAGCCCTCTGGCCTTCTGAGAGGCATTCTGAGCCTTCCCCAAAGGCACAGGAAGCTTCTCAGAAGGCCAGCGGGCTTCTGACAAGTCCCGCCGCCTTCTCGGAAGGCCTTCGTCTTCTCATTTCCCCGTCGCTGGCCGCCGAATCTCTAGGAGGTCCAGGAGAAGACTCCCTGGAATCGGTCCTGGACCACGCAGGAAGGCCTCCCCCGATCTGCCTGGGCTTCCCCCCACGGAGGCCTCCGGGAGAGCTCTCTAACCCTGGTCCTCCCAGAGGAGGAGGAGGAGGAGGAAGAAGAGGAGGAGGAGGAGGATGATCCAGGAGGTCCTGGGGAGACCTCCCCTGTGGAGCAGGAGGCCCTCCAGAGTCCTCTGGTGGACCTCCTCTGGAGCAACCTTGAGGCCCGAGGGCGCTTCGGAGGCAACCACCGTTGAGACCGACGCCAGAGCTGCTGAAGTGCACAGAAGAGGGCCTGCCCTGCAGGCTCGGTCACAAGTACATCGTTGAGCGGTGCCGCAGCCGCAGCGATCCCCTGACGTATCAATTCAACTCGGCGGCCCGCCCAGAAGGAAAGTGAGAAGGAGCAGGCCTTCTCAGACGGCGGCGGGGTTTCTCAGAAGCCCGTGCGCCGTCGGATGAGTTGTCTGCGTCTCCAGGGAAGCCTCGGAAAGGTGCTCAGAGGGCCAGAGGCCTCCCGAGCCTTCGGCGAAGGCCCGCCCCTTCGGCGAAGGCCCGCCCCGGTCGCGCCACCGATCAACCCGATCATGCCGCTCGCTTCCTCTGGGCGCACCTCTGGGAAAACCAACGAGGTGCCAATACCGCAACGCCCCGGACCTCTCGCAGGGCGCGCTCTGGCCAGAACTTCGAGGCGAATCCGGTGGTGACGAGGGCCTCAAAGAGCCTCCAGGAGGCTCACCAAGGCGAAAACGCGGGACGCGCAGCGGTATGGGCACCTTTTCCTCCCCTGAACCTCCGCCCCCTCCGCCGCGCGGGGAGACGCGCGCGGCGTCGGACGCCTCACCGCCCACCACGGAGTCTTCCCCCATCGGCTCTCCGTGCGCCTGGCGCGGGGGAGGCCTCAAAGGATGCGAGGGGGGAGGGGGGCCTTCGTCCTGCTCCTCCCTCCCCCCATCCTCCGTCCTCACTTCCTCCTCCTCGTCGTCCTAGTCCTCCTCGCCCCCCCTTCTTGGACAGCGGGGCCCC
>CAUYUJ010020591.1:60000-75000 GCA_963575745.1 Prorocentrum cordatum | reverse complement strand
CGCACATTCTTTTCAAAACTTTGCAAGAGCTTCACGGATTGAGGGCGGGTGGTTTTCAAAATGTCGCCATAGCGCCGCGCACGTTCGCTTCAAAATTTGCCAGAGTTTCATGGATTGAGGGCGGGTCGTTTTCAAAATGTGGCTCTCGCCTTAGCGCGCCGCACACTCATTTTAAAAAATAAAAGGGCTTCACGGATTGAGGGCGGGTCATTTTCAAAATGTGGCACTCGCCTTAGCGCGGCGCACTTTCGCTTTACAAAATTGAGTTGCAAGGGCTTCACGGATTGAGGGCGGTTCCTTTCCAAGATGTGACTCTCGCCTTCGCGCCGCGCACATTCGTTTCCAAAAACCGCAAGTGTTTTTCACTGAATTCCAAGATGAACATACCACGAGTGGTGTTTTGGAAAGGTTCCGAATTATGGGAGTGCAACAACTACGTTGATTCGCGGTGTGGAACTTCCAAATACTGGCATTCTGGAACGATTCCGGATCTTCAAGACGCAGCAGTCAGGTTGATCCGTGGCGTTGAAATCCCGAGAACAATGTTTTGGCATGCTTCAGGATCTTCAAACGGTTGTCTTCCAACGAGGCAGTTCCCGCAACGGAAATGAACCGGTGTAGGGGCCTAGGAAGAGGGATCTTCGAGGGAGGGTTTATTCCATTGGCTTTGCACTGGTCCTCCTCCTCCTCCTTCTCCTCCTCCTCCTCTTGTTCCTCCTCCTCCACCTCCTCCTCCTCCTCCTCCTCCGCCTCCTCCTCCTCCTCCACCTCCTCCTCCGCTTCCGCTTCCGCCTCCGCCTCCGCCTCCGCCTCCGCCCCCGCCTCCGCCTCCGCCTCCGCCCCCGCCTCCGCCTCAGCTTCCGCCTCCGCCCCCGCCTCCGCCTCCGCCTCCGCCTCCGCCTCCGCCTCCTCCGCCTCCTCTGCCTCCTCCGCCTCCTCCGCCTCCTCCGCCTCCTCCGCCTCCTCCGCCGCCTCCTCCTCTTCCTCCTCCGCCTCCTCCTCCTCCTCCTCATCCGCCTCCTCCGCCGCCTCCGCCTGCCTCCGCCTCCGCCTCCGCCTCCTCCGCCTCCTCCGCCTCCTCCGCCTCCTCCACCTCCTCCGCCTCCTCCTCCTTCTCCTCCTCCTTCTCCGCCCCCCTCCTCCTCCTCCTCCTCCACAATTACACACTATGAACACTACTCTCCTCTCCCCTGATGACGTCCGGAAGATATCGGGTCCCCCTCCGCGTGCTGCTTTTTACACACAGGCTTCCGGGGAAATGGGTTTCCGCTTGGAGTGTTTTCAAAAATGCTGCTCCCGCTAAAGCGCTGGCCCCATTTATGCGCATCTGGTTGTTCAAAATCTTGCTCCCGCGACAGCGCGGGCGTCTTCGGTCCTTCCAATCGGGTTCCCCCCACCCCCCAAAAAAAGACTCCGAAAAAACAATCGGAAGTGATTACACATTCGGTGTCGAGTTGTTCATTTTTGGGGCCAGTCCCCACTCTGGGGCGTCGTCGTTCTCAGAAGGTATCAAGCGGGAGCCCGTTTGTGGCTTGAGAAGACGAGGTTGAAAGCAGAGCCAGCGGGTGCTCTCCATCAGCCCCGCCTTGTGTGGAGCTTTTCGGGAAGCCCAAGGAGCTAGACATGGAGCCACGACTCCAGACTGGACCAGACCTTTCGAAGACGTTCCATTCACCCTCCAAGGAAACCGGCGCCATGCCATGACAAGCTGTGCGGTGTTGTGTTCTGCGCCGCTGTGCGATGCCACGCTTTGCGTCGCAATGCTTTGTGATGCAATGCTTCTCTGCGCAATGCCATGCCGTACTATGGCATGCTACGCTCTGCCGTGCTCTTCTACGCCATGGCATGCCGTGCTCTACCATGCATCGCGTAACCTCTCGCGATCATTGTTCTGGTCGACATCCGACTGTGCGAATGGAGAGGATCCATACGCCATGGTAAGAGATTGGAGGGAGGGGTAGGAAATCAGATATGACGCGAGCGCACCTACCTTGTCCTCCACCCTCCCTCTTCCTTACTGCCTGCTCCCTCCTCCCCCTCCCCCTGCACGCAGGTACACGCGCATGGCTGAGTTTGGCCATCACTCTAGCGTGTAGTCAAAAGGACGAGAAGAAAGATATGCAAGACTGAGCCAGGGAACGAGTAGCACCCCGTGAAATTTCCCAAATGACCTGGGCTGCCTTATTCAGTCGGCCAGCCCGAGCGCAGTCGGCATGATCTCAAGAACTGCCGGAAACGGCAGTTTGACGTGAGTGCCAAAGTTCGCTTCCTGGTCTGAGCACACCTGTGGACTCCTTCCAACACTCGGCAAGCACCAACTCTCCGAATCGTACAGCGAGCAGTGTTCTCCCCGCAGTCGCCCCGCACGCTTCGCCCACCTCTCTGAACTGCGACAGATAATCGCAACGGGACTGCCACAACCAGCATTGCTGGCACAACGATTCTGCCGTCCGACTGCCACTCACGAAACGGATCCACTCAGAAACGAATGCCGGGCTGACGTGCGCAAACAAAGGAAATCAACAAGTGCTGTATGTATGAATTACCTTGCACCTGGGAGTACCGAGCAATTTTCAGCACGCCCCTCTGGGCAGGATTTAACAACAAGTTCGAAGCCCCCTTCACTGACAACATGAGGGGGCCAACCGCTCGGGTGCTGTGAGAGCACAAAGTACACTCGTTACATAAAAATCGCGTGGCGCTGTGGCAGATGCATCATCATTTGACAAATTCGAAAACTTCGTATGACTCGGCATAAACGAAGAATGGATGGTCGATGATTGCAGACCTACGCAACAAGCGTGTCTTGGCATCCTGAAAAATACACGTAGCACCTCGCAGATGCGGATAAAAGTGACGGGCCGGTGGTGGGACGTCGTCAGTTTGCAAGACTCTGGAGAAGCCCGCCGCAGGCGCCAAATATTCACACATTATACAACGAGCCCGCCGCAGGCGCCGAATTTTTCGTTAAACCAATGTGAGTAGGTCGCGAGTGGGTCGCGGGTGGATCGCGGGGTGGGTCGCGGGTGGGTCGCGGGTGGGCCGCGGGTGGGTCACGGGTGGGTCGCGGTTGTAGAGAGCAGAGAGCCACCCCATAATAGTCACCCCGACAAGCGAAACCGTTTAGCAAACGCACACAAGGAATGAATCGAACATGGCAGGGGTGTTTAGTCAACGTCCAAGGCCGTTTTAATAAAAGTCTATTGTCGGGTCTGGGTGGTTTTCCCTCCCTTGAGGGTGGGTCGCGGGTGGGTCGCGGGAAGGTCGTGGGGTGGGTCGCGGGTAGGTCGCGGATGGGTCGCAGATGGGTTGCGGGGTGGGTCGCAGGTGGGTCGCGGGGTGGGTCGCGGGTGGGTCGCGGGTGGGTCGCGGGTGGGTCGCGAGGTGGGTCGAGGGTGGGTCCCGGGTGGGTCGCGGGTGGGTCGCGGGGTGGGTCGCGGCGTTGGTCGCGGGGTGGGTCGCGGGGTGGGTCGCGGGGTAGGTCGCGGGTGGGTCGCGGGTACGACGACGACAACAACAACAACCATAACCACAACAACAACAACAACAGCAGCAGCAGCAACAACAACAACCAAAACAACCACAACCAAAACAGCAACAGCAGCAGCAACAACAACAACAACAACGACAGCACCAACAACAACAACAACAACAACAACAACAACCACAACCACAACAACAACAATTACAACAACAACACAAACAACAACAACAACAACAACAACAACAACAACAACAACAACAACAACAACAACAACAACAACAACAACAACAACAACAACAACAACAATCAGTATAAGACTGATCGCTATTATTTGCCCGTGTGCCATTCAACACGAGTTCCCCACACCCTCGATACCCGCCATTTTTGTCTTCGAACGCATCCCATTTGGGTGGATTCGGTTTCGTTGGGGGGGCGGCGGGCTTAGACAGGCGAGCAAACCTGAACGGGCGGACAATCCTTCGTGGGCGTACATGTGCCCGCCATTGGGACTGGTGTGGGCCCTGCAAAAACGAGGGGGAAAACGAGGGAGAGTGGGAGGAAGGGAGGGGGAGGGGCGAAGGAAGAGGGAAAACGCCAGGAGAAAAGGCGCGAAGAGGGTGGCGGTTGATTAGAGGAAGAGAGAGAGAGAGAGAGAAAGAGAGAAAGAGAGAAAAAGAGAGAGAGAGAGAGAAATATAGAAAAAAGAGAGGTAGAGAAAGAGAGAGAGAGAGGGGAAAGAGAGAGAGAGAGAAAGAAAGAAAGAGGGAGGGAGGAGGCAGGATAGGGGAGGGAGAAGGGAGGAGGGAGAGGAGGGAGAGGTGATAGGGTAAAGAAGCATACGGATGAAGGAAGAGAGGAGGAAGAGAGAAGGGAGGAGAGGAGAGAGGAGGGAGGAGGGAGAGGGAGGAGGAGCAAGAAGGTAAGAGCGTGAACGTTCGAGGAAGTCCTAGGCGAAAGCGCCGTTCCTCAAGGAAGTTTCGGGCAGGAGCCCACGACAGGCGGGCGATCCCCTGACGGGCGGGTCGGGCGGGTGGGACATTCAAGCGGGATGTCTGAGTATGGCGAGAGCGCGAGTCCTAAGTAAATTGTAACGGCGTCCTTGGCGCGCGATTTCTGATGAAATTGCATGGAGGCCACAGGAGAGAGCACAGTGCCTGAATACAATGTGAAGGGTTCTCTGGCGGGAGCGGGGTCTTGATTATATTTCTAAGATATCTATATCAATTGTGAGGAAATCTCCAGCGGGAGCGCCATTCCTGAGTATATTGTGAGGAAGTCTCAGATGGGAGCAGAGGTCCTGACTAAATTGCGAGGAGGTCACAATCGAAGGCGGGAGCCGTTGTTGTTGTCAGCCGGGGGGCAGGGGCACAGTTTGCGCACGAAGACTTTCCGTGTCCAAAAACGGGGTGCGAGCGTCGAGGGGCACACTTTGATTGAGAAAACCATATGCACCATTGAGGAGTATCAACCATACTTACTCTTCGGAAACGAGAGAGCTCAACACTAACAGCAACAACTACAGCAACCCAGCAACAATCCAACAACAAAAAATAGCAACCATAACAACAACAGTAACAACAACAACAATTACAACAACAACTACAACAACTACAACGACAACAACGACAACAACGACAACAACAACCATAACAACAACAACTACAACAACAACACAAACAACATCATCAACAACAACAATAACAACAACAACTACAGCAACAACAACAACAACAACAACAACAACAACGACAACGACAACGACAACGACAACGGCTACGACAACAACAACAACAACGACAACAACAACAACAACAACAACAACAACAACAACAACAACAAGAGCAGCAACAGCAACAACAACAACTCAACAACAACAACAACAACAAGAACAACAACAACAACAACAACAACAATTACTAGCACGTGGGGACACACCGTTCTCACCAGTGCCAGGGTTTTCATAGGAGGCGGGCAATACCCCCACTTTGTGGGGGGGCCGGTTCAAGCTCTACCAAATTTCCAAACGACTCTTCGCCACCACCCACACCCAGCTTCCCGCCCTATGACGTTCGGACACTTCACTTCGTGGCATGCGGACGACCGTGGCTACTATTCAGGGCCCCGCGGCCGACGACGACGGCGTGCGCGCGCGAAGAAAAAACGAATGTGTCCCGCATGGTATTATTTGACAGGGATGATGGCCCTGGCAGGTGCGCAACCGTTGTTGCAGAAGTTCGAAAAAGTTGCTCGCAAAAGCCCGTTTGACAGAAATGTTTAAAAAGTGTTGGGTTTCCTACGAATCCGCAAGAGCGCGCGGGATGACATTTTGACAATTTTTTTTGAAAAACCATTGGTTTTTTGATGTTTTTATGTTAAAATCGCTACGAAAACTAAGGTTTTGGAAGGATTTCGTCTTGCGCGCGCGAATGTCCACTTTACCTTATTTTTTGCAAGGGATTCTTGAAGTTTGGTTATGTTAGAACAAGAAATGTCCACTTTAGCTTATTTTTTGCAAGGGAAAGCGGGCGTCAACAAAACAACCGGATCTGGATCACATCGTTTTACCTGAGGCTTCCTCACGAAAATGATGAAAATGAGGCTGCGGCCTAGGCGGGCGGGGGGGCGCGCACCAGGGGTCCCAACAATAATTATTCTTTAGAAGAAATAATGTTCAACAACAACAACAACAACAACAACAACAACATCAACAACAACCACAACAACAACGACAACGACGACGACAACGACGACGACAACAACAGCAAAAACAACAACAGCAACAACAACAACAACAACGACAACGACAACAGCAACAACAACAACAACAACAACAACAACAACAACAACAACAACAACAACAACAACAACAACAACAACAACAACAACAACGACGACGACGACGACGACGACGACGACGACGACGACAACAGCAACGCAACAAGCAGAATTCTCACCATGACAATGAATCACCGTTCGGCCCCCTCACTCTGACTACAACGACAACCCCACGACAATCACAGATCGGAGGCTCACCTGGGCAAGCACGCGAGATTTCCGACTCTGAATCGAGGCTTGCAAGAGTGACAACGTAGGCGAGAAAGAACGTCGACGACGAGCAGCAAAATCAGACCCTGCACTGCTTGCGGATTGGCCTTCCGCTGCAGCAACAAGATCAACAGTGGAGTTCGTACGCAAATACCAGAAGACCAACGAGAAGCGAATTTGTCGTGAGGAGCTCCGGCGGAAGGCAGCGGAGACAGCAAAAAATGCGTAGACCTCACACGTCGACGCTCCGAGCGGATTTTTGGACCTGCGCCAGACCTCCAGGGGCCCAGCGCCGATCAAAGACATCTGCGCGGGACTCCAACAAAGTGCATGCTTCTGCCGTTACTCCCCCTTCAAGACAGGGAAGGGTGCCGTCGAGCTTTCGTGCACGCGGGAACTGAGGACACACCGAGGGCCGCAGCACGCCGAGGAGGAGAGAGGAAAACAGAGGGGCCTGGCCTGCCGGGAGCGTCGCGGAGGGGCGCCCGACGCCGGGGCGGCTCTCAGCCAAAAGGAGGCAGCGAGGTCGGAGGCGACGAGCCGCACCCTGCTGCGAGCAATGTACCGTCCATCATACCATCTCTCTGAAGGGGAACTGGGACACACAAATAAATACACACAAATAAAAGGATCCCCCATATTTTCCCATATTTTCTGGGCTTTTGTCTTCCCCCCCACTTCCCATATTTTCCCATATTTTCTGGGAAATCGAGGATTAATTGTGTCTGTGTGTTTCTTTTCCTCCTGACTCTCAGGCACCCGTCTGATCAGCGGCCGCAGGAGAGTCACAACGGCGGTCGAGCAGCGGCGGGCCGCGCAGAAGCACAGCGAGGCACGAGGAGGCCCCTCGGCTGCACGTGAGAGTGGCCACGGGCGGCGGTGGCCCTTTTGGTGCGCGACCTGCCCGCCGTTGCGTGCGGTGCGGTGGTGGCAGCCTGCCAACGAAGGGAGGAGGAGGAGGAGGAGGAGGAGGAGGAGGAGGAGGAGGAGGTGCTTGGGGCTGGCAGCGAAGAACCCCCCGAAAGCCGCACATCAGAGGTCAGTCCAGCAAAAGGTCTCTCCTGCGTGCAGCGCCGCGCTGCGGCCGCTGCACCATCCGTCGTACTGTCCCTCCCCCAACGACATCCTAGGCAAGATCAGTCGGCATCGAATCGGAAAATCTGATCGAATCGGAATGTGCGCCAGGTCGGGCTGCATGGGCACGGAATCGGAATCGGATCAGCCGCGCCAGGAAGCACGACAACGCCATGCGAGACATTGGCCGCATCAGATCGCCAGGGAATCAGAGTCGTGTCGAATCGGGCTGGCCGGAATCGATGACGGATCGGAACGGTTGAATCGAAACCATGCTAGGTATTCCCGGCTTTGCACCGCGCCCCGCCAGGCCTGACTCGCGGCCGCCCTCACTCTCCCGCACTACGCCCTGGAAGAAGGGCAGCTTTCCGGCGCAAACGGCCCGCGCGTCCCAGCGCGATGATCGGACCGACAGCTGGAGCAGCTCAAGAGCCAAGTGCACCCAACGCGACGGCGGCAATGAGAGGCTCAAGCAGTTGACATTTGTGTATCTATGTATGTATGACCAAACTGAATGTAGATATGTAGATAGACACACATGTAAACGTGTATAGACAAAAATGACTATGAGTATATGTACGTGTATTTGAAGATGTATGTGTACGAGAATGACAACGTTATACACACTTGTTTACAAGCATATGTGTACCTATACGCACCTGTGCATATCGATATATATATATATAACATATATATATATATATATGTTATATATATATGTTATATATATGCGCATGTATATAAGTATCATCGCTGGCATCTATGGGAGCCAACAAGCTGAGTGGCCCAGGCTGTCCCGTTCCATGAACCAATTCCAGCTACAACGTATAGTTATGGGTCACAGTCAGATTCTCTTCTGGTGCCGTGGGACACGGGAAAGCACACCAGATTCCAGCCCCCGAGGCTACGGTTCCTCGCAGGTCACTGCAGGTTCTCGAAGATCCCTCGTAAATGGCGCCAGACTCGCATTCTCGTGCATTACGCCAGGCTCACACGCCCGAGGCCAACACGCACAACAGGCCCGTGGTCCCGAAGTCAATCCTGTGTACCAGGATTGACCTCGGGATCGCGCACTGGCGCTCCCGACGAAGCGCCAGACTGGATGGCTGTGGCAGGCGTTTCGGCCCTCCTCCCTGCTCGGTATTCCTCCCCTCCTCCTCCTCCTCCTCCTCCTCCTCCTCCTCCTCATCCCCCTCCTCCTTCTCCTCCTCGCCCTCCTCCGCCTCCTCCTCCTCCTCCTCCTGCTCCTGCTCCTGCTCCTGCTCCTCCTCCTCCTCCTCATCCTCACCCCCCTCCTCCTCCTCCTCCTCCTCCTCCTCCTCCTCCTCCTCCTCGCCCTCCTCCTCCTCGCCCTCCTCCTCCTCCTCCTCCTCCTGCTCCTCAAGCACGGGTGGCCCAAGGTATCGGTATCTTTGGGGCTCGAACTTGCCATGGGGCGCCCAGCCCATTGCCTTCTCGTGGGCGCTTGGGGGGCTCCCACTCGATAACCGCTTTCTCGGGGCTATTGGCGGGGGATGGCGAGAACGGGCGAACTCAAATATCGGGTTCAAAATTTCAACGCTGTGGCAGGTGGGTTTTTCTTACAGCGAGTGGGTTCTCGTGTGGTTGTTGAGTGCGCATCTCCCGAACATCGTGTTCAAGGTACCATGGCAGGCAAGGCTGTTAGCACGCTCACTTTTGGAGCGTCGCCCACGGTTTTGGCAGTCTGGGGCCTCATACATGTTGTTCTTTGTACTTCATTCGTTTGGGTATGGTCTGGTACTTGCTTTTCACCTGTTCTACATGTGCTAGTTCCGGCTCGATGCGTCTGCAGGAAACCACCTATAGTATTATTGTACGTTTCGCGTGTTCAGTGCTCAGGAGTTCCCCTCTTTGCTTATGGTTGCTCTATGTCGCAGCCACATGAGGGATGTCTTCCAGTTCGCCCTTGGGCGTCCAGGCTGGGGACACGTCTCATCATTTTCAGTGCAGGCATCTCCCACATCCGCCAGGGGAGGGCATTTTGTTTGCTTCTTGTGGTGAGTTGCATTTGTTCGCTGGTCACAGCAGGCGCGCAAGGTGGTAGGCAGTTATTCTCAAGTGCTTGGTCAAATGGTTTATAATATTTTCTGTACCGTGCATAGTGCCACGCTGTACCACACATTTGAAAGATCAGCGCACGTTTGTGGTCTGGGTGGTGGATTGTGCCCTTGTGCCTAATCGGCGCCCTTTTGCCGCGGCCGAGGCAAGGAGTTGTTACGGCTCTCAAGGGGGATACAGCTTCTCCTTTCATCCTGTCAGCTGGCCACGTCTCATACAATTAACTCTACGCTCTGGTGGTCATCTTCCCGTGCGGGGAAAGGTTCGAGGGACATGGGATTATCTGTACAATAAGGTGACGGCCTTCTCGTAAGTCCCACCAGCCCTCTGGGCGTCGGTGGTTTAGAGCGTTTCCTCTTCCACCCCTCCTTCTTCCCCTTCGGGGAGGGGTTTACCCCTCCCCCTACCCCCTCCCCACTGACCTGGACAGGGGGGGCCGCGGGTAGTTAGAGCGTCCAAGATCGACTCCTGGGAAGGCTAAAATTCGACACCCCTCACGAGGATCGTGGCTCCTGAGGGGGGGACTGTAATTAGGGAACCCCCCTTCGTTGATCGATCTCCTCCAAGATTGTTCCAAAAGACGTCTTGGACCCCCTCTTGGGCTCTGCGCGCGGGCGGGCGGAGCGCCGCCCGCCCGCCCGCAAGGCCCAAGAGCCCACCAAAACGTTCGAAGACACTTCCAATACGCCACCAGGGAGGAGGAAGAGGCGGAGGAGGAGGAGGAGGAGGAGGAGGAGAGGGAGGAGGAGGAGAGGAGGAGGAGGAGGAGGAGAAGGCGGAGGAGAAGGAGGAAGAGGGGAGGAGAACAGCTGCCGATCATCGGCGCTCTTCGTTCGAGTGCCTGGTGTAGGATGGGCTGGTGGGGATACGCGAAGCGTCAAGAATTTAGTTATTTCAGTGGCAGGCGGCGCTGTGATCTGTCACGTCTCGTCGTTTGGTTGCTGGTGTGTATTGCAGTCAAGTGGGCGCTGCGGTCTCCACACGCATGGCTTGCAGTCTTCGTGAAGGTGTCCCTCCAGTGCGGGCGCCTCGTGTTCCTTGACCTCTGGCGGGTCTTCGAGGTCCGGTGGTGCTGCATTTCGGATATGACACTGCCATGGCGCATTAGCATTATCTTTGTATCCTTCTCCTCCTCATTCCTCCGCCTGCTCCTCCTCCTTTTCCTCCGCCTCCTCCTCCTCCTCCTCCTCCTGCTCCCTCCTCCTCCTCCTCCCCTCCTCCTCCTCCTCCACCCCGTCCCCCTCCTCCTCCTCCTCCTGCTCCTCCTCTTCTCCTCTCCTCCTCCTCCTCTCCTCCTCCTCGCCTTCCTCATCCTCCTCCTCGCCCGCTCCCTCCTCCTTTTCCTCCTGCTCTCATCCTCCCTCCTCCTCCTCTCCTCCTCCTTCCTCCTCCTCTTCCTCCTCCTCCTCCTCCTCCTCCCTCATCCTCCTCCTCCTCCTCCTCTCCCCTCCTCCTCCTCCTCATCATCATCATCATCATCATCATCATCATCAACATCATCATCTCATCATCATCGTCATCATCATCATCATCATCATCATCATCATCATCATCATCGTCATCATCATCATCATCATCATCATCATCATCATCATCATCATCATCATCATCATCATCATCAGCATCATCATCATCATCATCATCATCATCATCATCATCATCATCATCATCATCATGCTCATCCTTTTCCTCCTTCTCCTCCTCCTCCCCTTCCTCCTCCTCATCATAATCATCATCGTCTTCATCATCACCACCACCACAACCATCATCATCATCAGTAGCAGCAGCATCATCATCATCTCCATCATCGTCATCAGCAGCATCAGCATCAGCATCAGCATCAGCATCAGCATCATCATCATCAACATCAACATCATCATCATCATATCCACCTCCTCCTCCTCCTCCTCATCCTCCTCCTCCCCCTCCTCCTCATCCTCCTCCCCCTCCTCCTGCAACTCCTCCATGTCTTCTCGTTTAAAGATAACTCCTGCCCCTTGCACAGCAGACTGGTCTGTAGGACGGGCCGGGCGTTTCGCCTGAGGCTTCATCGCCATGTATGACCCTAACGATTAAAACAACCGTTTCACCTATGGAGGGTGGTTGGTTTCCAATGTGTGGTTCTCGCCTCAGCGCCGCGAACCTTCCTTTCGGAATTTGCAAGCGTTTCACGCATTGTGGGCGATGCCTTTTCAAAATGTGGCTCTCGCCTTAGCGCCGCACACATCCCTTTTCAACAAATTGCAAAAGTTTCACGGACTCCCACGGTCAACGTACCAGAAATGGCATGTTGGAATGATTCAGGATTATCAGGGTACAACAGTTTCGTCGATTCGCGGTGCTGAAGGCCCCAAAAATGGCGTCCTGGCATGAATCAGGATCGTGTAAGTGCAACAGTCAGATTCCTCTGTGGCGTTAGAATCCCGATAATAATGTGTTGGCATGCTTCGGGGTCTTCAAACGGTTGTCTTGCAACGAAGCATTTTCCTGTGGAAATGAATCCGTGTAGGGGACTGTGATGACGGAACTTGGGGGAGGGTTTATTCCAAAACCGTTGATGACATCTGGGTTTACACTGGTCCTCCTCATCATCATCCTCCTCCTCCACCTCCTCCTCCCTCTCCTCCTCCTCCTCCTCCTCCACCTCCTCTTCCTCCTCCTCCTCCCCCTCCTCCCCCTCCACCTCCTCGTTTTCCTCCTCTTCCCTCCTTCTCCTCCTTTTTCCCCCTCCTCCTCATCATCATCATCATCAGCATCGTATCATCATCATCATCATCATCATCATCATCATCATCATCATCATCATCATCATCATCATCATCATCATCATCATCATCATGATCATCATCACCATCATCATCACCATCATCATCATTATCATCGTCATCATCAGCATCGTCATCATCGTCATCATCATCAGCATCATTATCATCGTGTTTCTGTTTTTGTGTTTCGGCGCCTTAAGACACGACAGTACCAAGCCACCTCGCGACAACGGAAAAGGCGTCAGCTTCAGAGCATGGCAACTACCTCAACTGTGTGATAAAATTACAGATGAAAGCAGGGCGAGAGTCGACAGCGATCAACTCCGAGACACAAGATGATCCTGCTGCGCTGTAGGATACTCGTACCATTGGTAGATTATTCTTGGTCACCCGCCCGTCGGTCATCCAGTGCGCCTCTACAACCCAAGTTAACGAAGAGCAAGCGGACCCACGTCGACCGCCGTCGCAATGGATGACAGAATTGGCGCCCGTACACGACAATTCGCCCGTTGCTGGGTATACCTTCTGCCAGGAAATCGACATATCCATTGTCACGTTCGCTGGGTAATCGGCCCGCTGGTGGAACTCCCGCTTTTTCGACAAGATGGGGTCAAAAAATGGCCCGCGTAATAAGACATCTAACGCAATGAACTTCGCCAACCGATTCGAGATCCAGCTGAATACGGGGCATGCTGCTCCACGGACGGAAACGGCACGTCATGACCCATGAGGATGTCCACGACGGGTCTGCAGTCATACACGATAACCAACCTTCCTCGCGCAGCTTTCCATTCCATTGGTTTGTCACCGAATCCCGGCATGGCGAGCTCGGCCAGCACCTCATCCAAAACGTATCGTTTCACTCTGAGCCGTTTGGCCGGGGGGGCGACCTAGCATCCGGCATCCGCAGGGCGGCTGATACCAAACGCCAGCAAATCCCACGCAGCGCAAACACTCTCGCAAAAATCCGGGAAAATGCTCATCCATTCCTGCACTGTCGCCTGCGAATTCCGCTTGGCCCTCCATGCGAGGCCCCAGAAAACACAGAAAGTATGTTCCCAGAGAGCAAACTTTCCCGCACAAGCGTGAAGTAGGTCTTCCCGGCGACGTATCTTGTAATCGTGCATACAAACTTCCCAGCATAGTCTACTCCTATGCGTACGGGCCAGTATCGTACTCCTGTGTGCGGCGGCATGGGAGTCTCCCTCCAAGCACTATTGAAATGCTGTCTTAAGTACTTTGATGAACAACGGCTGCACGCCGAACTTGGAAAATCATGTTTTGATCAGTGCCGACGTGCGCACGTGGT
This sequence comes from Prorocentrum cordatum, assembly GCA_963575745.1. NCBI lineage: Eukaryota > Dinophyceae > Prorocentrales > Prorocentraceae > Prorocentrum > Prorocentrum cordatum. The sequence continues at coordinate 61,244 of CAUYUJ010020591.1, read as the reverse complement.
ACGAGAACTGGTGCTTCTCGGTTCTGCGACGCATCCGACACGCTTTCCAGAGAAAGTTCCATTCCCAGCTGCGCAGTCGTTGAAGGCTTTCTGTGATATGCCACGCCCCTGCCCCAAGAACTGCCGAAGCGACTGGCCCCGCTGACCAAGCCCCTAACTTGCTGAGTACCTTCGCGGGGCCGCGGAAGATTTGCAAGCTGCTCCAAAATGCCGCCTCGGCCTTGCCGAAACGGTCATCCACCGAAACGCTTGTCTCTCCGAATGGACTCAAACAGGCTCCCAAAACCATTGATGCCCCTTGGGTTTACACTGGTCCTCCTCCTCCTCATCCTCATCCTCCTCCTCCCTCTCTCCTTCTCCTTCCTCCTCATCCTCCTCTTCGCCCTCCTCCTCCTTCTTCTCATTATCATTATTAATATGATTCGTCTTATCATTAGTATCATTATTATGAGTATTGATACTACTTATATCCTTCTTGATATTCTCATTAGCATTACACTTCTGATTAGTTTGATCATGATATGTCGTATTAGTATTCTTAGTAGTACGAGCATTATGATTTCGATGAGTAGCCTTATCAATGTCAATATAAATGACAAGTTTACGATGTTCTTGTTTGCCCCAGTATTACGATTATTAGTTTCGTGATTCGTATGCGTTGCATTCTTATGACTATGAGTAACAATAGTATTAATACTAGTAGTGGAATTATCAGTAGACTTGTTGTGCACAATTGTATTTCCGACCCGTATGCCTAGCATTATTTGTAATATGGTTACTACTGATAATATGATAAATACTACTAGTGTGACCAATTTCATTGTATGCATGCTTATGTTTCTTATACGTGTTTCTCCTCCTCCTCCTCGTCTTCCTCCTCCTCCTCCGTTTCCTCCTCCACATCCTCCGCCTCCTCCTCCTCCACCTCCCCTCCTCCTCCTCCTCCTCATCCTCCTCCTTCTCCTCCTCCTATTCCTCCTCCTCCTCCTCATCCTTCCTCCTCCTCTGTTCCTGTTCCTGGTAAATACCTTCTCCCTGTCGCACCCCGAAGCCTATTCTTAGGGCGGTCTGGGCGTTCCGCCCGAGACTTCCCCACCACGTTTGACACTGAAGCTTGAACTTGGAACAGTTTCACAAGTGGAGGGCGGGCCGATATCAAAATGCGAAGTTCTCCCTAGCGCGGCGCACATTCGTTCTAACAAATAACAAAAGTTTTGCAAATTGAGAGCGGGTGGTTTTCAAAA
>CAUYUJ010020591.1:0-55000 GCA_963575745.1 Prorocentrum cordatum | reverse complement strand
TTGGTTGCATGTCCACCAACTCCACCAACTCCACCAGCCCCACCAACTCCAACAACTCCACAAACTCCCCGAACTCAACCAATTCCGCTAACACTACCAACTTCACCAGCTTCACCAACTCCACAAACTCCACCAGCTCCATCAGCTCCGCCAACTCCACCAGTCCCACCTACTCCACCAATTCCACCAACTCCACCAACTCCACCAACTCCACCAACTCCACCAACTCCAGCAACTCCACCAGCTCCACCAGCTCCGCCAACTCCACCAATTCCATCAACTCCAGCTCCACCAACTCCACCATCTGCTGGAGTGTGGTGGCGTTGGCGGAGCTGTCTGAGGTGGTGGAGCTGGTGGAGCTGGTGGAGTTGCTGGAGGTGGTCGAGTTTGTCGGTCCCGCCTCCAATCGACCACTTCCACCGGACGCGAAGCCGATGAAGCCACCGAAACCAACACTCTTGGTAGAATTAACCCCCTCAGTCATAAAAATATATGTACATATGTGTATATATATATATATACAAGACTGCAGTGGCGCTTCGCGCCATGCACCTTGGTCCTTGAAGATTGGTGCGCAGGCGGAATGGCAGGAAGGTCAAGCGGACAATTTTGTGATAAATCCTTGCTGCCTTTTCTGGCATCGCCGTCATTATAACTGGGAGCCGGCGGTAAACCGTAAACCAGGTTACCGCCAGAAGCCTCGTAGAACTCTTTTCTCGCGCGGCGCCGCTCGGAACACGCCAAAGGAAGCTTTCTCAAATGTGAGCTCAAAAAGTCGAAAAACACGTTTTTCAGTTTTCATACAGAATGGGTTCCTTCAAGTGATTTGATAGTAATACTGCAGCTACGGAGCTGAGGATTTAACTGACAAGCGCGGCATAACCCACTACAGGTGCGAAAAATACTGATTCTCAGACCGAATTTCAAAATCTCTCACAGTCTGCGAAAAACCGGCCCCAGGTTGACACAGTGCCCGCCCGGGCCGGGTCGGCCAACTAGCTCCAGCCCGCGCCGGAATTCCTCTAGCTCATCGGTGCCGAAGAGCTCTACGAGGTATGTTGTTCGCAATCCCTCCTCAATGCTTAGTCTTCATCATTCTTGCCGCACCCTGGGTATTCGCCCCATCTTTCGCAGCTATTTCTGCGGAGGCTCCTTCTTTGAAGGGGAATTGGGACTCACAAATAAATACACACAAATAGAAATATCCCCCATATTTTCCTATATTTTGGGGTTTTTTGTCTTCCCCCCCACTTCCCATACTTTCCTATATTTTCTGGGAATCGCCGATGAATTGTGTCTGTGTGTTTTTTCCCCTCCTGATTATTGGAGAGCCTCCGGGGGCTTCCCCAACGGGCGCTGGCAACACACCGTCAACCTAAAGTCGCCGCCGGGATCCTCGTAGAGCTCCTCGCACGCTCGAGGGCGCTCGAAGAGAAGCAGAGAGCTTCAGAGATCATTTCTCAAAAAGTCCAAAGACCATGATTTTTGTCATGCCGACCTAAACTCGGTTCCGCCAAGTGTTTTGACAGTAAAAGTGCGCCTGCAGAGCTCATAACAAGACGCAGAGACCCTCATAGTCTTTCCCAGGTGCGAAAAATCTGGCTTCTCAAAATGAATGGTCAAATATCTTTCAAATCTTGGTGAAACCGACCCAAAGTCACCACATTCTCCTTTCTGGTCGGGTCGATCAACTAGCTTCACCCCGCGCTGGAATTTCTCTAGCTCATCGATAACGAAGAGCTCTACGAGATAAGTTATCAGGCTTTCTTGAAACCTTCTGGAGGCCTCTTGGGCGTGTTCTGGGGGCCTGGGGCTTTCTAAGGCCAACATGCCTCGAACCGCAGTCTCGCTGAACGCCCCAGTCACGATTTCGAATGCTTCGGAGGGTGTCTTGGAGTCGTTTTAGGCCGCCATGGGGCTCTCTTACGGCCATTTTGGACCCTGTTCGGACCTGCTGCGGCCCCGGCAACTCGCTGCGACTGGAAGCCGGCGGCGAACCGTCAAACAGGTGACCGCCGCAACCGCGTGTCAAGATGACCCGAAAAGGCCGATTCCGTCGCAGTGCTTTTTGGCAGTAATATCTACCCGATCGATCTGAGATTAAGACGGCGAGTGGGAATAAGATCGAATATCACTGGAAAAAATACTAGAGCTCAAACGAATCGTTGAACTTCGAAAACAAAATTTTCAACCGACCAAAAGCCATAAAAAATTGGAACCCGCGGCAAACCGTCAACCAGGTTACCGCCAGGGCCCTCGTACAGCTCTTTTCTCGCACGGCGCTTCTCGGAACACATAAAGAAAGCATCTGGAGCAAGACCTGAAAAACTCGAAAAATCACGCTTTACGTTTTTATCCAAAGACGGTTCCACCAAGTGTTTTGATAGTAATACTGCACCTACGGACCTGAGAGTTTGACTGGCAGGCGCGGCATAACCCACTAAAGGTGCGAAAAAAATGATTTCTTAAAATGAGTTGTCAAATATCTTTCAAATCTCAGCAAATCCGACCCAAAGTTACCACATCTTCTTTTCTGGCCGGGTCGACCAACTAGCTCCACCCCGCGCCGGAATTCCTCTTGCTCATCGATAACGAAGAGCTCTACGAAGTATTCCGTCGAGATTTTTCTGGCCAACTAGCTCTCCAGCGCCCCAAAACTTGGTAGCGTCCACATGGTGGCGTCCAAAACCCGGAGAGCAAAGAGAACACACACACACACACTGGGCGCCGGCGGTAAACCGTCAACCTTTCTCACCGCCGGGGGACTCGTAGAGCTTCCTGACCATATATTATTTCAAAAAAAAAAAAATAGCAGACAACAAATAGTTGTTCAGCCCGAGCAATTTCAGACCTCTCGATGCAACAGCCGAACGCCCCTGATGCTTCTGGATCGTTTTCTGTGCGCACCAGCTCTGTAGCTCTCCTACAGCCCGAGTTCAATATAGAAAAGGGACAACATCTGTCAAGGTGACTTGAAGAATACGAATAGTTTTGCGCACCCAGCCCGAGTAGCAAACCCAGTTCAGACCTCTGGATGCAACAGACGAACGCGCATGATGATTCCGGATCAGTTTCTGTGCGCATCAGCTCTGTAGCTCTCCTACAGCCCGAGTTACGTGCGAAAACTGACAGCGCCTCCCAAGATGACTCGAACAATAGGAATAGCTTCGCGAACTTAGCTCGAGTAGCAGATCGAGTTCAGACCTCTCGATGCAACAGACGAACGCGCCTGATCATTCTGCATCGGTTTCTGCGCGTATCAGCCCTGTAGATACCCTAAAGCTCGAGTTAAGTACAGAAAACCGACAGCCCCTGTTGAGATGACTCGAACGATACGAATAGTTCTGCGGACCTGGCTCGAGTAGCAGACCCAGTTCAGACCTCTCCATGCGACAAGCGGACGCGCCTGATGTCTACGAATCGGTTTCTGTGATTACCAGCCCTGTAGCCGCCCTACAGCCCGAGTTAAATGCAGAGCACCTCTCAAGATGACTCGAAGAATACAAATAGTTGTTCGAACCTAGCTCAGGCAGCAGACCGAGTTCAGACCTCTGGATTCAACAGACAAACGCGCCTCATCATTCTGAATATGTTTCTGTAAGTATCAGCTCTGTAGCTGTCCTATAGCTCGAATTAAATACAAAAAACCGACAACACCTGTCGAGATGACTTGAAACAGCCGATCCCGCCCGTGTGCTTTTTGGCAGTGAAAGGTACCCGATCGAGCTCAGATCAAGACGGCGAGCGGGAATAAGATCGAATATCATGGGAAAAAATACTAGAGCTCAAACGAATTGAGGAATTTCGAGGACAAAATTTTCAACCGACCAAAAGTCACCAAAAGGTCCGTCGAGATTTTTCTTGCCAACGAGCTCTCAAGCGTCCAGGAATTACTCTTAAGCTTCCAGCAACTAGCTAAGGGAAGCTCTACGAGTTACTGGGCGCCGGCGGTAAACCGTCAACCTTTCTTACCGCCGGGAGACTCGTAGAGCTTCCTTTCCATATATTATGTCCAAAGAAGAAGCAGGGGGCGAATATTTTCAGTCCGAGCGCTGATAGGACTGATCTCAGGCGTCTAGATACTATTACCGCTAATAATTCCCTTAGCATTGTTGTGCTGTACAAATCCAGCCAAGCGGCGCCTCATGATTTCCATCTCATTTATGTGCCAAAGAGCTCTCAAGCTAGGCGAAGAAATTCACCGCCATTTCGAAGAAAACTCGGTGCAATACGATAGTTTTGCGACCTAGCTCGAGTCGCAGACTGAGTTCAGAGCTCTGGATGCTTCAGACGAGCGCGCCTGTGATTCTGAATTGATTATCTGTGCGCACAAGCTCTGTAGCTGTGCTAAAGCTCGAGTTAAGTACAGAACACCGACAGCACCTGTTTAGAGAACTCGAAGAATACAAATGGTTTCGCGGACCTGGCTCGAGTAGCAGATCTAGTTCAGACCTCTCGATGCAACAGACAAGCGCGCCTGGTGATTCGGAATCGGTTTCTGTGAGTACCAGCTCTAAAGCGTTTCTACAGCCCGAGTTAGGTACTGAAAACCGACAGCACCTATCAAGATGACTCGAAGAATACGAATACTTTTGCGGACCTAGCTCGAGTAGCAGACCGGCATCAGACCTCTAGATGTAACTGGCGAACGCGCCTGATGATTCCGAATCGGTTACGCATGCGTATCAGCTCTGTAGCTCCTCTACAGCTCGAATTAAACACCGAAAATCGACAGTAACAAAATTCGTAGAATACGAACAGTTTCGCGACCTAGCTCGAGTAGTAGACCGAGTTCAGACCCCTAGATGCTAGAGACAGACGCGGCTGATGATTATAAATTTATTCCTGTGAATACCAGCTCTGTAGCTCTCCTACAGCCTCAGTTAAGTACAGAAAACCGGCAACCTGTCAGGATTACTCGAATAATCAAATAGTTTCGCGGACCTAGCTGGAGTAGCAGACCGAATTCAGACCTCTAGATGCAACTGACAAACGCCCCTGATGATTCTGAATCGGTTTCTGTAAGTATCAGCTCTGTAGCTGCTCTACAGCTCGAGTTAAGTACAAAAAAACAATCAACGCGTGTCAAGATGACTCGAAACGGCCGATCCCGCCGCAACGCTTTTTGGCAGTAAAAGATACCCGATCGAGCTGAGATCAAGATGGCGAGAGGAAACAAGATCGAATATAGTGGGAAAAAATACAAGAGCTCAAACGAATTGTTGAATTCCGAGAACAAAATTTTGAACCGACCAAAAGTCACCAAAAGGTCCGTCTAGATTTTTCTTACCAACTAGCTCTCAAACGCCCCGGAACTGGGATCCGGCGGTAAACCGTTAACCAGGTAACCGCCGGAAGCCTCGTAGAGCTCTGTTCTTGCGCGGCGCTGCTCGGAGCACACGAAAAAAGCTTTCTCAAGCGTGAAGAAAAAACCTCGAAAACTACGTTTTTTTTCCATTTTGCATCTTCACTTCGTGGACCTAGCTCGAGTGCCAGACCGAGTTCAGACCTCTCGATGCGAAGAAAGAACGCGCCGGGTGATACTGGATCGGTTTATATGCGTACCAACTCTGTAGCTCTTCTAAATCTTCAGTTCAACCGACAGCACCTGTCAAGATCACTCGTCTGATACGAATAGCTTCGCGGATCTAGCTCGAGTAGCAGACCGAGTTCAGACCTCTCGATGGAACAGACGAACGCGCCTGATGATTCTCAATCGGTTTCTGTAAGTATCAGCTCTGTAGCTGTCCTAAATCTCGAGTTAAGTACAGAAAACCGTCAACGCGTGTCAAGATGACTCGAAACGGCCGACGGTTCCCTCAAGTCTTTCGATAGTAATATTGCAGCTAAGGACCTGAGAATTTAACTGGCAGACGCGGCATAACCCACCACAGGTGGGAAAAATACCGGTTCTGAAAACGAATTTTCAAATTTTGCACAAAAATTTGAAAAACCGACCCCAAGTTACCACATTGTCCCTTAAGGTCGGGTCGGCCAACTAGCTCCACTCCGCGCCGGAATTCCTCCAGCTCATCGATGCCGAAGAGCTCTACGAGGTATTCCTCTTAGCTCATCTTGCCGAAGAGCTCTACGAGGTACTGGGAGCCGGCGGTGAACCGTCAAACAGGTTACCGCCGGGACCCTCGTAGAGCTCTCGAGTCACGTAATAGTGCTCAGATATCGATTATAAAGCTCAAGTGAACAGTGGCCTCACAATAATTGAAAGTTATATTTCAGTCTAGTAAATATTGTCCAACCAGCTTTGTGTTTACATTAGAACTCGAGATCACGATATTCAACAGCGCGTCATAATCTACTACATGTGCAGAAAATGATGGGATAATCTATCTTGCTTGAAGCTGTTGTCAAATGCACGAGACCATTATCATTTTCGAAAAGAAAATTCCGACAGCCAACGGTTCCTCCACGTTTTTTACAATAATATTACAGATACGGACCTGAGAATTTAACAGGCGAACGCGGCACAACCCAATCCACGTTACAAAAATAGTGGTTCCCGAAACGAATTTTCAAATCTCTCATAATCTTCGAAAAACCGACGCCAGGTTGTCACATTGTCCGCCCGGGCCGGGTGGGCCAACTGGGATCCGGCGGTAAATCGTCAACCAGGTTACTGTCGGGAGCCTCGTAGAGCTCTTTTCTCGACGACGCTGATTACGTGGGGAGGCTTCTCACACGCGAGCTGGATACTCGAAAAAGTAAGTTTTTTTAGTTGTCACCCAAAGACGGTTCCGCCAAGTCTTTTGATAATAATACTGCAGCTACGGACCTGAGAATTTCACTGGCAGGCGCGGCACAACCCACTACAGGTGCGAAAAATACCGATTTTCAAAACGAATGTTCAAATCTCTCACAGAGTTTGTCCAACCGACCCAAAACTCGCACATTGTCTGTCGGGGCCGGGTCGGCCAACTGGGCGCCGGCGGTAAACCGTCAACCTTTCTTACCGCCGGGGGGCTCGTAGAGTTTCCTGCCATATACTATGTCCAAAGAATTGGCAGAGAACGAATAGTTTTTCGGCCTCCGCTGATAGCAGACTCGAATACAAGACTTAGTTCAGAGCTCTAGATGCAACAGACGCACGCGCCTGATGATGCTTGCATCGATTGATGTGCGTACGACTCTGTGGCCGTCCTACATTTCGAGTTAAGTACAGAAAACCGACAGCATCTCTGAGGATGACTCGAATACGCGAGTAGCAGACCGAGTTCAGACCTCTAGATGCAACAGATGAACGTACCTGATGATTTCGAATGGGCGTCCGTAAGTATCAGTTCTGTAGCTCTCCTACAGCTCGAGTTAAGTCCAGAAACCCGACAGCACCTGTCAAGATGACTCGAATAATACGAATAGTTTCGCGGACCTAGCTCGAGTAGCAGACCGAGTTCAGACCTCCAGGTGCAACAGATGAACGCCTCTAATGATTCTAAGAGGGTTTCTGTTAATATAGCTCTGGAGCTGCCCTACAGCTCGAGTTAAGTACAGAAAACCGACAGCGCCTGTCAAGATGACTCGAATAATACCAATAGGTTCGTGGACATAGCTCGAGTAGCAGACCGAGTTCAAACTTCTACATACAACAGATGAACGCATCTGATGACTCTAGATGTGTTTTTGTTAATATCAGCTCTCTAGTTGCCCTACAGCTCGAGTTAAGTACACAAAACCGAGAACACCGTCAAGATTACTCGAGTAATACAAATAGTTTCGCGGACCTAGCTCGGGTAGCAGACCGAGTTCAGACCTCTGGATGCAACAGACGAACGCGCGGTAAACCGTCAACCAGGTTTGTTTGTTTGTTTGGACTCGCGTTCCCAGCTGAGTGCAGCTGGGCGAGGACAGGTCCCGCAGTAGCACACGGGCAGCGCTGAGCAGCGCTTCGGCTGCCGACAATTCACATTCTGTGACTGTAGCTCCTTCAAGGAGCCACGCGGCCTCGGCCACATCCCTCCAAACGAGGGGCACGGCACTAGAAACAGCAAACTCATGCCCAGCAGGGAAGGGGCCCACGGTTCTCGCGGAAGCGATGCCTATCTCACTGGGATTGCACTGAGTATTGATTAAGCCGATCTGAAGCCAGAAACCACGTCCTGATCCTTGCTGGTCAACCCCGCCATCAAAGCCTCCCCTGATAGCGAACGGTAATAGATAAGTTTCGAATGGATATAGATAAAAATGAGTTCTGTAGAATGTGCGGCCACATCTGGCCTCATGCGTCAATTCATCCGCTCGTGTATTGTCCTCCCTGAATTCATGCCTCCATATCTCACGCCCCAAGGCAGCAGGCCTCAGATTGAAACACGCAGCGAGCTCAAAGGTACAATCAATCATGGCAGCTGTCCTCTTGCAGTAGCCACGATTCTCACATCTCCATTTCCCCTGTAGCCAGGAGCAGATAAGTAATGAGTCACCCTTGAACTCAGCAGCAAAACCCTCTGAGGTTATATCCCACACAGTCGCACGTTCCTGCATCATAGCATAAGGTATTGCAAGCTTGGCGGACTCTTCGGGGTCGTACTTGGGGCGTAGAGGGTTGGTCGCGATGTCGACCGCCTCAGCATCGGCCTTCTCTCGAGCCTCAGGGGAGCCTCGAGGCCCATTAGGAGAGCCCTTCCAAGACACCACCAAGTAATCATAGACCTTAGTTGTGTTGTATTGTGTAAGGAGTTGCTTCCATACCTTCAAGAACTGAACCCCATCGCCCCGTACAGACCCCCACCACTTTTCCCCAAAGAACTGAATGTAGGGGAACTGCCAAGACCGACCGCCCACAGACACAGGGCCTCTACGAAGCCGCTTGCCCGAACTAGATCAGGCCCTGTTGCCGTGCTGTCGTAGAACCTCTGTTACTGTGTCGCGAGCCGTGACCCAGCCAACATTGTACATCATAAGCGCACGTCGGGAGTCTCGAAAGGCCCTCCTCCCCTTTGAGACGGCAAGCGGCTCGCCTCTGAGAGCGTGGGCAGCTCCCTCTCCAGAGGGCATCGGCTGTGAGCGGGCAATGGAACAGGCAACCTGCGAGCAAGGATCCTCCAGCCGCCTCTCCATATCCGTAATCCTCCCCTCCACCTCCATCACAGTCGCTGTAGGTATATCCTCCCCCCGTCCATCCGCAAAGCGAACACGTTTAGCACGTTGAGTCGTTGATCCCTCCACCTCTACCTCCGTCCTTGCCGCCCTGTCCCCCTCCAAAGATAGAAAGCATTGCCTCGTGGAGCGCATCATGCCCCAGCTCTTCCAACACAGCATCTGCACAGCCGACGGGAAACCCCCATCGCAGAAGATTGTCCTGACCCGTGTCAGTGCAGCTGGCCGCCATACCTCCCACCCCACATCTCCTGGCTTCCTCCTCCCTGACATTCTCAGAAGACACATACCCTCGAACGCGTGGATAACCCTCACACACTCACTGTCAATCGTGATGGCCTCTGCTGCATATAAAAGACGGCTCCGCACAGTCGATTGGTATCGACGAAACTTCTTCACCAGAGGCAGCGCCCTGCACGTAAAATACTGCACCTGCGCAAAGAATGCCATTCGGGCCTGCTGGACGCGCTCCTGCACATCCGTGTGGATAGAAGTGGAACTTCTGGGAATCTGATACCCCAGCACCTTCAAACTCTCAACCTGCTTGAAAGGTACAGTCCGCGAGCCAATCTGAACCGTGACCGTATCAGTGTACTGAGTACCACACATCATCATCTCTAGACTCTCCTCCTTCCACTCCATCCCCCAATCCCTGAGAGCAGTAGTGAAGGCAGTGGCCGTTACCTGCGCCTCCGATGCTGACTTGGCGGTCAAAAATATTGTCAGCCCAGAGAGCACGATTCCAACGTGCATACCGACAATGATCACCATGGTATGGCATCTCGACTCCGACACCGCGCTGATCCAGGCGAGCAATCACATCACGCCACATAGCAATAGTGACAATAGTGAACGCGATAGGTGATTCAGTACCCCCAGTACGAAGCGACCTATCCCACTGCACATTGGGGATTGCCACTCCTTCAAACAGCACCGTGCATGAAGTAGATGAGAGAGGCTCCAATAACGCATACTGCAACCGTGCACTGATCCCAAGGGCCGTCATCGCTCTCGAGACTGTCGGCAACGTCACAGCATCGAACGCCCGCTCGATGTCACAGCTGAGGAGCCACGCCGTTTGATCTCGCCCCCATGTGGAAGCATGTTGTGCAATACATTTCATGGCCGATGAAATCTCCCAGCAACGTCATCCGCTAGTAAAACCGTAACCCGCCATATCACTCATGAAGGGTTCCACACATCGTTCCAGTAAAATCGTCACACACGTAAGATACCACTTGGCCAAGGTATTTCCGACAAGCAGGTTCCTTGTTTGTCGCAATGTGTCTCGTTTGCTCGTTTTCGGCATAAGTGTTAGGTATACTTCCTGCCATTCCCTTGGCGTCGGGCGAAGCCCGTTGAATATATCAGAGAAAACCTTACCAATAGCACGCACTGACCTCCACGAAAGAGATTTGAGAAGTTCAACCGAGATGCCGTCGGGCCCACAGGCCCGTCCTGTTCGGAGCCTGCTCCGAGCCAGCAGAATAGTAGAGTATGTAATCGTAAGTGCGTTGTCCGAAGAGGCTGTAGATTGAGACGCATGGCGACGCAGCGTGGACACAAGCTCCCGATTGCGGGCTCTGGAGTCATCACAAGTCACTCTGCACAGCATATCGCTCCACCTCCTCCGCCCACAGTTCCCTGCCCTCCGTCATCATAGTCGTAGGCCCCATATCCCCTCCCCCAGTGTCCGTCACCCTCAACTCCGTCACACGTGTCCTCCTCCCCTTCCTAGATGGTAGCGCCTCCCACTCCACCTTCCGTCGGCGATATTCCCGCGCAAGCGGTCTGATGCGACGTCGAAGGTCCCGAGCCAACGCTCTGTCCTTCCTAGCACGTGCCTCTCTGAGTTGTACCTCCAGGTCGGCATGCTGGGGAGTCCGACTCGGCGGGAGGCCTCGAGAGTACCTGGGGGCCCTCACCGTGAGGAGCGGTAACGCATGTCCAGCAATCGTTTCAGCAAGACGTTGTGGGGGCACCGTCGGGATCTGGACGTCCGCCAGGACCTGAAATTGGGCCACCTCCCGATACGATTGGAATTCTTTGTGGCTTGTGTGGCGGCTAGGGGGGCCTTGATATTTCGTGACCTGAGGGTTCTGCATATGGAACCCGGCGTAGACACAGGCATGATCCGAGAAGTTGGTAGTCGGGGTCTCTGGGATCCAATCCGTTCGGCATTCAACCAAGTCACCCTCCCAGGATTGCGGGACCATGAGATAGTCAAGCACTTTTGGCGCAATAGTCTTCGTCCCAGACTTGCGTCGAGCATTATTCGCACGATGCGCGAAAGTCGGCTGCCGAGAGTACGGCGAGCCAAGAGAATTGACTGCCAGCACGCGCATCCGACACAGCCACTCCTGCAGCTGAGATCGCCACATGTCCTCCTCCCACCGTCTATCCTCCGTATCATTCCCATATCCCCTCCCGTCGAGAATCTGCACAGCACCTCCAGTCACCGTGCCTCCTGAACAGGTGATGTCGGGCGCAAGCTCAACATTAAAATCTCCTGCAATCACAAGCTCACATGTGTATCTGCACTCCTCCTTCCACCTCCGATAAGTTGTTTCGATTGTTTTCAGCATCTCAAAGGCCACCTCAAATAAACGTTTCTCCGACCTGTTCGGAAAGAACGCAGAGACAAGAAAGATACACGGATGACGCAGGCACACAATAGCAAGACGAGCATGGTTACTCCAAGAGCGAACTATGTTGTGACAAGACTTCCCCCTCAAAGTTATGGAAGCCCTCCTGTCACTTGAATAAACTAGGTGCCAGCCAAGCAGCTGAATTGAATTGGACGGTAAGTGTTCACACTCCTGTAAACAGAACACTTCACAGCCGTGAGAAAGAAGTGCCCTCATGCAAGCAAATCCCCGATCTGCTGTAGCCCCTTGTTTCATAAGATTCTGGGTGCCTAGCCTATGCTGGGCTGCGGGGCCACCAGCCCGACTGGCACCTCTGCACCGTCACACCCTGCCGGCAAGACTCGTAACAAATGTGTCGAATGTAGTCGTCACACCGCTTCGCATAAGTACACCCTCCCAGATCTCGCGGTCCACTGTCCACCCCGCATTGATACGAAAGGATGCCAGTTCCACGGGTCGATGCTGAGGGTCCTGCGGCTTGGTCCACATTGTGCTCCGTCCGTTGGGTCCCGATCCTGTCTCCCCCCTGATCTCCATAGCCTCACTGTTGGTACACTCGCGGTATGTCCCATAGAATCGCCCCACAGCCCCGATATGATCACGTTTCCAAGGTGGGGCCTCTATGCGTACACGGACCCGACTGGGTCGTTGTAACATGCCCTGGAACATGCTGTCATAATCTGGAGGCGACCTCGAAACCTGAGCCGCATTCCTTTGGGGATTCGGAGTTAAAGCATCATCAAAAGCACGCTTCACGTTGTAGAATGTCGAAGAGTCGGTTCCTACAGTGAATTTGATTTTGATCGTACTCAACATCATTCTACTTCCATTCATACGTAATGTGCCCTCGTAGTCGATCCTAGCTTCATCCTCTGCTGCGATGGCCGTCTTCAAATTAGTGATGAATTGTGCAGCGTCCGTGTCTCTCATCATACTGGCCGAACGTGCAACCGCTGTCCCATTCCAGTCTGTCCAGCCTGTGAGCTCCACATAGCTGGGACTGAAACTGGAGGGTCCTGAGAGTCCTGGTGGGCCCCCTCCGTAGGAAGGTGCCGTAGTCGAGGCTGCACCTGATACCACACTGGGGTTCTTCTTGAGATCCTGCAACTGTCGTTCCAAGTTGTTCATCCTGATGTCGGAAGCCTCCTGACGATTCGAGATGCTCTGAATATCGGCCCTGATTTCGACGTTTTCTTGTTGCCTAACTTTGCTCTCAAGCACGTTGAGCTCCGCGAAGGCCTTGAACCAGGATGGGGCCTCGTCCGAGACCACACTGAGTTTCTTTCGCTTCTCCTCGAGTTCTCCCAAGAGTGCCTCGTGAGGACCGTTGACACGATGTTTGACATTTCGTTGGGCGTCGTCGCTAACACCCTGCATACCCTGACGCTCCCCAGCACCTTCAGGGACAACAGCCGCTTGGGCCGCCGCCTGTTGTGCCTCCGTGGGCATGCCTGGGGGTCCCCCTAGAGCACCTTGTGGAGCTGGGCCTCTAGGAACAACAGGAGCGCCTCCAGATCCTTGACCTCCAGGACTGACCTGACCTACTGGAGCCCTTCCCGCACGCCCTCCGTTGGTTGTAGCTCCCGCCACAGCTGCGTTGGAAGGAGTCTGCATCATATTCATGAGTCCTGTATTCATATTCACGAATGAAGGTGGGAGTCGGTGTGGAGTCGGCAGTATTCAATCTCCCGTCCAATGGAAGGTCACGTACAATCTGCTCGGTATCCTGAATTTGCCTTTTCCGAGATGCCCTCTCAACAGCAGAATCTGGTCTCTGTCCGTAATCCTGTGAGTACTGCAAATATGGTACAGTCGGGGAAATATCCTCCAGCTGGAAAAACGTCTCGCAAGCACTGAAAAGTCGTACCCGTCCGTCTTTGCACACACGACAAGCAAAACAACAATTACAGCACACAAAGCAGGCGGCCTGGCTTGCCTGGAAGATGCCGTACTCGTCGATGGCAGCGATGGCCGCCGCGCCGCTTCCCCGCGGCGCCGACACCCCCTGAGCTCCTGTGGGATCCAGGAGCCCTAGAGCCGAGATGTCTTGAGCCGGAACCCTCGTAGAGCTCGTAGAGCCAGGTTACCGCCGGAACCCTCGTAGAGCTCTGGAATCACAGAATTCTCTTTAGATCCCAGTTCAAGCAGACTTGAAAATCGAAAAAAAACTATAATCATTCGAAAAATGCATTCCGACAGCCGATATCCCCCAGGTATTTTTGATAGCGATATTCCAGCTACGAACCCGAGAACTGAACAGGCGAACGCGGCACAACCTACTCTACGTTACAAAAATAGTGGTTCCCAAAAAGAATGTCGGATCTCTCAAACTGGCGCCGTCGGTGAACTGTCAGCCTGGTTACCACCGGGACCCTCGTAGAGCTCCTTCCACGCGTAAGAGTGCTCAGAATTTGAAGTTGGTTCCCCCAAGTGTTTCGACAGCAAAAGTGCGCCTCGAGAGCAAATATCAAGACGCAGAGGCTCTCATAGTCGCCCACGGGTGCGAATAATCTGGCGTCCCAAAATGAATGGTCAAATATATCTTTCAAATCTTAGCAAACCCGACCAAAAGTTAACACTTTGTCCTTTCTGGTCGGGTCGGCGAACTAGCTCCACCCCGCGCCGGAATTCCTCTCGCTTATCGATGCCGAAGAGCTCTACGAGGTAATATCCGAGAAACCACGTCAGGTCATCACATTGTCCGTCCGGGCCGGGTGGGCGAACTAGCTCCACGCCGCGCCGGAATTCCTCCAGCTCATCGATGCCGAAGAGCTCTACAAGGTCCTCTTGAGCTTCCAGCAACTAGCAGGGGGAAGCTCTACGAGTTACTAGCTGCACCCCGCGCCCGAATTCCTCTAGCTCATCGATGCCGAAGAGCTCTACGAGGTACTAGCTCCACCCCGCGCCGGAATTCCTGAGGCACTCGGAACCGGCGGTAAACCGTCAACCAGGTTACCGCCGGGGCCCTCTAAAGATTCCAAAAATCTTAATTTTCGATTTTTTCTATGTTTATATTGGCTCGGTTCCCGGAAATCAACTCTTGACATCGGGAGAGCTCAGCTGCTGTCAGAGAGAAGTTTATATGCCAATGCTCAGCGTAAACATCTGCTTCCTCAAAACTGGCGCCGGCAGTGGACTGTCAACCTGGTCACCGCTGGGAACCTCGTAGAGCTCCTTGCACGCACGAGAGTGCTCAGAATCGAAGCAGAGAGCTCCTTGCAGAATTTCTCGGAAAACGTAAACATTGCATTTTTCGGTGTCACTCTGATGTCGGTTCCCGCTAATTCTTGGACAGTGAATGCAGTTCAGATACTAATGCTTAGCGCGAAAATCTGCTTTCTCAGAATAAATGGCCAAATATCTGTTAAATCTTAGCAAAACCGACCAAAAGTCACGACTTTGTCCGTTCTGCTCGGGTCGGCCAACTAGCTCCACCCCGCGCCGGAATTCCTCTAGCTCATCGATGCCGAAGATCTCTACGAGGTATAAATGGTCGAATATCTCTCGAATCTCAACAAAACCGACCGAAAGATAACAAATTGTCCGCCTGCCGGGAGCCTCGTAGAGCTCTGTCTCCAACGGCTTTGATCAGAACGCATGGGAAAGCTTTCTTACGCGCGAGCTCAAAAACTTCAAAAATTAAGTATTTTTCTGTTTTTAGCGCAAGTCGGTTCCTTCAAGTGTTTTGCTAGTAATACTGCAGCTACAGACTGGAAACCGGCGGTAAACCGTCAACCTAGCTACCGCCGGGAACCTCGTAGAGCTCTTTCCTTGCACGGCGATTCTCGGAACACATGAAGAAAGCTTCTGGAGCGAGAAACCAAAAACTTTTTTTTTTTTAATTTTTATATAAAAAAAAAAAAAAAAAAAAAAAAAAAAAAAAAAAAAAAAAAAAAAAAAAAAAAAAAAAAAAAAAAAAAAAAAAAAAAAAAAAAAAAACGTTTTTCTGTTTTTATCCAACGTCGGTTCCTGCAAGTGTTTTGATAGTAATACTGCACCTACTGACCTGAAAATTTTGACTGACAGACGCGGCATAACCCACTACAGGTGCAAAATACTTGGTTTCTCAAAATGAATGGTGAAATATATTTCAAATCTTAGCAAAACCGACCAAAAGTTGCCACTTTGTCGCCCCGGCCGGGTAATCCAACTAGCTCCACCCCGCGCCGCAATTCCTCTAGCTCATCGATGCCGAAGAGCTCTACGAGTACCTGAGAATTTCACTGACAGACGCGGCATAACACACTACAGGTGCGAACTTGGTAGCATCCAAAACCCGAAGAGCAAAGGGAGCGCACATGGGAACCGGCGGTAAACCGTCAACCAGGTTACCGCCAGGGCCCTCGTGGAGCTCTTTTCTCACACGGCAAACGTCTGGAGCAAGACCTGAAAACCTCGAAAAATCACGTTTTTTCTGTTTTTATTCAACGTCGGTTCCCCAAGTGTTTTGATCGCAATACTGCAGTCAAGGACCTGAGAATTTTCTGGCAGACGCGGCATAACCCACTACAGGTGCGAAAAATTTGTTTTATTAAAATAAATGGTCAAATATCTTTGAAATCTTAACAAAACTGGGCGCCGGCGGTAAACCGTCAACCATTCTTACGGCCCGGGACTCGTAGAGCTTCCTGACCATATATAATGTCGAAAAAATACAGAGAACGGATAGTTTTTCAGCCCGAGCGATTTCAGCCGAACGCCTCTGATGCTTCTGGATCGTTTCCTCTGCGCACGAGCTCTGTAGATCTCCTACAGCCCGAGTTACGTGCGAAAATCGACAGCACCTCTCAAGATGACTCGAACAATATGAATAGTTTCGCAAACCTCGCTCGAGTATCAGACCGAGTTCAGACCTCTGGATGCGACACGCGGACGCGCCTGATGTCTCCAAATCGATTCCTGTGATTACCAGCCCTGTAGCCCTCCTCGAGTTAAGTGCAGAAAACCGACAGCACCTCTCAAGATGACTCGAACAATACGAATAGTTTCGCGCACCTCTCGGGCAGGAGACCGAAATCCAAGCTCTAAAGTCGACAGGCGGACACGCCTCATGTCTCTAAATCGATGCTTGTGATTACCAGCCCTGTAGCCCCCCTACAGCCCGTTAAGTACAGAAAACTGACAGCACCTCTCACGATAACTCGAACCATACGAATAGTTTCGCGAACCTAGCTCGGACAGCAGACCGAGTTCAGAGCTCTGGATTCAACAGACGAACGCGCCTGATGATTCTCAATCGGTTTCTGTGAGTATGAGCTCTGTAGCTGTTCTATAGCCAGAGTTAAGTACAAAATACCGACAGCGCGTATCAAGTTGACTCGAAACGGCCGATCCCGCCTGGACGCTTTTTGGTAGTAAAAGGTACCCAATCGAGCTGAAATTAAGACGGCGAGCGGGAATAAGATCAAATATCACGGGAAAAAATATTGGGCTCTAACGAACGGTTGAATTTCGAGAACAAAATTTTCAACCGATCAAAAGTCAGCAAAAGGTCCGTCAAGATTTTGTTTTGCCAACTAGCTCTCCAGCGTGCCGGAATTACTCTTAAGCTTCCAGCAACGAGCTAAGGGAAGCTCTACGGGCTGCCGACCCCAAGTTGCCACATTGCCCTTCAGCTTCACCCCGCGCCGGAATTCCTCTAGCTCATCGATGCCGAAGAGCTCTACGAGGTACTGGAAAGCTTTCCCGGCGGGCCCCCGGACGCACTTGTGAAGCGCTTCTGGGGCTTTGCAGGGCTCCCCTGCAGCTCTTCTGAAGCGCTGCCAGGAACGCTTCCACGCGTGCCTGCACGCGTGCAGGTACGCGTGGACTTGGAACCGGCCGTAAACCGTCGACCAGGTTGCCGCCGGGGCCCTCGTGGAGCTCTTTGCTTGCACGGCGCTGCTCGGTACACATAAAGGAAGCGTCTGGAGCAAGACCCGAAAAACTCGAAAAATCACGTTCTGATTTTATCAAAAGACGGTTCCGCCAAGTGTTTTGATTGTAATACTGCATCTACGGACCTGAAAATTTGACTGGCAGACGCGGCATAAGCGACTACAAGTGCGAAAAATCTGGTTTCTCAAAATAAATTGTCAAATATCTTTGAAATCTTGGAAAAACCGACCAAAAGTTGTCACATTGTCTCTTCTCGTCGGGTCGACAAACTAGCTCCACCCCGCGCCGGAATTCCTCCAGCTCATCGATGCCGAAGAGCTCTACGAGGTACGCTTGCCGGACGGGCTGCGGACCCGGGCGAGGCGCTGCGAGGATCCTGGACCGGCGTTGATGGGCTGCTGGCGGGCGCCACGACCGTCTGGCTTCTAAGCCTAAACCCTCCTCTAGCTCTCAGAGACTCTCCGGGAAAAATACGGGTTCTCAAAACGAATGTTCAAATCTCAGAAAATTTGGCCAACCGACCCAAGTTCACACATTGTCCGCCCGGGCCGGATGGGTCAACTAGCTGCGCCCCGCGCCGGAATTCCTCTGGCTCATCGATGCCGACGAGCTCCACGGGTGCTAGCTCCAGCCCGCGCCGGAATTCCTCCAGCTCATCGATGCCGAAAAGCTCTACGAGGTATTCCTCTAGCTCATCAACAACGAGGAGCTCTACGAGGGATTACTGGGCGCCGGCGGTAAACCGTCAACCTTTCTTACCGCCGAGGGACTCGTAGAGCTTCCTGACCATAAATAATGCCAAAGAAATGTAGAGAACGAAAAATTTTTCAGCCCGAGCGATTTCAGACTTCTCGCAGCCGAACGCCCCTGATACTTCTGGTTCGTTTTCTATGCGTACCAGCTCGTAGCTTCTACGAGTCACATGCGCGAATCGACAGCTCCTCTCAATGACTCGAACAAAACGAATAGTTTCGCGAACCTAGCTCGAGTATCAGACCGAGTTCAGACCTCTGAATGCGACAGGCGGACGCGCCTCATGTCTCCAAATCGATTCCTTTGATTACCAGCTGTAGCCCCCCTACAGCCCGAGATAAGCGCAGAAAACCGAGAGCATCTCTCAAGATGACTCGAACAAAACGACTAGTTTCGCCGGCCTAGCTCGGGCAGCAGACCCAGTTCCGAGCTCTGGATTCGACAGGCGGACGCGCCTGATGTCTCCAAATAGATTCCTGTGATTACCAGCTCTGTAGCCACCCTACAACCCGAGTTCAATACAGAAAACTGAGAGCACCTCTCAAGATGACCCGAACAATACGGAAAGTTTTGCGAACCTAGCTCGGGCAGCAGACCGAGTTCAGAGCTCTGGATTCAACAGACAATCGCGCCTGATGATTCTGAATCGATTTCTGTAAGTATCAGCTCTGTAGCTGTCCTATAGCTCGAGTTGAGTACAAAAAACGACAACGCCTGTGTAGATGAATAAACGGCCGACACGGCGCTTCTCGGTAGACAGAAGAAAGCGTCTGGAGCAAGACATGAAGAACTCGAAAAATCACGTTTTTCTGTTTTTATCCGACGTTGGTTCCCCCAAGTGTTTTAAAAGTAACACTGCAGTTTTCACTGGCAGACGCGGCATAACCCACTACAGGTGCGAAAAATCTGTTTTCTTAAAATAAACTGGGCGCCGGCGGTAAACCGTCGACCTTTCTTACCGCCGGGGGACTCGTAGAGCTTCCTGACAATAATGTCGAAAAAACTTGCAGAGAACGAATAGTTTTTCAGCCCAAGCGATTTCGGACCTCTCGATGCGACAGCCGAACGCCCCCGATGCTTCTGAATTGTCTTCTGTACGAGCTCTGTAGCTCTCCTACAGCCCGAGTTACGTGCGTAAATCGAGAGCACCTCTCAAGATGACTCGAACTATACGAATAGTTTGGCAAGCCGAATATCAGACCGAGTTCAGACCTCTCAATGCGACAGGCGGACGCGTCTGATGTCTCCGAATCGGTTCCTGTTATTCTCAGCCCTGCAGCCCCCGTACAGCCCGAGTTAAGTGCAGAAAACCGACAGCACCTCTCAGGATGACAATGCGAATAGTTTCGCAAACCTAGTTCGGGCAGCAGACCGAGTTCCGAGCTCTAGATTCGACAGGCGGACGCGCCTGATGTCTCCAAATCGATTCCTGTGACTACCAGCACTGTAGCGCCCCTACAGCCCGATTTAAGTACAGAAAACCGACAGCACCTCTCAAGATGATTCGAAGAATACGAATACTTTCGCGATTCTAGATCGGGCAGCAGACCCAGTTCAGAGCTCTGGATTCAACCGAAACGCGACTGATAATTCTGAATCCATTTCTGTAAGTATCAGCTCTGTAGATGTGATATTGCTCGAGTTAAGTACAGAAAACGGAGAGTGCCTGTCAAGATAACTCGAATAATACGAATCGGTTTGCAGACCTAGCTCGGCTAGCAGACCGAGTTCAGACCTGGATGCATCAGGCGAACGCGTCTGATCATTCTGAATCGATAAGGTGTGCTCAGCAGCTCTGTAGCTGTCCTATAGCTAAAGTTAAGGACAAAAAACCGTCAACGCGTGTCAAGATGACTCGAAACGGCTGATCCCGCCGGGATGCTTTTTGGCAGTAATATCTATCCGATCGAGCTGAGATCAAGACGGCGAGCGGGAATCAGATCTAATATCACGGGAAAAAATACTAGAGCCCAAACGAATTCAGGAATTCCGAGAACAAAATTTTCAACCGACCAAAAGTCACCAAAAGGTCCGTCGACATTTTTCTTGCCACATAGCTAGCTCTCCAGCGCCCCGGAATTACTCTTAAGCTTCCAGCAATAACTTGCTAAGGGAAGCTCTACGAGTCATGGTCAAAATGTCTTTCAAATCGAAGCAAAACCGATCCAAAGTTACCACATTGTCCTTTCTGGCCAGGTCGATCAACTAGCTCGACCCCGCGCCGGAATTCCTCTAGCTCATCCTTGCCGAAGAGCTCTACTGGGCGCCGGCGGTAAACAGTCAACCTGGCTACCGCCGGGGACCTCGTAGAGCTCTTTTCTTGCCCAGCTCCACGGCACACGTGGAACAAGCTTAAGCGAGAGCCAAACATACAAATAGTTTACACTTAGGTCGAGAAGCAGACTCTGTTCTGAGCTCTGGGTGCTTCAGCCAAGCCTTTGTTGATTATGTATCGGTTTCTGTGCGCACCAGCTCTGTAGCTGTGCTACAGCTTGAGTTAAGTGCAGAATACCGACAACGCCTCTAAAGGGGACTTGAGAAATACGGAAAGTGTTGTGGACCTAGCTCGAGTAACAGAACGAGTTCAGGCCTCTGGATGCAACACACAAACGCGCCCGATGATTCTGGATCGGTTTCTGGAAGCATCAGCTCTCTAGCTCCTCTGAATCTTGGGTTGAGTACAGAAAACCGACATCACTGATCAAGATGACTCGTATAACACAAATAGCTTGACGGACCTAGCTCGAGTAGCAGACCGAAGTCAGGCCTTTGGATGCAACAGACGAACGCGCCTGATGATTCTGACTGTACATATCAGCTCTGTAGCTGTTCGAAATCTCGAGTTGAGTACAGATAACCGTCAACGCGTGTCGAGATAACTCGAAACGGCCGACAAGTCTTGTAATAGTAATATTGCAGCTACGGACTTGAGAATTTAACTGGCAGACGCGGTATAACCCACTATAGATGGGAAAAACACCGGCTTTCCAAAAAAAAATGTCAAATACCTTTCAAATACTGGCGCCGGCGGTGAACCGTCAACCTGGTCACCGCCGGCAACCTCGTAGAGCTCCTTCCACGCGTGAGAGTGCTCAGAGTCGATAGAGAGAGCTTGTGGAGGCATTCCAGAAATTGAACATTCATTTTTTTCATGTCGACGTGAAGTTGGTTCCGCCAAGTGTTTCGATAGTAAATGTGCGCCTACAGAGCTTATATTAAGACGCAGAGGCCCTCATAGTCGTTCACAGGTGCGAAAAATCTGCTTTCTCAAAATAAATGGTCAAATATCTTTCAAATATTCGCAAAACCGCCCAAAAGTTATCACTTTGTCCTTTCTGGTCGGGTCGACCAACTGGCAACGGCGGTGAACCGTCAACCTGGTCACCGCCGGGAACCTCGTAGAGCTCCTTCCACGCGCGAGAGTGCTCAGAGTCGAAAGTGAGAGATTCTGGAGGTATTTCTCGAAAAATTGAACAATCATTTTTTTCATGTCGACACAAAGTTGGTTCCCCCAAGTGTTTCGATAGTAAAAGTGCGCCTATAGAGCTCATATTAAGACGCAGAGGCCCTCATAGTCGTTTACAGGTGCGGAAAATCTGCTTTCTCAAAATGAATGGTCAAATATCTTTCAAATATTCGCAAAACAACCCAAAAGTTGTCACATTGTCCGTTCTGGTCGGGTCAACCAACTGGGCGCCGGCGGTAAACCGTCAACCTTTCTTACCGCCTGGGGACTCGTAGAGCTTCCTCACCATATAAAATGTCGAAAAAAATGTTTCAGGCCAAGCGATTTCAGACCTCTCGATGGAACAGCTCAACGCCCCTGATGATTCTGGATCGTTTCTGTGCGCACGAGTTCTCTAGCTCTGCTGCAGCCCGAGCTACGTGCAAAAATCGACAGCACCTCTCAAGCTGACTCGAAATACGAATAGTTTCGCGAATCTAGCTCGCGTATCAGACCGAGTTCAGACCTCTGAATGCGACAGGCGGACGCGCCTGATGTCTCCGAATCGATTCCTCTGATTACCAGCCCTGCAGCCCCCCTACAGCCCGAGTTAGGTGCAGAAAACCGACAGCACCTCTCAAGATGACTCGAACAATACGAATAGTTTCGCGGACCTAGCTCGGGCAGCAGACCCATTTCCGAGCTCTAGATTCGACAGGCGGACGCGGCTGATGTCCTTAAATCGATTCGTGTGATTACCAGCCCGATAGCCCCTCCATAGACTGAGTTAAATACAGAAAACTGACAGCACCTCACAACATGACTCGAACAATACGAATAGTTTCGCGAACCTAGCTCGGGCAGCAGACCGAGTTCAGAGCTGTAGATTCAACAGACGAACGCGCCTGATGATTCTCAATCGACTTCTGTGACTATGAGCTCTGTAGCTGCCCTACAGCTCGAGTTAAGTACAAAATACCGACAACGCGTATCAAGATGACTCGAAACAGCCGATCCCGCCCGTGTGCTTTTTGGCAGTAAAAGTTACCGGATCGGGCTGAGATTAAGATGGCGAGCGGGAATAAGATTGAATATCACGGGAAAAATACTGGAGCTCTAACGAATGATTGAATTTCGAGAACAAAATTCTCAACCGACTTAAAGTCAACAAACTGGATACCGGCGGTAAACCGTCAACCTGGTTTTTGCGTCTTTTGCGAAGGCCGGTTCGAGCTCCCATGGGAGCAGGCCTAAACACAAAGAACCTAAGCAGCGAAGCTGCAAAGATTAAAGCAGAGGTGCATCAACAGCGAAGCTGTACAGATATACACAAGACTGCAAGTCAACGCGAAAACAACTAAAAATGTAAAAAGGAATAGAAGCAGTGAGAGACCATACAGTAACCAACCTGTTTACCGCCGGAAACCTCGCAGAGCTCTTTTCTTGCACAGCAATCGTCGAAACACAAGAAGAAAGCTTCTGGAGCGAGAAACGAAAAACTCGGGGGAAAAAAAAAACATGATTTTATGTTTTTATCCAACGTCGGTTGCTCCAAGTGTTTTGATGGTAATACTGCACCCACGGACCTAAGAATTTGACTGGCAGACGCGGCATAACCCACTGCAGGTGCGAAAAATCTGGTTTCTCAAAATGAATAGTCAAAAATCTTAGCAAAACCGACCCAAAGTCACCACATTGTCTCTTTTCGTCGGGTCGGCGAACTGGCGCCGGCGGTGAACCGTCAACCTGGCCACCGCCAAAACCTCGTAGAGCTCCTTTCACGCGTCAGAGTGCTCAGAGTCGAAAGAGAGAGCTTGTGGAGGCATTTCTCGAAAAAGGGAAAAAATGATTTTTTTCGTTTCGACATGAAGATGGTTCCGCAAAGTGTTTTGATAGTAAGAGTGCGCCTACAGAGATCATATTAAGACTCAGAGGCCCAAATAGTCGTTCACAGGTGCGAAAAATCTGCTTTCCCAAAATGAATTGTTATCTTTCAAATCTGAGCAAAACCGACCAAAAGTCACCACTTTGTCCTTTCTGGTCGGGTCGACCAACTGGCGCCGGCGGTGAACCGTCAACCTGGTCACCGCCGGGAACCTCGTAGAGCTCCTTTCACGCGTCAGAGTGCTCAGAGTCGAAAGAGAGACCTTCTGCATTTCTCGAGAAATTGAACAGTGATTTTTTTCATGTCGAAATAAATTTGGTTCCTCCAAGTGTTTCAATAGTAAATGTGCGCCTACAGAGCTCATATTGAGACGCAGAGGCCCTCATAGTCGTTCGCAGGTGAGAAAAATCTGCTTTCTCAAAATGAATTGGCAAATCTTGCAAATCTGAGAAAACCGACCCAACTGGCGCCGGCGGTGAATGACAACTGTTGGGTGGTTTTGCAAGTATTTGAAAGATATTTGGCCATTTTTTGGAGAAAGCAGATTTTTCGCACCTGTAAACGACTATGAGGGCCTCTGCGTCTTAATATCAGCTCTGTAGGCGCACATTTACTATCGAAACACTTGGGGGAACCAACTTCATTTCGACATGAAAAAAATCACTGATCAATTTCTCGAGAAATGCTCCAGAAGCTCTCTCTTTCGACTCTGAGCACTCTCACGCGTGCAAGGTCGGGTCGACCAACTGACGCCAGCGGTGAACCGTCAACCTGGTCACCGCCGGGAACCTCGTAGAGCTCCTCCCACGCATAAAGTGCTCAGAGTCGAAAAGAGAGAGCTTCAGGAGGCATTTCTCGAAAAATTGAACATTCATTTTTTTCATGTCAAGATGAAGTTGGTTCCGCCAAGTCTTTTGATAGTAAATTTGCGCCTACACAGCTGATATTAAGACGCAGAGGCCCTCATAGTCGCTTACAGGTGCGAAAAATCTGCTTTCTTAAAATGAATTGTCAAATACCTTTCAAATCTCAGCAAAACCGACCCAAAGTCACCACATCTTCTTTTCTGGCCGGGTCGACCAACTGGGCGCCGGCGGTAAACCGTCAACCTTTCTTACCGCCGGGGGACTCGTAGAGCTTCCTGACAATATAGAATGTCGAAAAAAATTGCAGAGAACGAATAGTTTTTCAGCCCAAGCGATTTCAGACCTCTCGATGCAACAGCCGAACGCCCCCGATGTTTCTGGATTGTGTTCTGTACAAGCTCTGTAGCTCTCCTACAGCCCGAGTTACGCGTGTCAATCCACAGCACCTCTCAAGATGACTCGAACAGTACGAATAGTTTTGCAAACCTAGCTCGAGTATCAGACCGAGTTCAGACCTCTGAATGCGACAGGCGGACGCCTCTGATGTCTCCGAATCGATTCCTGTGATTACCAGCCCTGCAGCCCCCTACAGCCCGAGTTAATTGAAGAAAACCAGCAGCACCTCTCAGGATGACTCGAACAGTACAGGCAGCAGACCGAGTTCCGAGCTCTGGATTCGACAGGCGGACGCGCCTCATGTCTCCAAATCGATTCGTGTGACTACCAGCACTGTAGCCCCCCTACAGCCCGAGTTAAGTACCGAAAACCGACAGCACCTCTCAAGATGACTCGAAGAATACGAATAGTTTCGCGAAACTAGATCGGGCAGCAGACCGAGTTCAGAGCTCTGGATTTAACAGACGAACGCGACTGATGAGTCTGAATCGGTTTCTGTAAGTGTCAGCTCTATTGCTGTCATATAGCTCGAGATGAGTACAGAAAACCGAGAGCGTCTGTCAAGATGACTCGAATAATACGAATAGGTTTGCGGACCTAGCTCGGCTAGCAGACCGAGTTCAGACCTCTGGATGCAACAGACGAACGCGCCTGATCATTCTGAATCGATAAGTTGTGCTTAGCAGCTCTATAGCTGTCCTGTATCTCGAGTTAAGTCCAATATACCGAGAGCGCGTATCAAGATGACTCGAAACGGCCGATCCCGCCTGGACGCATTTTGGCAGTAAAAGATACCCGATCGAGCTGAGATCAAGATGGCGAGCGGGAATAAGATCGAATATCACGGGAAAAATAATTGAGCTCTAACGAATGGTTGAATTTCGAGAACAAAGTTTTCAACCGACCAAAAGTCAGCAAAAGGTCCGTCGAGATTTTTCTTGCCAACTAGCTCTCCAGCGCCCCGGAACTGGCGCCGGCGGTGAACCGTCAACCTGGTCACCGCCGGGAACCTCGTAGAGCTTCTTCCACGCGTGAGAGTGCTTGGAATCGATAGAGAAAGTATCTCGAAGCATTTTACGAAAAAAGGAAGAAAAAAATCAAGTCGATATGAAGTTGGTTCCGCCAAGTGTATTGATAGTAAATGTGCGCCTACAGAGCTCATATTGACACGCAGAGGCCCTCATAATCGTTTACAGGTGCGAAAAAACTGCTTTCTCAAAATGAATTGTCAAATATCTTTTGAATCTCAGCAAAACCACCCAAAAGTTACCACTTTGTCCTTCCTGGCCGGGTCGGCCAACTGGGAACCGGCGGTAAACCGTCAACCAGGTTACCGCCGGGCACCTCGTAGAGCTCTTTTCTTGCACAGCGCTCCTCGAAACACATGAAGGGAGCTTCTGAAGCAAGAGCCGAAAAACTCGAAAAATCATAATTTTTCGGTTTTCATCCAAAGTCGGTTGCTCCAAGTGTTTTGATAGTAATACTGCACCTACGGACCTGAGAATTTGACTGGCAGACGCGGCATAACCCACTACAGGTGCGAAAAATCTGCTTTCTGAAAAAGAATTATCAAATATCTTTCAAATCTTAGCAAAACCCACCCAAAGTTGTCACATTGTCTCTTTTCGTCGGGTCGGCCAACTGGGCGCCGGCGGTAAACCGTCAACCTTTGTTACCGCCGGGGGACTCGTAGAGCTTCCTGACAACATGTAATGTCGAAAAAAATTGCAGAACGAGTAGTTTTTCAGCCCAAGCGATTTCAGACCTATCGATGCAACAGCCGAACGCCCCCGATGCTTCTGGATTGCCTTCTGCACGAGCTCTGTAGCTCTCCTACAGCCCGAGTTACGTGCATAAATCGACAGCAACCCTGAAGATGACTCGAACAATACGAATAGTTTGGCAAACCTAGCTCGAGTATCAGACCAAGTTCAGGCCTCTGAATGCGACAGGCGGACGCGTCTGAGGTCTCCGAATCGATTTCTGTGATCACCAGCCCTGCAGTGCCCCTACAGCCCGAGTTAAGTCAGCATCTCAGGATGATTCGAACAATACGAATGGTTTCGCGGACCTAGTTCGGGCAACAGACCGAGTTCCGAGCTCTGGATTCGACAGGTGGACGCGCCTGATGTCTCCGAATCGATTCCTGTGACTACCGGCACTGTAGCCCCCACAACCCGAGTTAAGTACAGAAACCGACAGCACCTCTCAAGATGTCGAACAATACGAATAGTTTCGCAATTCTAGAGCGGGCAGCAGACCGAGTTCAGAGCTCCAGAGACAAACGCGACTGATGACTCTGAATCGGTTTCTGTAAGTAGCAGCTCTGTAGCTGTCACATAGCTCGGGTTAAGTACAGAAAATTGAGAGCGCCTGTCAAGATGACTCGAATAATACGAATAGGTTTGCAGACCTAGCTCCGGCTAGCAGACCGAGTTCAGACCTGTGGATGCAACAGACGAACGCGCCTGATCATTCTGAATCGATAAGATGTCTTACCAGCTCTGTAGCTGTCCTGTAACTCGAGTTTAAGTCCAATATACCGACAGCGCGTATCAAGATGACTCGAAACGGCCGATCCCGTCTGGACGCTTTTTGGCAGTAAAAGGTACCCGATCGAGCTAAGATCAAGATGGGGAGCGGGAATAAGATCGAATATCACGGGAAAAAATACTAAAGCTCTAACGAATGGTTGAATTTCGAGAACAAAATTTTCAACCGACCAAAAGTCACCAAAAGGTCCGTCGAGATTTTTCTTGCCAACTAGCTCTCCAGCGCCCCGGAACTGGCGCCGGCGGTGAACCGTTAACCTGGTCACCGCCGGGGACCTCGTAGGGCTCTTTCCACGCGTAAGAGTGCTTAGATTTAAACCAGAGAGCTCATTGCAGCATTTCTAGAAAAATGTAGAATTTTCATTTTCGGTGGTCAACTTCATGTCGGTTCCTCCGAATTTTCCTATAGTAAAACTGGCTTTTCGACCAATGGCGCCAGCGGTGAACCGTCAACCTAGTCAACGCCGGGGACCTCGTAGAGCTCCTTAGACTGGTGAGAGTGCTCAGAATCGGAGTAGAGTGATAAATAGGGATTTTCCGGAAAACCTTTATTTTCGATTTTTTCGAATTGTATATTCGCTGAGTTCCCGGAAGTTAACTCATGAGAAAATTCATCGGGAGAGCTCAGCTCCTGTCAGAGGAGGCTTTAGATGCCAATGAGACGCGCGAAAATCTGCTTTCTCATAATAAATGGTTAAACATCTTTCAAATTTTCGCAAAACCGACCGAAAGTCACCAGTTTGTCCGCCCCAGCCGGGTGGGCCAACTGGGAACCGGCGGTAAACTGTCGAACAGGTTACCGCCCGAGCCCTCGTAGAGCTCTTTTCTCACACGCCGCCCCTCGATAAGCATGAAGAAAGCGTCTAGAGCAAGAAAATCAAGTTTTTCTGTTTTTATCAAACGTCGTTCGATAAACGCACGTAAGTCGGGCTGTAGGAGAGCTACAGAGCTCGTACAGAAGACAATCGAGAAGCATCGGGGGGCGCTTTGCTTTTGCATCGAGAGATTTGAAATCGCTTGGGCTGAAAAAACTATTCCTTCTCTCCGATTTGTTTCGAAATTATACGTTGTTAGGAAGCTCTACGAGTCCCCCGGCGGTGAGAAAGGTTGACAGTTCACCGCCGGCGCCCAGTTGATCGACCCGGCCAGTAAGGACAAAGTGGTAACTTTTGGGTGGTTTTGCGAATATTCGGAAGATAGGGGATCGGCTGTTTCGAGTCATCTTTACACGCGCTGTCGGTATATTGGACTGGGTGCCGGCTGTAAGCCGTGAACCTTTCTTGCCGCCGCGGGCTCGTAGAGCTTCCTGATAATATATAACTGGCGCCGGCGGTGAACCGTCAACCTGGTCACCGCCGGGAACCTCGTAGAGGTCCTTTCACGCGTGAGAGAGCTCAGAGTCGGAAAAGAAAGCTTCTGGAGGCATTTCTCGAAAAATTGAACATTCATTTTTTCATATCGACATGGAGTTGGTTCCGCCAAGTGTGTTGATAGTAAATTTGCGCCTACAGAGCTCGTATAAAGACGAAGAGGCCCTCATAGTCGTTTACAGGTTCGAAAAATCTGCTTTCTCAGATAAATTGTCAAATATCTTTCAAATCTAAGCAAAACCACCCAAAAGAAATCACTGGGCGCCGGCGGTAAGCCGTCAACCTTCCTTACCGCCGGGGGACTCGTAGAGCTTCCTGACAATACATAATGTGGAAAAATGCAGAGAACGAATACTTTTTCAGCCCAAGCGATTTCAGATCTCTCGATGTAACAGCCGAACGCCCCCGATGCTTCTGGGTTGTCTTCTTTACGAGCTCTGTAGCTCTGCTACAGCCCGAGTTACGTGCGTAAATCGACAGCACCTCTCAAGATAACTCAAACAAAACGAATAGTTTGGCAACCCAGCTCGAGTATCGAACCGAGTTCAGACCTCTCAATGCGACAGGCGGGTGCGTCTGATGTCTCCGAATCGACTCCTGTGATTGCCAGCCCTGCAGCCCCCCCTACAGCCCGAGTTAAGTGCAGAAAACCGACAGCACCTCTCAGGATGACTCGAAGAATAGAATAGTTTTGCGGACCTAGTTTGGGCAGCAAGACCGGGTTCCGAGCTTTGGATTCGACAGACGGACGCGCCTGAGCCTTTCAAATCGATTCCTGTGACCACCAGCACTCTAGCCCCCCCCAGCCCGAGTTACGTGCAGAAAACGAGCACTTCCCAAGATCGCTCGAATAGTACGAATGGTTTCGCGATTCTAGATCGGGCAGCAGACCGAGTTCAGAGCTCTGGATTCAACAGACAAATGCGACTGATAATTCTGAATCGGTTTCTGTAAGTATCAGCTCTGTAGCTGCCCCATAGCTCGAGTTAAGTACAGAAAACCGAGAGCGTTTGTCAAAATGACTCGAATAATGCGAATAGGTTTCCGGACCTAGCTCAGCTAGCAGACCGAGTTCAGACCTCTGGATGCAACAGACGAACGCGCCTGATCATTCTGAATCGATTAGCTGCTTACCAGCTCTGTAGCTATCCTAAAGCTCGAGTTATCTTGAGAAAACCGTCACCGCGTGACAAGATGACTCGAAACGGCCGATCCCGCCCGTGTGCTTTTTGGCAGTAAAAGGTACCCGATCGAGCTGAGATCAAGATGGCGAGCAGGAATAAGATCGAATATCACGGGAAAAAATACTGAGCTCTAACGAATGGTTGAATTTCGAGAACAACATTTTCAACCGACCAAAAGTCAGCAAAAGGTTCGTCGAGATTTTTCTTGCCAACTAGCTCTCCAGCCCCGGAATTACTCTTAAGCTTCCAGCAACAACTTGCTGAGGGAAGCTCTACGAGTTACTTTGTTCTGTCTGGTCGGGTCGACCAACTAGCTCCACCCCGCGCCGGAATTCCTCTAGCTCATCGATAACGAAGAGCTCTACGAGGTATATCATAAAGAAATTGCAGAGAACGTATAGCCCAAGCGATTCGAGACCTCTCGGTGCATCGTGGTAGCGTCCACTTAACAGCGTCCAAAACCCGGAGAGCAAAGAGAACTGGGCGCCGGCGGTAAACCGTCAACCTTGGTTACCGCCGGGAGACTCGTAGAGCTTCCTCGCTCGACTTAAGTTGAGAAAACCGACAGCACCTTCCAACATTCCGACTCATAGTGAATATTTTTTGACCTCTGAATGCGACAGGCGGACGCGTCTGATGTCTGTGAATCGAATCCTGTCATTACCAGCCCTGCAGCCCCCCTACAGCCCGAGTTAAGTGCAGAAAACCGATAGCACCTCTCAGGATGACTCGAACATACAGTAGTTTCGCAGACCTAATTCGGGCAGCAGACCGAGTTCTGAGCTCTGGATTCGACAGGCGGACGCGCCTGATGTCTTCAAATCGATTCCTGTGACCACCAGCACTGTAGCCCCGCTCAGCGCGAGTTGGGTGAAGAAAACCGAGAGCACTTCTTAAAATGACTCGACCAATACGAATAGTTTCGCGATTCCAGATCGGGCAGCAGACCGAGTTCAGAGCTCTGGATTCGACAGACAAACGCAACATGATTCTGAATCGGTTTCTGCAAATATCAGCTCTGTAGCTGTCCTACAGCTCGAGTTAAGAACAGAAAACCAAAAGTTTCTGTCAAGATGACTCGAATAATACGAATAGGTTTGCGAACCTAGCTCCCATAACAGACGACCGAGTTCAGACCTCTGGATTCAACAAGTGAAGGCGCCTAATCATTCTACATCGATTAGCTGTGCTTACCAGCTCTGTAGCTGTCCTAAAGCTCGAGTTATGTTCAGAAAACCGTCAGCGCGTATCAAGATGACTCGAAACGGCCGATCCCGCCACAGTGCTTTTCGATCGTAATATTCAGCCGATCGAGCTGAGATCAAGATGGCGAGCGGGAATAAGATCGAATATCACGGGAAAAAAAAACTCTAGAGCTCTAACGAATTGTTGAATTTCGAGAACAAAATTTTCAACCGACCAAACTGGGCGCCGGCGGTAAACCGTCAACCTTGGTTGCCGCCGGGAGACTCGTAGAGCTTCCTTGCTTTTACTGTAGCCCCCGCAGCCCGAGTCGAGTGCAGAAAACCGAGAGCACCTGACGACTCGAACAATACGAATAGTTTCGCGATTCTAGATTGGGCGCAGACCGAGTTCAGAGCTCTGGATTCAACAGACAAGTGCGACTGATGATTCTGAATTGGTTTCTGTAAGTATCAGCTCTGTAGCTGCCCTATAGCTCGAGTTAATAATACGAATAGTTTTGCGGACCTAGCTCGGCTAGCAGATCGAGTTCAGACCTCTGGATTCAACAGGCGAACACGCCTGATCATTCTGAATCGATTAGCTGTGTTTACCAGCTCTGTAGCTGTTCTAAAGCTCGAGTTATGTCCAGAAAACCGTCATCGCGTGTCAAGATAACTCGAAACGAACAATCCCACCACAGTGCTTTTTGGCAGTAAAAGGTACCCGATCGAGCTGAGATCAAGATGGCGAGCGGGAATAAGATCGAATATCACGGTAAAAAATACTAGAGCTCAAACGAACTGTTGAATTTGGAGAACAAAGTTTTTAACCGACCAAAAAGTTACCAAAAGTTCCGTCGAGATTTTTCTTGTCAACTAGCTCTCCAGCGCGCCGGAACTGGGCGCCGGCGGTAAACCGTCAACCTTTGTTACCGCCGGGGGACTCGTAGAGCTTCCTGACAATATATAATGTGGGTAAAAAAATCCAGAGAACGACTAGTTTTTCAGCCTAAGCGATTTCAGACCTCTCAAGATGACTCTAACAAAAAACGAAGAGTTTCGCAACCCAGCTCGAGGATGAAACCGAGATCAGACCTCTGAATGCGACAAGCGGACGCGTCTGATGTCTGCAAATCGACTCCTGTGATTACCAGCCCTGCAGCCCGCCTACAGCGCGAGTTCAGTGCAGAAAACCGACAGCAGCTCTCAGGATGACTCGAATAATACAAATAGTTTCGCGGACCTAGTTCGAGCAGCAGGCCGGGCACCGAGCTCTGGGTTCGACAGACGGACGCGCGTGATGTCTCCAAATCGATTTCTGTGACCAGCAGCACGGTAGCCCTTCCCAGCACGAGTTGAGTGCAGAAAACCGAGAGCACTTCTCGAGATGACTCGAATAATACGAATAGTTTCGCACCTAGCTCGAGCAGCAGGCCGAGTACAGAGCTCTCGATTCAACAGACGAACGCGCCTGATGATTCCCAATCGATTTCTGTGACTATGAGCTCTGTAGCTGCCCTACAACTCGAGTTATGTAGAGAAAACCGAGAGCGTCTGCTACAATGACTCGAATAATACGAATAGGTTTGCGGACCTAGCTCGGCTAGCAGACCGAGTTCAGACCTCTGGATTCAACAGGCGAACGCGCCTGATCATTTTGAATCGATTAGCTGTGCTTACCAGCTCTGTAGCTTTCCTAAAGCTCGAGTTATGTTCAGAAAACCGTCATCGCGTATCAAGATGACTAGAAACGGTCGATCCCGCCTGCCTGCTTTTTGGCAGTAAAAGCTACCCGATCGAGCTGAGATCAAGACAGCGAGCGGGAACAAGATCGAAACATGGGAAAAAATGCTAGAGCTCTAACGAATTATTGAATTTCGAGAACAAAATTTTCAATCGACCAAAAGTCACCAAAAGGTCCGTCGAGATTTTTCTTGCCAACTAGCTCTCCAGCGCCCCGGAATTACTCTTAAGCTTCCAGCAATAACTTGCTAAGGGAAGCTCTACGAGTTACATGGTAGCGTTCACTTGGTAGCGTCCACTTGGTAGCATCCACTTGGTTGCGTCCAACTGGGCGCCGGCGGTAAACCGTCAACCTGGTTACCGCCGGGGACCTCGTAGAGCTCTTTTCTTGCCCAGCTTCTCGAAACACGTGAAGCAAGCTTAAGCGAGAGCCAAAAAACTCTAAAAAAAAAACTATCGCCTACATATAGTTTGGCGGACTTAGCTCGAGAAGCAGTCTCTGTTCAGAGCTCTAGATGCTTCAGCCAAACGCCCTTGATGATTCTGTATCGGTTTCTGTGCGTACCACCTCTGTCACCTAGAGTTAAGTGCAGAATACCGACAGCGCCTCTAAAGAGAACTTGAGAAATACGAATAGTGTTGTGGACCTAGCTCGACTAGCAGAACGAGTTCAGGCCTCTCGATGCAACAGACGCAAGCGCCTGGTGCTACTGAATCAGTTTATGTGCGTACCAGCTCTGTAGCTCCTCTGAATCTTGAGTTGAATACAGAAAACCGGCATCACTGGTGAAGATGACTTTTACGGACCTAGCTCGAGTAGCAGACCGAGTTCAGGCCTCTGGATGCAACAGGCGAACGCGCCTGATCCGTCTGAATCGGTTTCTGTAAGTATCAGCTCTGTAGCTCTCGAAATCTCGAGTTAAGTACAGAAAACCGTGAAAGCGTGTCAAGATGACTCGAAACGCAGTTGGTTCCAGCAAGTCTTGTGATAGTAATATTGCAGCTACGGACCTGAGAGTTTGACTGGCAGACGCGGCATAACCCACTACACATGAGAAAATACCGGTTCTCAAAATGAATTGTTGAATATCTTTCAAATCAAAGCAAAACCGACCCAAGGTTATCACTAGCTCCACCCCGCGCCGGAATTCCTCTACCTCATCGATGCCGAAGAGCTCTACAAGATATTGTTGGACTGCCAACGTGAAGTCGGTCCCTGGCTTCGCTCGGAAGAATTTTTCGACGGAATGAACTAAGAATTTGTGGTAACTTCTGTAATGCCAAACTTCGCTCTGCGCAAATAAAAGCCCAAACGAATTGTTTGAACTGCAAAATCGGCTGAGCCAGGCCGCGGAAGGCATGATCGCGTCCCTTTTCGACATTTCGCCAACTAGCTCTACCCTGTCGCCGAATTCCTCTAGCTCTTCTACCATCAGAGCTCTACGAGGCACTAGAAGTGCAAGCAGACGCCTGAGAGAACTAGAAGTGCAAGCAGATAGCTTCTGATGGCATTTTCTGCAAAACTGGAAAATTCCATTTTTGAGCTGCCAACGTGAAGTCCGTCCCTGGCTTCGCTCGGGAGAATTTTTCGACGGAGTGAACTCTGAATTTGTGAGGTAACTTCTGTAGTGCCAAGCTTCACTCTGCGCAAACAACAGCCCAAACGAATTTTTAGAACTGCAAAATTCCCGGAGAGCTCTCTGAGAGCTAGAGGGTTTTAGATTAGAAGCCGGACGGTGGTGGTCCCGCCAGCAGCCCATCTTCGCCGGTCCACGATCCCCGCAGCGGCTCGCCTGACCCGGCAGCGTGTCCGGGAGAGCTTCCGGCAAGCTTCCACGCGAGCCTCCACGCGTGCAGGCACGCGTGGAAGCGTTCCTGGCAGCGTTTCAGAAACGCGGCAGGAGGGCGCCCCGAGCCCCAGAAGAGCTTCACGAGAGCTTCTGTGGGCTTGCCAGGACGGCTTTTCAGTGCGTGTCCTCTTTGCTCTCCGGTCTTTGGACGCTACCAATCGGCTAAGCCAGGCCGCGGAAGGTATGATCGCGTCCCTTTTCGACATTTCGCCAACTAGCTTCACCCTGTCG
The DNA here is from genome assembly GCA_963575745.1 of Prorocentrum cordatum. Lineage (NCBI taxonomy): Eukaryota > Dinophyceae > Prorocentrales > Prorocentraceae > Prorocentrum > Prorocentrum cordatum. The sequence goes on along the minus strand of CAUYUJ010020591.1, from coordinate 19,908 downwards.
CCGAATTCCTCTAGCTCTCCTACCATCAGAGCTCTACGAGGCACTAGAAGTGCAAGCAGACGCCTGAGAGAACTCGAAGTGCAAGTAGATAGCTTCTGATAGCTTTTTTCTGCAAAACTGGAGAATTGCGTTTTTGGACTGCAACGTGAAGTCGGTCCCTGGCTTCGCTCGGGAGAATTTTTCGACGGAGTGAACTATGAATTTCTGAGGTAACTTCCGTGATTCAAAGCTTCGCTGTGCGCAAAGAGCAGCCCAAACGAATTTTTAGAACTGCAAAATCGGCTGAGCCAGGCCGCGCAAGGTATGATCGCGTCCCTTTTCGACATGTCGCCAACTAGCTCACCCTGTCGCCGAATTTCTCTACTCTTCTAACATCAGAGCTGTACGAGGCACTAGAAGTGCAAGCAGACGCCTGAGATAACTAGAAGTGCAAGCAGATAGCTTCTGATGGATTCTCTGCAAAACTGGAAAATTGTATTTTTGGGCTGCCAACGTGAAGTCGGTCCCTGGCTTCGCTCGGGAGAATTTCTCGACGGAATGAACTAAGAATTTGTGAGATAACTGGCGCCGGCGGTGAACCGTGAACCTGGTCACCGCCGGGAACCTCGTAGAGCTCCTTTCGCGTAAGAGTGCTCGGAGCCGAAAGAGAGAGCTTCTGGAAATATTTCTCGAAAAAAAGAAAAATTGATGTTTTTTCGTCGCGGCATGAAGATGGTTCCGCCAAGTGTTTTGATAGTGAAAGTATCACTTTGTCCTTTCTGGCCGGGTCGACCAACTAGCTCCACCCCACGCCGGAATTCCTCTAGCTCATCGACTGGCGCCGGCGTTGAACCGTCAACCTGGTCACCGCCGGGAACCTCGTAGAGCTCCTTTCACGCGTAAGAGTGCTCAGAGTCGAAAGAGAGAGCTTCTGGAAGCATTTCTCGAAAAAGGGAAAAATTGATTTTTTTCGTGTCAACATGAAGGGTTCCCCCAAGTGTTTTGATAGTAAAAGTGCGTCTACAGAGCTCATACTAAGACAGAGAGGCCCTCATAATCGTTTACAGGTGCGAAAATTTTGCTTTCTCAAAATCAATTGTCAAAAAGCTTTCAAAAAATTGCAAAACCACCCAAAAGTTATCACTGGGCGCCGGCGGTAAACCGTCAACCTTTGTTACCGCCGGGGGACTCGTAGAGCTTCCTGACAGTAAATAATGTGGAAAAAAATCCAGAGAACGACTAGTAGCCCAAGCGATTTCAGACCTCTCAAGATGACTCTGAAAAAACGAACAGTTTCGCAACCCAGCTCGAGTATCAAACCGAGTTCAAACCTCTCAATGCGACAGGCGGACGCGTCTGATGTCTGCGAATCGATTCCTGTCATTACCAGCCCTGCAGCCACCCTGAAGTCTGGGTTCGACAGAAGGACGCACCTGATGTCTCCAAATCGATTTGTGACCAGCAGCACTGTAGCCCTCCCCCAGCACGAGTTAAGTGCACAAAACCGAGAGCACTTCTACGAGAATACGAGTAGTTTCGCGAACCTAGCTCGGGCAGCAGGCCAAGTTCAGAGCTCTCGATGGGACCCAATCGATTTCTGGGACTATGAGCTCTGTAACTCCCCTAGAGCTCGAGATAAGTACAGAAAACCGTGAGTGTCTGTACCTCGTAGAGCTCTTCTGCATCGATGAGCTAGAGGAAATCGGGCGCGGGGTGGAGCTAGTTGGCCGACCCGGCCCCGACGGACAATGTGCGAACTTTGGGTTGGTTAAACGAATTTTGTGAGAGATTTAAACATTCGTTTTCAGATCTGGTATTTGTCGCTCCTCTAGTGGTTTTTTTCGCGTTCGCCAGTGAATCCTGAGGCCCGTAGGCAGAGTATTACTGTCAAAACACTTGGCGGAACCGTCGTTCGATGAAAACGTAAAACTCGATTTTTCGAATTGTTGGGATCCTGCTCTAGAGTCTACCTGCCAATGTACCGAGGAGCGCCGTGCGAGAAAAGAGCTCTACGAGGACCCCGGCGGTAACCTGATTCACGATTTACCGCCGGTTCCAGTTACGAAGACTCGAATAGTATGAGTAGGTTTGACGACCTAAGTTCAGACCTCTCGATTCAACAGGAGGACGTGCTTAATCATTCTGAATCGATTAGCTGTGCTCACCAGCTCTGTAGCTGTCCTGAAGCTCGAGTTGCCCTGAGAAAACCGACAGCGCGTATCAAGATGACTTGAAACGATCGATTCCGCCCGAGTGCTTTTTTGGCAGTAAAAGATACCCCATCGAGCTGAGATCGAGATGACGAGCGGGAATAATATCGAATATCACGGGAAAAAATACTAGAGAACAAACGAATTGTTGAATTTCGAGAACAAAATTTTAACTGACCAAAAGTCAGCAAAAGGTCCGTCGAGATTTTCCTTGCCAACTAGCTCTCCAGCGCCCCCGAACTGGGCGCCGGCGGTAAACCGTCAACCTTGGTTACCGCCGGGGACTCGTAGAGCTTCCTAGCTCGACTTCAGTTGAGACAACCGACAGCACCTACCAACATTCCGACGCATAGTGAATATTTTTTTACCTCTGAATGCGACAGGCGGACGCGTCTGATAGAGCTCTCGAATCGACAGACAAACGCAACTGATGATTCTGAATCAGTTCCTGTGAATATCAGCTCTGAAACTGTCCTACAGCTCGAGTTAAGTACAGAAAACCGAGAGCGCCTGTCAAGATGACTCGAATAATACGAATAGGTTTGCGCACCTAGCTCGGCTAGCAGACCGAGTTCAGACCTCTGGGTTCAACAGGCGAATGCGCCTAATCATTCTGGATCTATTAGCTGTGCTGACCAGCTTTGCAGCTGCCCTGAAGCTCGAGTTATCTTGAGAAAACCGCCACCGTGTATCAAGATGACTCGAAACGGCCGATCCCGCCACAGTGCTTTTCGATAGTAATATTCACCCGATCGAGCTGAGATCAAGGTGCCGAACGGGAATAAGATCGAATATCACGGGAAAAAATACTAGAGCTCTAACGAATTGTCAAATTTCGAGAACAAAATTTTCAACCGACCAAAAGTTGTGAAAAGTTCCGTCGAGATTTTTCGAGGCAACTAGCTCTGGGGCGCGCCGGAATTACTCTTAGCTTCCAGCAATAACTTGCTAAGGGAAGCTCTACGAGTTATTACTCTTAAGCTTCCAGCAATAACTTGCTAAAGGAAGCTCTACGAGTTACGTTGTCCTTTCTGGCCGGATCGGCCAACTGCTCGACCCCGCGCCGGAATTCCTCTAGCTTATCGATGCCGAAGAGCTCTACGAGGTACTGACGTCGGTGGTGAACCGTCAACCTGGTCACTGCCGGAAACCTCGTAGAGCTCCTTGCATCCATGAGAGAGCTCAGGATCAAAGCGAGAGCTTCTGGGAGCTTCTCTAACTTGAAGTACCTCGTAGAGCTCTTCGCCGTCGATGAGCTAGAGGAATTCCGGCGCGGGGTGGAGCTAGTTGGCCGACCCGGCCTTAAGAGACGAAGTGGTGACTTTCGGTCGGTTTTGCTAAGATATGAAAAATATGTGACAATTCATTTTGAGAAACTATATTTTTCTCACGTATAGTTGGTTATCACGCGTCTGCTAGTTAAATTTTCAAGTCCGCAGCTGCAGTATTACTATCGAAAGACTTGCAGGAACCGATTTTGGATGGAAACCGAAAAATCGTGATTTTTCCAATTTTTCGGCTCTCGCTTCAGAAGCTTTCTTGATGTGTTTCGAGGAGCGCTGTGCAAGAAAAGAGCTCTACGAGGTGCCCGGCGGTAACCTGGTTGACGGTTTACCGCCGGTTCCAGTTAGATTTTTTTCCGAGTTTACATGAAGTCGGCTCCTCCAAGTGAACTGGTGCTGAAAATTGTTCTCGAAGACTGAGCTGCTCAGGAAAAAAGTTAATATGTCAATGGTCGGAGTGCTTTCTTAAAATGAATTGTGAAATATCTTTTAAATCTGAAGAAAACCGCCCAAAAGTTATCACTTTGTCCTTTCTGGCCGGCTCGACCAACTAGCTCCACCCCACGCCGGAATTCCTCTAGCTCATCGATGGCGAAGAGCTCTACGAGGTATGTCGAAGAGCTCTACTGGGAGCCGGCGGTAAACCGTCAACTTGAGATCTGGTATTTTTCGCACCTGTAGTGGGTTATTTCGCGTTCGCGGATGAATTCTTATGCCTGTAGAGACAGTATTGCTATCGAAACACTTGTCGAAACTGTCTTTTGATAAAAACTAAAAACGTAACTTTTCGAGTTTTGGCGATCTTTCCCTGAGTTTTCATCTATATGTAGCGAGGAGCGCCGTACGAGGAAAGAGCTCTACGAGGATCCGGCGGCAATCTGGTTGACGGTTTACAGGCGGTTCTAGTTGGCCGACCCGACCTTCAGAGACAATGCGGTAACTTTAAGTCGGTTTTGCAATCTTTCTTCAAAATTTTAAAATTCGAACATCTACGAGGTATGAGATACTTCTGTAATGCCGAGCTTCGCTAAGCACATTGGTAGCGTGCACTTGTAAGCGTCGAAAACCCGGATAGCAAAGAGGCACACACACAAACTGGGCGCCGGCGGTAAACCGTCAACCTTTGTTACCGCCAGGGGACTCGTAGAGCTTCCTGACAACATATAATGTCGAAAAAATTGCAGAGAACGAATAGTTTTTCAGCCCAACCCGAGTATCAGACCGAGTTCAGACCTCTGAATGCGACAGACGGACGCGTATGATGTCTCCGGATCGATTCCTGTGATTACCCGCCCTGCAGCCTCCCTATTGCCCGAGTTAAGTGCAGAAAGCCGACAGCAGCTCTCAAGATGACTGGAAGAATACGAACAGTTTCGCGATTCTGGGATCGGGCAGCAGACCGAGTTCAGAGCTCTGGATTCGACAGACGAACGCGACTGATGATTCTGAATCGGTTTCTCTAAGTATCAGCCCTGTAGCTGTCCTATAGCTCGAGTTAAGTAAAGGAAACCGAGAGCGCCTGTCAAGATGATTCGAATAATACGAATAGATTTGCGGACCTGGCTCGGCTAGCAAATCGACCTCTGGTCAGAACAGCCGAACGTGTCTGATCATTCTGAGTCGATAGGGTGTGCTTACCAGCTCTCTAGCTGTCTTATATCTCGAGTTAAGTTCAGAATACCGACAGTGCGACTCAAGATGACTCGAATAATACGAATGGGTTCGCGGACCTAGCTCGGCTAGCAAACAGAGTTCAGAGCTCTGGATTCAACAGGCGAACACGCCTAATCATTCAACATCGATTAGCTGTGTTTACCAGCTCTGTAGTTGTCCTGAAGCTCGAAGTATCTTGGGAAAACCAACAGCGCGTAACAAGATAACTCGAAACGGCCGATCCCGCCGTGTGCTCGTTGGCAGTAAGGGGTAAATCGAGCTGAGATCAAGATGCCGAACGGGAATAAGATCGACTATCACGGTGAGAAAAACTAGAGCTCTAACGAATTGTCACATTTTCGAGAACAAAATTTTCAACCCACCAAAGTTGTGAAAGTTTAGCCGAGATTTTTCGAGCCAACTAGCTGTGGGGCGCGCCGGAATTACTCTTAGCTTCCAGCAATAACTTGCTAAGGGAAGCTCTACGAGTCACGAGCGCACTCACTTGTGAGCATCCAAATACCGATAGCGAAGCCAAGCGCGGAACGTCGCACGGGGACCTCTGCCACGCCGCCTGAATCGATGCGCGGGACGCTGGAAACCTTAGGAGACGCTTGCAGGGGCGCCGTTCACGATGCGTGGGGCCCTGCAAAGCGCGCAAGGAAGATCTGCCTACGAGCCTGGAAGAACTGCCAAAGCTCTTCCGAAGCGCTTCGCGCACCCTGGAGCCACGCGTATTGCGAACTGGGCGCCGGCGGTAAACCGTCAACCTTTCTTACCGCCGGGGGACTCGTAGAGCTTCCTGACAGTATATAGAGTGGGAAATAATCCAGAGAACGACTAGTTTCCATGACTCTAACAAAAAAACAAACAGTTTCGCAATCCAAATCGAGTATCAGACCGAGTTCAGACCTCGTAATGCGACAGGCGGACGCGTCTGGTGTCTGCGAATCGACTCATGTCATTACCAGCCCTGCAGCCCCCCGACAGCCCGAGTTAAGTGCAGAAAACCGAGAGCATCTCTCAGAATGACTCGAATAATACAATAGTTTCGCGAATCTGTTTCGAGCAGCAAATCAAGTTCTGAGCTTTCGAATCGTCCAACGAACGCGTCTGATGTGCGCAAATCGATTTCTATAACCCGCAGCACTGTAGCCCTCCCCCAGCACGAGTTGAGTGCAGAAAATTGAGAGCACGTTGCACGATGATTCGGAGAATACGAATAGTTTCGCGAAGCTAGCTCGGGCAGCAGGCCGAGTTCAGAGCTCTCGATACAACAGACAAACGCGCCCGATGATTCCCAATCGATTTATGTGACTATAGGCTCTGTAACTGCCCTAAAGCTCGAGTTAAGTACAGAAAACCGAGAGCGTTTGTCAAGATGACTCGAATAATACGAATAGGTTTGCGGACCTAGCCCAGCTAGCAGACCGAGTTTAGACCTATGGATTTAACAGGCGAACGCGCCTGACGATTCTGAGTGCGATAGGTGTGCTTACCAGCACTGTAGCTGCCCTAGACCTCGAGTTAAGCAGAAAATACCGACAACGCGTATCAAGTTGACTCGAATAATACGAATAGGTTTGCGGACCTAGCTCGGCTAGCAGACCGAGTTCAGACCTCTGGATTCAACAGGCGAACGCGCCTGATGATTCTGAGTGCGATAGGTGTGCTTACCAGCACTGCAGCTGCCCTACAGCTCGAGTTAAGTAGAAAATACCGACAACGCGTATCAAGTTGACTCGAATAATACGAACAGATTTGCGGACCTAGCTCGGGTAGCAGACCGAGTTCAGACCTCTGGATTGAACAGGCGAACGCACCTGATGATTCTGAGTGCGATGGCTGTGCTTACAGGCACTGTATGTAGCTGCCCTACAGCTCGAGTTAAGTTGAAAATACCGACAGCCCGTAGCAAGATGACTCGAAACGGCCGTTCCCGCCACCGTGCTTTTTGGCCTTCAAAGTTACCCGATCGAGCTCAGATCGAGATGGCGAGCGGCAATAAGATCGAATATCACGGGAAAAAATACTAGAGCTCCAACGAATGGTCAAATTTCGAGAACAAAATTTTCAACCGAGCAAAAGTCATCAAAAGTTCCGTCGAGATTTTTCTTGCCAACTAGCTCTCCAGCGCGCGGAATTACTCTTAGCTTCCAGCTATAACTAGCTAAGGGAAGCTCTACGAGTTACTTCGACGAGTTGCTCCGGCGGCGATTGTGGACCGGCGGAGGTGGGCGTGTGCTCCTCACCACCCACCCCTGGCTTCTTATCTGAAACCCTCAGCTCTCGAAGGAGCTATCCGGGAACTGGGCGCCGGCGGTAAACCGTCAACCTTGGTTACCGCCGGGGGACTCGTAGAGCTTCCTGACAACATATACTGTCGGAAAAAATTGCAGAGAACGAATAGTGTTTCAGCCGATTTCGAGTATCCGACCGAATGCGACAGACGGACGCGTCTGATCTCGCCGAATCGATTCCTGTGATTACCCGCCCTGCAGCCTCCCTACAGCCCGAATTAAGTGCAGAACGCCGACAGTAGCTCTCAAGATGACTGAAGAATACGAACAGTTTCGTGGTTCTGGATCGCGCAACAGACCGAGTTCAGAGCTCTGGATTCAACAGGCGAACGCGCCTGATGATTCTGAGTGCGGTAGGTGTGCTTACCAGCACAGTATCTGCCCTACAGCTCGAGTTAAGTAGAAAATACCGACAACGCGTATTAAGTTGACTCATATAATACGAATAGGTTTGCGGACCTAGCTCGACTAGCAGACCGAGTTTCGACCTATGGATTCAACAGGCGAACGCGTCTGATCATTCTGAGTGCGATAGGAGTGCTTACCAGCACTGTAGCTGCCCTACAGCTCGAGTTAAGTAGAAAATACCGACAACGCGTATCAAGTTGACTCGAATAATACAAACAGGTTTGCGGACCTAGCTCGGCTGACAGATCGATTTCAGACCTCTGGATTCAACAGGCGAACGCGCCTGATCATTCTGCATGCGTTAGCTGTGCTTACCAGCTCTGTAGCTGCCCTAGAGCTCGAGTTATGTTCATAAAACCGTCAGCGCATATCAAGATGACTCGAAACAGCCGATCCCGCCAGAGTGCTTTTTGGCCTTCAAAGTTACCCGATCGAGCTGAGATCAAGATGGCGAGCGGGAACAAGATCGAATATCACGGGAAAAAATACTAGAGCTCTAACGAATTGTCAAATTTTGAGAACGAAATTTTCAACCGAGCAAAAGTCAGCAAAAGTTCTGTCGAGATTTTTCTTGCCAACTAGCTCTCCAGCGCGCCGGAATTACTCTTAGCTTCCAGCTATAACTAGCTAAGGGAAGCTCTACGAGTTACTTGTAAGCGTCCAAAAAACGGATAGCGAAGCCAAGCGCGGAACGCCGCACGAGGACCTCTGCCAGGCAGCCTGAATCGATGCGCGGGACGCTGGAAACCTCGCAGAAGACGCTTGCAGAGGCGCCGTTTACGATGCGTGGGGCCCTGCGAAGCGCGCAAGGAAGATCTTCCTAGGAGCCTGAAAGAACTACCAAAGCTCTTCCGAAGCTCTGCCGAAGCGCTTCGCGCACTTTGGAGCCACGCGTATTGGGAAACGCTAGAAAGCCACGCTCCCGGACCCGCTGCAAGCTCCGGCAACTTGCTGGAAAGATCGTGGACCGGTGGGGCCCTGCAAAGCGCGCAAGGAGAATCTGCCTAGGAGCCTGGAAGAACTGCCGAAGCTCTTTCGAAGCTCTGCCGAAGCGCTTCGCGCACCTTGGAGTCACGCGTATTACGAAACGCTAGGAAGCCTTGCTCCCGGACCCGCTGCCGGTTCCGGCAGGGCGCTGCGAGAATCGTGGACCGGCGGAGGTGGGCGTGTGCTCCTCACCACCCACCGCTGGCTTCTTATCTGAAACCTCAGCTCTCCAAGGAGCTATCCGGGAACTGGCGCCGGCGGTGAACCGTCAACCTGGTCACCGCCGGGAACCTCGTAGAGCTCCTTGAATCCGTGAGAAAGCTCAGCATCAAAGCGGGAGCTTCTGGGAGCTTTTCTACAAAAACTTCAAGTTGAGATTTTTTCGGAGTCAACATGAAGTCGGTTCCTTCAAGTGAACTGGTACTGAAAATGACTCTAGATGGCCGAGCTGATCAGGGAACGAAGTTTATATCTCAATGCTCGGAGTAAAAATCTGCTTTTTCAAAATGAATTGTCAAATATCTTTCAAAAAATTGCAAAACCACCCAAAAGTTGTCACATTGTCCGCCTCGGCCGGCTGGACCAAAGTTCTCACTCCCAGCGAAGCTATTCATATGAAGTCTCGCGCTCTCAGTGAGAGCGCGAGACCATTCTGCGTCGACAAAAATGCACCAGAACTCTCTAGGTCACCCATAGATCGATATAAATTAGAAAAAAAATCATCCGACACAAAAAATATAAAATTGTACAAATCGATATTTTTCATTGATTTTGAAAATTCTAATCAATTTGGGCACTCTCGAGGCTCCCATTCGATGTCTCGCATGTCGCTACTTCGATTGGAATGTACCTGGCATGCATAGCATGCACTCAGCTCGAGTTATCATCGAAACACCGTTCGCAACACGCATACATAGAGACAGTATTTCGAGCATAACTCCTGACTCAGCCATTTCTAGGAACTCTCGAGCTTCCAGTGTGACGCGCCAGATCATTCTGCATCGACTGGTGTGCGTGAGAGGTCTGTAGCTTGCTGACAGCTCGAGTTAAGTAAAGCCAACCACCGTCACCTGCCAAACTGCACTGCAGGCAAAGTCGGTTCCTGCAAGTCTTTTGACAGTAATATTGCCCCTAGAGCCCTGAAAATTTTACCAGCAGATGCGCCATAGCTTATTGTAGGTAGGAAAAATCCAACTTATGAAAACGAATTGTCAAATCTTGCACAATGTTCCAAAAACCGACCCCAGGTTAACACATTGTCTCTTTTGGTCGGGTCGGCCAACTAGCTCCACCCTGCGCCCGAATTCCTCTTAGCTCATCTCGTCGAAGAGCTCTACGAGGTACTGGGCGCCGGCGGTAAACCGTCAACCAGGTTACCGCCGGGAGACCTCGTAGAGCTCCACGAAGTCATAAACAACTTCAGAATGCTCAGAGCTCTAAGCTGAGAGCACTGGAAAAGCTTAAAAAGATGATTCAGAAAAACGCATTTTTGGTGTCGTCGACATGTCTATACAGACGCAGTTTTTCAGTTCTAACTCCAGCGAAGCCATCCATATGAAGTCTCGCGCTCTCAGTGAGATGCGCGAGATCATTCTGCATCGACTCACCTGCACCAGAACTCTCTCGGTCACCCATAGAGAGATAAATTCGAAAAAAAAACCACCCGACACAAAAAAATACAAACTTGCACAAATCGATATTTTTTCATTAACTTTGATAATTCGAATCAATTTGGGCACTCTCGTGGCTCCCACTCAATGTCTCGCATGTCGCTGCTTCGATTGGAATGCACCAGACATACATAGCATGCACCGAGCTCGAGTTATCATCGAAACACCGTTCGCAACACGCATGCATAGAGACGGTCTTTCGATCATAACTCCTGACTCAGCCATTTCTAGGGACTCTCGCGCTTCCAGTGTAATGCGCCAGATCATTCTGCATCGACTGGTGTGCGAGCGAGGTCTGTAGTTTGCTCACAGCTCGAGTTAAGTAAAGCCAACCACCGTCACCTGCCAAACTGCACTGCAGGCAAAGTCGGTTCCTGCAAGTCTTTTGACAGTAATATTGCCCCTAGAGCCCTGAAAATTTTACCAGCAGGTGCGCCATAGCTTATTGTAGGTAGGAAAAATCCAACTTATGAAAACGAATTGTCAAATCTTGCACAACTGGCGCCGGCGGTGAACCGTCAACCTGGTCACCGCCGGGAACCTCGTAGAGCTCCTTGAATCCGTGAGAAAGCTCAGCATCAAAGCGGGAGCTTCTGGGAGCTTTTCTACAAAAACTTCAAGTTGAGATTTTTTCGGAGTCAACATGAAGTCGGTTCCTTCAAGTGAACTGGTACTGAAAATGACTCTAGATGGCCGAGCTGATCAGGGAACGAAGTTTATATCTCAATGCTCGGAGTAAAAATCTGCTTTTTCAAAATGAATTGTCAAATATCTTTCAAAAAATTGCAAAACCACCCAAAAGTTGTCACATTGTCCGCCTCGGCCGGCTGGACCAAAGTTCTCACTCCCAGCGAAGCTATTCATATGAAGTCTCGCGCTCTCAGTGAGAGCGCGAGACCATTCTGCGTCGACAAAAATGCACCAGAACTCTCTAGGTCACCCATAGATCGATATAAATTAGAAAAAAAATCATCCGACACAAAAAATACAAAATTGTACAAATCGATATTTTTCATTGATTTTGAAAATTCTAATCAATTTGGGCACTCTCGAGGCTCCCATTCGATGTCTCGCATGTCGCTACTTCGATTGGAATGTACCTGGCATGCATAGCATGCACTCAGCTCGAATTATCATCGAAACACCGTTCGCAACACGCATACATAGAGACAGTATTTCGAGCATAACTCCTGACTCAGCCATTTCTAGGAACTCTCGAGCTTCCAGTGTGACGCGCCAGATCATTCTGCATCGACTGGTGTGCGTGAGAGGTCTGTAGCTTGCTGACAGCTCGAGTTAAGTAAAGCCAACCACCGTCACCTGCCAAACTGCACTGCAGGCAAAGTCGGTTCCTGCAAGTCTTTTGACAGTAATATTGCCCCTAGAGCCCTGAAAATTTTACCAGCAGGTGCGCCATAGCTTACTGTATGTGAGAAAAATCCGTTTTCTGAAAACGAATTGTCAAATCTTGCACAAAGTTTCAAAAACCGACCCCAGGTTAACACATTGTCTCTTTTGGTCGGATCGGCCAACTAGCTCCACCCTGCCCGAATTCCTCTTAGCTCATCTCGTCGAAGAGCTCTACGAGGTATGTTCCAAAAACCGACCCCAGGTTAACACATTGTCTCTTTTGGTCGGGTCGGCCAACTAGCTCCACCCTGCGCCCGAATTCCTCTTAGCTCATCTCGTCGAAGAGCTCTACGAGGTACTTGTAAGCGTCCAAAACCCGGATAGCGAAGCCAAGCGCGGAACGCCGCACGGGGACCTCTGGCAGCCCGCCTGAATCGATGCGCGGGACGCTGGGAAGTTCGCAGGAAACGCTTGCGAGGGTGCCGTTTACGATGCGTGGGGCCCTGGAAAGCGCGCACGGAAGATCTGCCTAGGAGCCTCGAAGAACTGGCGCCGGCGGTGAACCGTCAACCTAGTCATCGCCGGGAACCTCGTAGAGCTGCTTGTACCCGTAGGAAAGCTTAGGATCGAAGCGGAGAGCTTCTGTCAGCTTTTCTTTAAAAAAAAACGTCAAATTGAGATTTTTTGAGTAAAGATGAAGTCGGTTCCCGGAAGTCAACTAATACCAAAACTGGCTCTAGAGAGCTGAGCTGCTCAGAGAACAACGTTTATATGCCAATGCTCGGCGTAAGAATCTGATTTCTCAAAATAAATTGTCAAATATCTTTCAAATATTCGCAAAACTACCCAAAAATTGTCACATTGTCCTTTCTGGTCGGGTCGACGCGCGAGACCATTCTGCGTCGACAAACATGCACCAGAACTCTCTAGGTCACCCATAGATCGATATAAATTAGAAAAAAAAATCATCCGACACAAAAAATACAAAATTGTACAAATCGATATTTTTCATTGATTTTGAAAATTCTAATCAATTTGGGCACTCTTCAGGCTCCCATTCGATGTCTCGCATGTCGCTACTTCGATTGGAATGTACCTGGCATGCATAGCATGCACTCAGCTCGAGTTATCATCGAAACACCGTTCGCAACACGCATACATAGAGACAGTATTTCGAGCATAACTCCTGACTCAGCCATTTCTAGGAACTCTCGAGCTTCCAGTGTGACGCGCCAGATCATTCTGCATCGACTGGTGTGCGTGAGAGGTCTGTAGCTTGCTGACAGCTCGAGTTAAGTAAAGCCAACCACCGTCACCTGCCAAACTGCACTGCAGGCAAAGTCGGTTCCTGCAAGTCTTTTGACAGTAATATTGCCCCTAGAGCCCTGAAAATTTTACCAGCAGATGCGCCATAGCTTATTGTAGGTAGGAAAAATCCAACTTATGAAAACGAATTGTCAAATCTTGCACAATGTTCCAAACTGGCGCCGGCGGTGAACCGTCAACCTGGTCACCGCCGGGAACCTCGTAGAGCTCCTTGAATCCGTGAGAAAGCTCAGCATCAAAGCGGGAGCTTCTGGGAGCTTTTCTACAAAAACTTCGAGTTGAGATTTTTTCGGAGTCAACATGAAGTCGGTTCCTTTAAGTGAACTGGTACTGAAAATGACTCCAGATGACCGAGCTGATCAGGGAACGAAGTTTATATCTCAATGCTCGGAGTAAAAATCTGCTTTTTCAAAATGAATTGTCAAATATCTTTCAAAAAATTGCAAAACCACCCAAAAGTTGTCACATTGTCCGCCTCGGCCGGCTGGACCAAAGTTCTCACTCCCAGCGAAGCTATTCATATGAAGTCTCGCGCTCTCAGTGAGAGCGCGAGACCATTCTGCGTCGACAAAAATGCACCAGAACTCTCTAGGTCACCCATAGATCGATATAAATTAGAAAAAAAATCATCCGACACAAAAAATACAAAATTGTACAAATCGATATTTTTCATTGATTTTGAAAATTCTAATCAATTTGGGCACTCTCGAGGCTCCCATTCGATGTCTCGCATGTCGCTACTTCGATTGGAATGTACCTGGCATGCATAGCATGCACTCAGCTCGAATTATCATCGAAACACCGTTCGCAACACGCATACATAGAGACAGTATTTCGAGCATAACTCCTGACTCAGCCATTTCTAGGAACTCTCGAGCTTCCAGTGTGACGCGCCAGATCATTCTGCATCGACTGGTGTGCGTGAGAGGTCTGTAGCTTGCTGACAGCTCGAGTTAAGTAAAGCCAACCACCGTCACCTGCCAAACTGCACTGCAGGCAAAGTCGGTTCCTGCAAGTCTTTTGACAGTAATATTGCCCCTAGAGCCCTGAAAATTTTATGAATTGTCAAATATCTTTTAAAAAATTGAAAAACCACCCAAAAGTTATCACTTTGTCCTTTCTGGCCGGTTCGACCAACTAGCTCCACCCCGCGCCGGAACTGGGCGCCGGCGGTAAACCGTCAACCTTTGTTACCGCCGGGGGACTCGTAGAGCTTCCTGACAACATATAATGTCGAAGAAAATTGTAGAGAACGAATAGTTTTTCAGCCCAACTCGAGCATCAGACCGAGGCGTCTGATGTCTCCGAATCGATTCCTCTGATTACCCGCCCTGCAGCCCCCCTACAGCCCGAGCTAAGTGCAGAACGCCGACAGTAGCTCTCAAGCTGACTGGAAGAATACGAACAGTTTCGTGATTCTAGATCGCGCAGCAGACCGAGTTCAGAGCTCTGGATTCAACAGGCGAACGCGCCTGATTATTCTGAGTGCGATAGGCGTGCTTACCAGCACTGTAGCTGCCCTACAGCTCGATTTAAGTAGAGAATACCGACAAAGCGTATCAAGTTGACACGAATAATACGAATAGGTTTGCGGACCTAGCTCGGCTAACAGACCGATTTCAGACCTATGAATTCAACAGGCGAACGCGCCTGATTATTCTGAGTGCCATAGGTGTGCTTACCAGCACTGTAGCTGCCCTACAGCGCGAGTTAAGTAGAAAATACCGACAACGCGTATCAAGTGGACTCGAATAATACGAATAGGTTTGCGGACCTAGCTCGCCTAGCAGACCGAGTTCAGACCTATCGATTCAACAGGCGAACGCGCCTGATTATTCTGAGTGCGATAGGTGTGCTTACCAGCACTGTAGCTGCCCTACAGCTCGAGTTAAGTAGAAAATGCCGACAACGCGTATCAAGCTCACTCGAATAATACGAATAGGTTTGCGGACCTAGCTCGCCTAGCAGACCGAGTTCAGACCTATCAATTCAACAGGCGACCGCGCCTGATCATTCTGCGAGCGATAGGCGTGCTTACCAGCACTGTAGCTGCCCTACAGCTCGAGTTAAGTAGAAAATACCGACAACGCGTATCAAGTTGACTCGAATAATACGAATAGGTTTCCGGACCTAGCTCGGCTGCCAGACCGAGTTCAGACCTCTGGATTCAACAGGCGAACGCGTCTGCTGATTCTGAGTGCGATAGCTGTGCTGGCCAGCTCTGTAGCTGCCCTACAGCTCGAGTTAAGTACAAAATACCGACAGCGCATATCAAAATGACTCGAAACGGCCGTTCCCGCCACCGTGCTTTTTGGCCTTCAAAGTTACCCGATCGAGCTGAGATCAAGATGGCGAGCGGGAATAAGATCGAATATCACGGGAAAAAATACTAGAGCTCTAACGAATGGTCAAATTTTGAGAACAAAATTTTCAACCGAGCAAAAGTTGTCAAAAGTTCAGTTCTTTTTTTTCGAGCCAACTAGCTGTGGGGCGCGCCGGAATTACTCTTAGCTTCCAGCTATAACTAGCTAAGGGAAGCTCTACGAGTTATGATTATTCTGAATCAGATTATATACCTATGAGCTCTGTAGCTGTCCTACAGATGAGTACATAAACCGAGAGCGTCCGTCGAGATGGCTCGAATAATACGAATAGGTTTGCGCACCTAGCTCGGCTAGCAGACCGAGCTGAGACTCTGGGTTCAACATGCGAACGCGCCTGATCATTATGAATCGGTGAGCTCTGCTAATCAGCTCTGTAGCTGTACTGAAGCTCGATTAATCTTGAGAAAACCGTCACCGCGTCAGAAGATGACCCGAAACGACCGATCCCGCCTGATCGCTTTTTCGCAGTGAATCATGGGGCTTCCTGTCCACGCTGCGAGAGCTTCCGAGCGCCGTGGCGATGACTGCCTGGGTGCTTCGGCAACGCCGCTGCCAGGGCGCCGGCGGTAAACCGTCAACCTTTCTTACCGCCGGGGGACTCGTAGAGCTTCCTGACAATATATACTGTGGGAAAAAAACTCCAAAGAACGACTATTTTTCAAGCCCAAGCGATGTCAGACCTCTCAAGATAACGCTAACAAAAAACAAACAGTTTCGCAACCCAGTTCGAGTATCAAACCGAGTTCAGACCTCTGAATGGGACAGACGGGCGCGTCTAATGTCTGCGAATCCGACTCATGTGATTCCAACCCTAAAGCCCCCCAACAGCCCGAGTTAAGTGCAGAAAACCGACAGTATCGACTCGAATAATATAATAGTTTTGCGAACCTAGTTCGAGCAGCAGGCCGAGTTCCGAGCTCTGGAATCGACCGAAAGACGCGCCTGATGTGTGCAAATCGATAGATGTGACCTGCAGCACTGTAGCCCTCCCCCAGCACGAGTTGAGTGCAGAAAATTGAGAGCACGTCTCAAGATCATTCGGACAATACGAACAGCTTCGCGAACCTAGCTCGGCTAGCAGACCGAGTTCAGAGCTCTCGGTTCAATAGGCGAACGCGACTGATGATTACCCATCGATGTCTGTCACAATGGGCCCTATAGCTGCCCTACAGCTCGAGTTAAGTACAGAAAACCGAGAGCGTCTATCAAGATGACTCGAATAATACGAATAGGTTTGCGGACCTAGCTCGGCTAGCACACCGAGTTCAGACCTATGGATTCAACAGGCGAACGCGCGTGATGATTCTGAGTGCGATAGGTGTGCTTACCAGCACTGGAGCTGCCCTGAAGCTCGAGTTAAGTACAGAAAACCGAGAGTGTCTATCAAGATGACTCGAATAATACGAATAGGTTTGTGCACCTAGCTCGGCTAGCAGACCGAGTTCAGACCTCTGGATTCAACAGGCGAACGCGCCTGATAATTCTGAGTGCGATAGCTGTGCTTACCAGCTCTGTAGCTGCCCTACAGCTCGAGTTAATTACAAAATACCGACAGCGCGTATCAAGATGACTCGAAGCGGTCGTTCCCGCCGGGACGCTTTTTTGCCTTCAAAGTTATCCGATTGAGCTGAGATCAAGATGGCGAGCGGGAATAAGATCGAATATCACGGGAAAAAATACTAGAGCTCAAACGAATTGTCAAATTTCGAGAACAAAATTTTAAACCGACTAAAAGTCACCAAAAGGTCCGTCGAGATTTTTCTTGCCAACTAGCTCTCCAGCGCTCCGGAATTACTCTTAAGCTTCCAGCAATAACTTGCTAAGGGAAGCTCTACGAGTTAAACCGACCCCAGGTTAACACATTTTTCTGGGCGCCGGCGGTAAACCGTCAACCTTTCTTACCGCCGGGGGACTCGTAGAGCTTCCTGGGAAAAAACTCCAAAGAACCTAGTTTTTCAGCCCAAGCGATTCCAGGAATTACTCGAGTATCAAACCGAGTTCAGACCTCTGAATGCGACAGGCGGCCGCGTCATGTCTGCACTCATGTGATTCCCACTGCAGCCCCCCTACAGCCCGAGTTAAGTGCAGAAAACCGACAGTATCGACTCGAATAATAGAATAGTTTTCCCGATCTAGTTCGAGCAGCAGACCGAGTTCCGAGCTCTGGAATCGATCGACAAACACGCCTGATGTGTGCAAATCGATATATGTGACCCGCAGCACTGTAGCCGGCCCAAACACGAGTTAAGTGCAGAAGACAGAGAGCACTTCTCAAGATCATTCAACAATACGAATAGTTTCGCAAATCTAGCTCGGGCAGCAGGCCGAGTTCAGAGCTCTTGGTTCAGTAGACGAACGCGACTGATGATTCCCCATCGATGTCTGTGACAAAGAGCCCTCTAGCTGCCCTACAGCTCGAGTTAAGTACAGAAAACCGAGAGCGTCTGTCAAGATGACTCGAATAATACGAATAGGTTTGCGGACCTAGCTCGGCTAGCAGACCGAGTTCAGACCTCTGGATTCAACAGGCGAACGCGCGTGATGATTCTGAGTGCAATAGGTGTGCTTACCAGCACTGTATCTGCCCTAGACCTCGAGTTAAGCAGAAAATACCGACAACACGTATCAAGTTGACTCGAATAATACGAATAGGTTTGCGGACCTAGCTCGGCTAGCAGACCGAGTTCAGACCTCTGGATTCAACAGGCGAACGCGCCTGATGATTCTGAGTGCGATAGGTGTGCTTACCAGCACTGTAGCTGCCCTACACCTCGAGTTAAGTAGAAAATACCGACAACGCGTATCAAGTTGACTCGAATAATACGAATAGGTTTGCGGACCTAGCTCGGGTAGCAGACCGATTCCAGACCTCTGGATTGAACAGGCGAACGCGCCTGATGATTCTGAGTGCGATAGCTGTACTTACAGGCACTGTAGCTGCCCTAAAGCTCGAGTTAAGTTGAAAATACCGACAGCCCGTAGCAAGATGACTCGAAACGGCCGTTCCCGCCACAGTGCTTTTTGGCCTTCAAAGTTACCCGATCGAGCTGAGATCAAGATGGCGAGCGGGAATAAGATCGAATATCACGGGAAAAAAATACTAGAGCTCTAACGAATGGTCAAATTTCGAGAACGAAATTTTCAACCGAGCAAAAGTCAGCAAAAGTTCCGTCGAGATTTTTCTTGCCAACTAGCTCTCCAGCGCGCCGGAATTACTCTTAGCTTCCAGCTATAACTAGCTAAGGGAAGCTCTACGAGTTTACTGGGCGCCGGCGGTAAACCGTCAACCTTTCTTACCGCCGGGGGACTCGTAGAGCTTCCTGACAGTATATAGTGTGGGAAAAAATCCAGAGAACGACTAGTTTTCAGCCCAAGCAATTTCAGACCTCTCAAGATGACTCTAACAAAAGAACAAACAGTTTCGCAACCCAGTGAGTATCAGACCGAGTTCAGACCTCTCAATGCGACAGGCGGACGCGTCTGATGTCTGCGAATCGACTCATGTGATTACCAGCCCTGCAGCCCCCCTGCAGCCTGAGTTAAGTGCAGAAAACCGAGAGCATCTCTCAGGGTGACTCGAATAATAGAATAGTTTCGCAGACCTGTTTCGAGCAGCAGACCAAGTTCTGAGCTCTCGAATCGACCAACGAACGCGTCTGATGTGTGCAAATCGATTTCAATGACCCACAGCACTGTAGCCCTCCCCCAGCACGAGTTGAGTGCAGGAAAATGAGAGCACTGTTTACGATGATTCGGACAATACGAATAGTTTCGCGAACCTAGCTCGGGCAGCAGGCCGAGTTCAGAGCTCTCGATACAACAGACACACGCGCCTGATGATTATCAATCGATTTTTGTAACTACAGGCTCTGTAGCTGCGCTACAGCTCGAGTTGAGTACAGAAAACTGAGAGCGTCTGTGAAGATGACTCGAATAATACGAATAGATTTGCGGACCTAGCTCGGCTAGCAGACCGATTTCAGACCTCTGGATTCAACAGGCGAACGCGCCTGATGATTCTGAGTGCGATGTGTGTGTTTACCAGCAAGTAGCTGCCCTGCAGCTCGAGTTGAGTAGAAAATACCGACAACGCGTATCAAGTTGACTCGAATACGAATAGGTTTGCGGACCTAGCTCGACTAGCAGATCGAGTTCTAGCTCGGCTAGCAGACCGATTTCAGACCTCTGGATTCAACAGGCGAACGCGCCTGATGATTCTGAGTGCGATGTGTGTGTTTACCAGCACTGTAGCTGCCCTGCAGCTCGAGTTGAGTAGAAAATACCGACAACGCGTATCAAGTTGACTCGAAAAATACGAATAGGTTTGCGGACCTAGCTCGACTAGCAGATCGAGTTCA
>CAUYUJ010020590.1:146351-153944 GCA_963575745.1 Prorocentrum cordatum | reverse complement strand
GGGTGGGGGCGGAGGAGTCCAGCATCCCGTGGCCGAGCGATCTAGGGCCTGAGTTTCCTCGCCCCAGTCTCCAAGATTTGAAAGAATGTCTGGGCACCTTCCCACGTGCTTCAGGCTGCGGCTTTGATCAGGTTACGCCGCGGCAACTCCTGGCCCTTTCCGATACTGGCCTCGAGTTGCTGCTGGACCTGCTTCAATAGATCGAGCGTGCTGCCTCGTGGCCCAGGTTCTGGACCAAGGTCGTTTTCCTGGCCAAACGGGAAGGTGGCCTGAGGCCAATTGCGCTAATTCACATGTTAGCCAGACTTCAGGGACGGCTCAGGCGTCCCCTGATCAAGGACTGGCAAGAGGCCAACCCACGGCCGTACTGGTGGTCCACCAGCGGTCGCAGCAGCGACAAGCTAGTCTGGATTCAAGCAGCTGGAGCTGAATGGGCTGCCACCAAAGGCTTCAGCTCAGGCTTGGTGTTGCTCGATTTGCAGAAGGCTTTCGAGCACGTCTCTCACGCAGCGCTCCTCTCTGCGGCGCAGCGCACGAGTTTTCCGATTCCCCAGCTGAAGCTCCTCGTGGAGCTCTACAGGTCTCCTCGTGTACTTTCCCTCAACGACGCTGTCTCGCAGCCACTGGCCGCGAACCAAGCGGTGCTGCCAGGATGTCACTTTGCAACGGTCATGCTGCAGCTAGTGCTATTACTTCCTGTAGATCGAGTGTGCGCCACGTTCCCTCGCGTCGACTTGGGTATAGTTGTAGATGACTTTGGTTTGCAAAAGATAGGGCGAGCTATCGATGTAGAACACGAGCTTTCCAATGCCACCACCCTGCTGCACACCGAACTCAGAAAGATTGGTCTCGTCGTGCACAGTCGGAAGGGTCGTGTCGTCGCGTCGGATAAAGTGTTGAGAGATCGGATTGTGCAGCGGGTGAAGTCTGTCAAGTTAAAAGGGGTCTCCAGTGAGCGCAACTTGGGGATCGACTTTGCCTGTGCTAGAGTTATGGCCAAAGAGACTCGTGCGGCTAGGATGCGTCCAGCTATTGCTCGGGCGCGGAAGCTGCACAGTTTCGCCAAAGTGATCAAGAAACGACGTGTGCATCATATGGTGTCGGCTGCTTGCTTGGCCTCCCTCAAGTATGGGGGCAACGTGTATGGCAGCAATAACACTCAGCTGCGCACCGCTCGTGCGATGCAAGCTTATGTGCAAGTCAACAGTTTAGCAGGTAGATCTATTACGCTACTTTTAATGCTTGCGGAGGTCCCGCGGTGTGATCCTGTGTATCGCCTCAACATGGACCTGCTGCTTGCCTTCGCCAGCGCTGTTTGGGACGTGTGGCTCCCTACCAAGCTGCTCGAGCAAGGCATCACTGATGCCTATGAGCGAATCCAGCAGAGTGGCGACGCCTGGGGTAGCGTTCGCGGCCCTTTCTCGGCCTGTGCTGCCACGGCGGTCCGCCTTGAGATCCTGGTCCAAGGGTTCCAATGGTCTCACTCTGTGCTTGGACGCATCTCTGTCCAAGAAGTCTCGCCTCGCACGGTGGGGCTCTGGCTGGTGCGTGTCATTGATTTTTGGCTTTGGTCCCGCGTCGCGCTGACAGAAAAGATGCCAGAGCTGCAAGACGGATGCTTGTTTCAGCCCTTGGTGTCGCTCATGCAAGGTAAGGAGCTCTTGCCTACTGAAAAAGGTTACCTCAAGAGTGTTGTTTCAGGCGGTCAGTGGCCACAGCATCGACAGTGGAGCACTGGAATGACTGATTCGCCTGTGTGCTTGGCTTGCCGTCAGAACCCGTGCACGCTCAGGCACAGGCGCACGGCTTGTGGTATGCAGGAGGAGGTGATGGAGGCTGAGGATATCCCGTCCTACCTCGGCCCTCTGTCGCGTGCCGCCGCCGCCTCCCCTCTCGCCAACCTCTTTGCTGAGAGGCTGCTTGTGCCTGCTGCTGTGCTGCCTGCCTCCACCAAACCTCCCGAGAGATGGTTCGGCGGCGGTCCCACAGAGATGGATGGGCACATTTTCTTGGACGGCTCCTGGCACGACCAGGATCTGCCCGCCCACGCTCAGGCCGCGGGGTGGGCCGTCGTCGCGGTCGAAGCTGACTCGGCCAAAGTTCGGTCTGTGCTCGTCGGAGTTCTGCCTGGCACGATCGTAGACATCGATGCGGCCGAGCTCACTGCCTTCCTCAGGGGTCTCCAGCATGCCACCCCTGGGGCGACTTTTTACACCGATTCGAGTTTCGTTTTCGAGGGCGTGGTTTTTCGCGGTCGCAGGCACTGCTGCAGCAGCAGCAGCGCCTGGGCTGAAATTTGGAGGCTCGTGTGGGCCAGGATCGACGACTGGGGTGGAGTTCAGGCCTTCACTCTGATCAAGGTCCCTGCTCACACCACGCGTGCTGCAGTGCAAGCGGGTAGAGTGTCCCAGTTTTGTCGCGACGGCAACGGAGAGGCTGATGATTGGGCCAAGTGGAGCACGGAGCGTGCCAGAGTGCCAGCCGAGCTTCGTACTTCTAGGCAGTCCAAAGCGCGCGTGCTTCGACATTATGCCAGATGGTGCGCGCGCGTTGGACCACGTTTGTGTGATCTTGACTCGTTGCACGTGCAGGTCAGGGCGAGGGCTCAGAGGGTGAAGGTTCCTCCTCCGCTTGAGGTCCTCCCTCCCCCTCCCACCCGCACGCCACGAGCCCTCGCCCAGGCCGACTCGGCATGCGTGCGCATCGCCGCAGCTGGCGATCGCCAGCACGTCTGTCACCTGTTCCAGCTCACTGGCGGGGAGTGGTGCGTCGCCTGTCTTGTGTGTGGGCTGGGAGGCAGGAAGATCTCCCAGCAGTTCCAGCGTGCCTGTCTGGGAGCTCCTCTCCCAGGATCGCACGGCTTCCGTGTTCTACAGAATTTGTCGCGTGATCCTGCACGCTTCAGTCTGAACAAGCGCTGGCACCTGCTGCGCCAGCGCCTTCTGTCCACTGACACGATCCGCGCGGGGGAGACGTCGTCTGCGGGCACCGCCACCTCCTCCGCGGCGATCGCTTCAGTGGGCTAACTCGTCTGGCTTTGGTGCCGCTCGTCATCGAGCGGTCGGAGGCGCCGCCCTCGTGCCCTGCTCAGTGCGGGGCCGAGGCGGCGTAAGCGGCATGTGGCGCGGAGATACTCTTCGCTCCAGTCGTCGTCGAGAGGAGGAGGAGGAGGAGGAGGAGGAGGAGGCGGAGGAGGAGGAGGAGGAGGAGGAGGAGGAGGAGGAGTGGGGGAGGAGGAGGAGGAGGGAAGGAGGAGGATGGAGGAGAGGAGGAGGAGAGGAGGAGGAGGAGGGCCGGATGTGTTTCGTGGCCCCATAGGGAGCTCCACCGAAGGCTCCAGTGGCAGGGTCCGCATGCGTCAACGCCACCCAGGACAGCGTTTCGTGGCCCCATAGTGGCACCGTTCGCATACGTCTCCCCCACCCAGGACAGCGTTTCGTGGCTCCATAGGGAGCCCCACGGAAAGCTCCAGTGGCACCGTTCGCATGAGTCTCCCCCGCCCAGGACAGCGTTTCGTGGCTCCACAGGGAGCCCCACCGAAGGCTCCAGTGGCAGGGTCCGCATGCGTCACCGCCACCCAGGACAGCGTTTCGTGTCCCCATGGGGAGCTCCACCGAGGGTTCCAGTGGTGCCGTTCGCATGCGTCTCCCCCACAGATGACAGCGCGTCGTGGCCCTGCAAGGAGCCCCACCGAAGACGTCAATGGCGCAGTTCGCATGCGTCCCCCCAACCTATGACGGCGTTTCGCAGTCCCATAAGGAGCTCCAGCGAAGGTCCCAATGGCGCAGTTCGCATGCGTCTCCTCCACCTAGGACAGCGTTTCGTGGCCCCATAGGGAGCTCCACCGAAGGCCCTAGTGGCGGTGTCCACATGCGCCCGCGCCACCGATTTCCGCCGCACCCCTCACACGTTTCGTGGCCCCAAGGGGAGCTTTACCGAAACCGGTACCCCCACAATGTGGTATTTGCAACTGCATGTGGTTGGGCCCCTCGTCGGGCGGATCTTGCTCTGTGAGCTCTTTGTCTGCTCCATGTTCTCTGCTCTTCTCTTTTCTCTGAGAGGGATGGCGTGGACGCGTCGGGCTCCTCGCGGAGCAGCGCGCGCAAGCCGGAGGCGCGAGGAGCCGCGGGCGGCGGAGGCGGCGGCGGTTTTCCCCTCTCTCCTTCAAACCAAATGCAAAAACAACACCAATCCCCCGCAGACCACACAGACCCAGCGGGCCCTCGGATGCGGCGGGCGGCGGAGGATGGCCGCGCGGCTGGGCGTGCGGGCGCCCGAGGAGAGCTCGCGGGCGCCTCGGCTCGCGGGCCAGCCCGCTTGCCCCCGGCTCGTGGCCGCCCCGCCGACGCCGTCGCGCCCGCCGTCGCCGCCGCCGCCGTCGCCGCCGCCGCCGCCGCCGCCGCCGTCGCCGCCGCCGCCGTCGCCGCCGCCGCCGTCGCCGCCGTCGCCGCCGCCGCCGCCGTCGTGGTTCGCGCGGAGTCCGTGTGGCGGGAAGATGCCCGATCCCATACCTCCCGCCCGCTCCCCGACATCCCGCAGTGCCGGAGGTGGTGGTCCAGAAGGGGGCACGCGGGAGCAAATGCTTCCACGATTCCCGTCGCTTCCCCGGTAGAACGCCAGAGAATCGCCAGAGAAACAGAAACAGAAACAGAAACGCCAGAAAAAAACAGGAACATAATTCCCGTAAGTAATCCGGAGGGGAAAAAACTCACAGACACAATATTTACCGTCGATTCGGGAGTCTTTTTATTTGTGTGTAGTTATTTGAGTGTCCCAGGGCCCCTTCCAGCAAGACGCGCCAGAGAAACCGAAACTTTGGGCGCTCCGCGCGGACTTCTGGGGTCCGTGCTGGGCCCCCCCCCCCCCCCGGCGGCGCCTCCAGCGGCGCCCCGCGCGCCCGGGAGGAGGGGCCCAGCGCAGGTCTAAGAAACTTCCGCGCGGAGCCCCAAGAGGTTCCTGCTTCTGGCATGCCCAGAAGCAATATCAGTGTCTTTTAAGTTCCACGCTTTGTGATGCGTTCCTCAGTCTGCACTCTTCAGTCCGATATTGCCTGCCTGGCTCGCCGTCTCAGCAATTTGAAGCTCGTCTCCGAATGCAGGCACGGAGGCATCGTGCGTGCAGGCTGGTCTGGTCTCAGCTGTCTCAGACAAACAACTAACAAAGGGTGGGAAGTGGCCCCGCCAAAAAAAACAAAAAAGTTTCTGCTTCTGGCGTGTTTTCCCCCTTTCTTTCTGGATGTGGTGGTGGTGGTCGTCGTCGTCGTGGTTCAAGCAGTGGCGAAGCCTCCTGGCTCGCCTATAGCCCTACGGAACAATGTTCTAAGAACCTGTTGTGGTCTCCACGAAATGTTCTTAGAACATTTCTGGCGGAGTCTGTCTTTTTCCCGGAAAGGGCGGGGGCCCAGGGTTCTCTTTTACTATGTAAACATGTCCCCCGGTGCCAACTTGAAGGAGGCCGGCGGATTTTTTCCCTGATAAATATCGAGGCCGAAGGAGGCCGGCAGATTAAAATTTGAGGATGTCTCGAGCGAAACGCTTGTTTTTGAAATCCCGATCGATAAATCACAGGGTGCGGGCCACTTTTTCGTGCGTTGAGGATGTCTCGAGCGAAACGCTTGCTCCGCAGAGTTTGCCGAGGATGTCTCGAGCGAAACGCTTGTTTTGCAGAGCCGACCGCGACGCGGAAAAGCGCCCCGCGCGAAGGAATTTCGATGATGTCTCGACTATTCCTTTGTTTTTGTACGATTTCCTGGAATTTTGGCAGGATGTCTCGAGCGAAATGCACGACCCCACCCTAGCACGACCATACCCCAGCACGACCACACCCCAGCACGACCAGACCCCAGCACGACCCCACCCAGCACGACCCCACCCCAGCACGATCACACCCCAGCACGACCCCACCCCAGCAAGACCACACCCCAGCACGACCGCACCCCAGCACGACCTTACCACAGCACGACCACACCCCAGCACGACCAAGCCCCAGCACGACCACGCCCCAGCACGACCACGCCCCAGCACGACCACGCCCCAGCACGACCACGCCCCAGCACGACCACCCCCCAGCACGCCCACCCCCCCAGCACGACCACCCCCCAGCACGACCACACCCCAGCACGACCACACCCCAGCACGACCACTCCCCAGCACGACCACACCCCAGCACGACCACACCCCAGCACGACCACACCCAGTCGCACCCCCGTGGAATGTTTCGTGGCGTGTCTGGTTGAGTGGTTGCCTGTTCGTGGGGTGTCTCGTGGAATGTTTCACGGGGTGTCTCGTGGAATGTTTCGTGAGGTGTCTCGTGGAATGTTTCGTGAGGTGTCTCGTGGGATGTTTCGCGGGGTGTCTCGTGGGATGTTTCGTGAGATGTCGCCCAGTTGGGTATCGTGAAAACGTGACCATGCTGCACATGTCTTTATCCCTTTCCGGGTTCGTGGGTCCATCATGTTTTAACTCATCGTGCTTATGTTCTAAGAACATTGTTTTTGTTCTTAGAACATTTCTGGGTTCTAAGAACATTTCGTGGCAGGACCATAGGAATGCCTGGACGGTCGGTCCCTGCTCAACTCTTCTTTCTGGTGGTGGTGGTGGTCGTCGTCGTCTTGGTGGAGAGCGTGTCTTTATCCCGTGGCGATGTCGGACGAGGTCAACAGTCCGTTCTCAGAGCGCTCCCGCACGCCGTGGTGGAGCGGGGCCTTTCCGGAGCGCTTCCGGGGTCGGGGGGGAGCCCGTCTGCTTCACGCCACCTGCGCATTGCAGAGGCGCACAGGCCCCTGCCGAACCCGGCAGGATTCTCGGACGCGGCCTGGGACGAGGCTGCCTCCGTTCCAGAGGTGGGCATGTCAATGTCCGCCATTTTGAGGCTGAACTTGACGAGGGTAGTCGTCGGACGGGCCTAGGACGAGGATAGCTCCGTTCCGGAGCGCTCTGGAGCGGCGCTCTCTCCGAGCGTGCCGGAACGCTCCGAGAGGGCCGTGGCGCCCGAGAGGTTCTCCAGAGCCACCAGATATCAGGGAGGCTCGATTTGTCCTCACCCGATTTTTCCCGGAAAGGGCGTGGGCCCAAGGTTCTCTTTTAGAATGGTAATCTGTTCCCGGTGCCTCAACTGAGGTGGGCCGGCGGATTCTTTCCCTGAGGAATATCGAAGTCGAGGTGGGCCGGCGGATTCAAATTTGAGGATGTCTCAGGCGAAACGCTTGTTTTTGAAATCCCGATCGATAACTCACAGGGTTCGGACCACACCCCAGCACGACCACACCCCAGCACGACCACACCCCAGCACGACCCCACCCCAGCACGACCCCACCCCAGCACGACCAAACCCCAGCACGACCACACCCCAGCATTACCCCACCCCAGCACGACCCACCCCAGCAAGACCATCACCCAGCACGACCACACCCCAGCACGACCTCACCACAGCACGACCACACCCCAGCACGACCACGCCCCAGCACGACCACGCCCCAGCACGACCACGCCCCAGCACGACCACCCCCCAGCACGACTACCCCCCCAGCACGACCACCCCCCAGCACGACCACCCCCCAGCACGACCACACCCCAGCACGACCACTCCCCAGCA
>CAUYUJ010020590.1:106351-136351 GCA_963575745.1 Prorocentrum cordatum | reverse complement strand
CATTGGCACGTTCCGTAGCGCGTCCCCTTGGCACGTCCCGCGGTGCGTCCCCATGCCCCATGGCACGTCCCCTGGCACGTCGCCTGGCGCGTCCCTTGGGACGTTCCGCGGCGCGTCCTCCTGGCATGTTCCCTCTGTCGATTAGTTCTGGGGCAGCTACCATCTGCTCAGGCAGCTCGAGCTTACGCTCCAGATCAGTTCGGTGAGGACTCGGATGCCAGGGAGGACTCCATCCACAACGCTATATAGAGCACAATCGCGGCATGGCACATCGCAGTTCAGCACGGCCCAGCACAGCACAGCCCTCGGCACAGTACGTCATCCTCGATACATTCAGCATTGCATGTGCCCGTCGCCCAATCAGGTGTCTTTGAAATGTTGCAATGCCTTACATTTCTATATTCCTTTCCGGGTTCGTGGGTCGATCATGTCTTTTAGTAGGTAAACCTGTCCCCAGTGCCTCAATTGAGGTGGGCCGGCGGATTCTTTCCCTGATAAATATCGAGGTCGAGGTGGGCCGGCGGATTGAAATTTGAGGATGTCTCAGGCGAAACGCTTGTGTTTGAAATCCCGATCGATAAATCACAGGGTGCGGGCCACACCCCAGCATTACCCCACCCCAGCACGACCCCACCCCAGCACGACCACACCTCAGCATTACCCCACCCCAGCACGACCCCACCCCAGCAAGACCATCACCCAGCACGACCACATCCCAGCACGACCTCACCACAGCACGACCACACCCCAGCACGACCACGCCCCAGCACGACCACGCCCCAGCACGACCACGCCCCAGCACGACCACCCCCCAGCACGACTACCCCCCCAGCACGACCACCCCCCAGCACGACCACCCCCCAGCACGACCACACCCCAGCACGACCACTCCCCAGCACGACCACACCGCCTTGGTTGAGTGGTTGCCTGTCGTCGTGGAATGTTTCGTGGGGTGTCTCGTGGACTGTTTCGCGGGGTGTCTCGTGGAATGTTTCCAGGAAAACGTTGAAAACGGTCGCCCGTGTCTCGAGGAATGTTTCGCGGGGTGTCTCGTGGAAGTGCCCGTCGCCCAATACGGTTTCGTGGAAACGTTTCCATGCATGCGGTTCTATATCCCTTTCCGGGTTCGTGGGTCCATCATGTTTGAAGTTTGCTGGAACTCCTTAGGTATTTCTCAGCATTTCTCCACCATCCTGTGATGTAGGATCCTCGCTTCGAAAAAAGGCAGCACCCCGCGCCACTCGTTCCTCCTTCCTCCTCCTCCCGCTCCTCCCTCCTACCGCGCCTCCCTCTCTCCTCCTCCCTCCTCCTCCCTCCCTCATCCCTCATTCCTCCGTCCTCCTCCCGCGCCATTCGTTCCCCCTTCCTCCTTCCTCCTCCCTCCTCCCACCCCTGCCTCTGCCCCTGCCCTCCGCATGTCCATCCCAGCACGCCCCTCGCACGTTATTCGTGGCCCCACAGGGAGCCCCACCGAGGGCGCCAGTGACCGCGTCCGCATTTTCGGCACCGCGTGTCCATGTCGGAACACGCCCCTCACACGTGTCTCAGGCGATCGCAAGCATGGATCCAGGGGGCGTGGATTAGCGACGGGCCCCGTTTCCATGGGCAATCGCGGATGTCCGCCGCCGAACGAGGCGGCACCGGCCGCATCTCAGGCAGGGCACCTCCCCCGCTCCATGGATTTGGCGACCGCGCGCCAAGTCCATGGATCGCTAGTCCACGGTTGCGCGCCCCCGAGAATCATTGGAGCCTGGTTTCTTCTCTGAGTTCCGTCTTCAGCGTCGACTCGCGTCGATGAGCCTCTGGGAGTCGAGGGCACAGCGCCGATCTAGGCGTCGGCTCGCGTCGATTTAGGCGTCGATGCAGCGTCGACTCAGCGTCGACTCAGCGTCTCGATCAGCGGCGTGTCGTGGCCCGGCAGGGAGCGCCGCCGAAGGCCCCGGTGGCTGCGTGCGAGGGGCGGCACCGCGCCCGGTGCGGCGCACCCCTCACGCGTTCCGTGGCCCCACGGGTGGCCACGCCGAAGAGGGTGCTCACAGCCTCCTCCACCCACACTGCCATATTCACCACCCACCAAACCACCCCAACCCAACCCCAGGCCCTCAATTTGCCCTCCATTTCCAGTGGGGGGGGGGTCAGGGAACGTTGAACAAACACATGGAATCCGTACCCCCCCCAACCCGAAATTCGGGTCAAATTCGGGTCTTCGGGTTGGGTTGGGGTGGTCTGGTAGGTAGTCACATATGGTCGGGCTCTTCTCGGGTATAGCCAGGACCCCAGGTACGGGGACCCGGTTAGTAGGGCCCCGGAGCCCCTGAATTGGACGACTAAACCAGGTCTGCCGTGGCTGGTGTTTTTTCGGGTGACGGCAGTTCAGGTTAGCGGAACGGGGCGGGGGGGCGTCCCCCAGTCCACATCACGAAACCAGGTCCCACTAAACCCAGTTCTGCCAACGCCCGATCTTCGCCAGGGGTAATTTCGGAGCCTTGGCTCACATGCCAACAAGCAGCGCGCCGCCAGGCGCGATGACCAGGAGAGGCCTCTTAAGTAAGTTACTCTCTGCCTTCGTGAGGCCTCCTTTTTCCGGGAAAGGGCTTGGGCCCAGGGTACTCTTTCAGTGGGTGAACCCCCGGTTTTGGCTTGAAGGGGGCCTGCGGAATTATTCATGATGAAAAACAAAGTAAAGTCCAATTCGGCGTGAAAAAAATGCGTTTCGCGTGTGCCCGCTCGAGGAAAATCGACCCCCCATTTCGGATCCTCGATAAATAACGGTGTCCGCGGACCACCGTTTTCCTTCGTAAAAAAGGTGCGGGGCACTTTTACCAAAGTCTGGAGCCTCGACCGCGACGCGGAAAAGCGCTCCGCGCGCAGGAATTCCGAGGATGTCTCGCGCGTGCCGCGTCCCGCGAGCAGGAATTTTGAGGATGTCTCGACTAATTCGTTTGCTTTGCAAGGATTTCTTGGGATTTTGATTGGATGTCTTGAGCGACACTTTTTTTAAATTGTTTAAAAACATGTTGAGGATGTCTCGAGCGAAACGCTGGTTTTGCAACATTTGGGGATGTCTCAAGCGGGGGCTTCGTGGGAGGCCAGAACTCAAACGATGTTTCAGGCGAAATGCTTGTTTTCACGTTCCGCTCGCAGGAGTTCCGAGGATGTCTCGCGCGTGCCGCGTCCCGCGCGCAGGAATTTCGAGGATATCTCGACTAAATCGTTTGTTTTGCCAGGATTTCTTTGGATTTTGGCAGGATGTCTCGAGCGAAACGCTTGTTTGTCATATTCTGTTGAGGATGTCTCGAGCGAAACGCTGGTTTTGCAACATTGGTGGACGTCTCAAGCGGGGGCTTCGTGGGGGGCCAGAATTCAGGATGTCTCAGGCAAAGTGCTAGTTTTCACGTCCCGCTCGCAGGAATTCCGAGGATGTCTCGCGCGTGCCGCGTCCCGCGCGCAGGAATTTTGAGGATGTCTCGACTAATTCGCTTGCTTTGCCAGGATTTCTTTACATTTTGTTAGGATGTCTCGAGCGAAACGCTTGTACCCAGCACTTTCCGTAGCGCGTCCCCTTGGCATGTTCCGCGGTGCGTCCCCATTGCACGTCCCTTGGCACGTCGCCTGGCGCGTCCCTTGAGATGTTTCGCGTCGCGTCCTCCTGGCATGTCCCCTTGTCAATTAGCCCTGGGGCAGCTACTATGTGTTCAGGCAGCTCGAGCTTAAGATCCAGATCAGTTCGGTCAGGACTCGGATGCAAAGGAGGACTCGATCCACGAGGCTATAGAGCACAATCGCGGCATGAGACATCGCAATTCAGCACAGTGCAGCACAGCACAGATTTCGGCACGGTACATCAAGATCGATACACTCAGCATTGCAACCTGGCACGTTCCTTGGCACGTCCCGTGGCGCGTCCCGTGGCGAGCCCCTCTGGCACGTGGCGTGGCGCGTCCCCTGGCACATCCCGTGGCACATCCATTAGCCCGTTCCGTAGCGCGTCCCCTTGGCACGTCCCGCGGTTTGTGCCCATGGCACGTCCCCTGGCACGTCGCCTGGCGCGTCCCTTGAGACGTTCTGCGTCGCGTCCTCCTGGCATGTTCCCCTGTCCATTAGCCCTTGGGCAGCTACTATGTGTTCAGGCAGCTCGAGCTTAAGATCCAGATCAGTTCGGTCAGGACTCGGATGCAAAGGAGGACTCGATCCACGACGCTATAGAGCACACTCGCGCCAAGGCACATCGCAATTCAGCACGGTGCAGCACAGCACAGCCCTCGGCAGGGTACATCAAGATCGATATACTCAGCATTGCATGTGCCCGTGACCCAACCAGGTGTCTTTGAAAACGCTGCCATGTGCTACAGTTCTATATTCCTTTCCTGGGCTCGTGGGTCGATCATGTTTCCTTTTTCGAGGCTTGGCCAATGAAGCAGCACCAGCACAGCTGTTGTCGAGCTCGCATCGTTGTTTTACTCCGCGTCCGCTGTGGGAGCGGGCTTGGTGCTCGTGCGGGGCTTTGACTTTGACCTTGCCTCTCCAGTACCTGGAAAAGTCGCCCTCCTGTGCAGGGCCCGAATGGCTGCTCTTGTCGAATCACCCTGTTTTGGTTCGGGCCACGACCAGCAACAAATGGTCTAGCAGACGGTCTGAGCAGGAGAAGTAGTAGATTTTTTTTGGGGGGGCAGCCTCGAATTCTGGGAGCTTGGGGATCTCGGATTGGCCCCACTCGCAATCGCCCGCCGTTTTTTCCCCGAAAGGGCGTATGCCCAGGGTTCTTTTTTAGTATTGTTACCCCCGGTTTCGACTTGAAGGAGGCCGGCGGAATTATTTTGCTATAAATGACGAGTTTGAAGGAGGCCGACGGAATTATTTTTGAGGATGTCGCGCGCGAAACGCTTGTTTTTCAGAATTTGTTGAGGATGTCTCGAGCGAAACGCTTGTTTTGTGTTAAAGGTTGTCCTCTCCTGGGGACCTGAATTCAGAGGATCTCTCAAGTGAAATGCTTGTTATCACGTGCCCAGGTCTTGAGGATGTCTCGAGCGAGACGCTTGGTTTCACGCCTCCAGGTTGCCCAGACAGATGTCTAGCATGAGGATCTGTTGAGGATGTCTCGAACCAGAGGCTTAATTTCACGTGTCCAGGTCGCCCAGGCGGATGTCTAGCATGAGGATGTGTCGAGGAAGTCTCGATCGAGACGCTTGTTTGCAGGTGTCCAGGTTGCCCAGGCGGATGTCTAGCATGAGGATGTGCTGAGAACGTCTTGAGCGAAACGCGTGTTTTCACGTGTCCAGGTCGCCAAGGCACAGCACAAGCCCTCGGCATCGGTACATTTGTCAGCCTGGCATGTTGCCTTGGCACGTTCGCGAGGGGCCCGTTTATCCGTGTTCGAGTCCCCCCTGGCACGTCCCGTGCGACGTCCATTGGCACGTTCCGAGTGCGTCCCCTTTGGCACGTCCCGCGGTTTGTGCCCATGGCACGTCCCCTGGCACGTCGCCTGGCGCGTCCCTTGGGACGTTCCGCGGCGCGTCCTCCTGGCATGTCCCCCTGTCGAATTTTCTGGGGCAGCTACCATCTGCTCTGGGGCAGCTACCATCTGCTCAGGCAGCTCGAGCTTAAGATCCAGATCAGTTCGGTCAGGACTCGGATGCAAACGGGACTCGATCCACAACGGTATATATATATATATATATATAGAGCACAATCGCGGCATGACACATCGCAGTTCAGCACGGCCCAGCACAGCACAGCCCTCGGCACGGTACATCAAGATCGATACACTCAACATTGCACCTTGGCACGTTCCTTGGCGCATTCCGTGGCGAGTCTCCCTGGCACGTCGCGCGGCGCGTCCCATGGTACGTCCCGCGGCACGTCCATTGGCACGTTCCGTAGCGCGTCCCCCTGGCACGTCCTGCGGTGCGTCCCCATGGCACGTCCCCTGGCACGTCGCTTGGCGCGTCCCTTGGGACGTTCCGCGGCGCGTCCTCCTGGCATGTCCCCTCTGTCGATTAGTTCTGGGGCAGCTACTATGTGCTCAGGCAGCTCGAGCTTAAGATCCAGATCAGTTCGGTCAGGACTCGGATGCAAAGATGACTCGATCCGCAATGGTATATATATATATATAGCACAATCGCGCCAAGGCACATCGCAGTTCAGCACGGCGTAGCACAGCACAGCCCTCGGCACAGTACATCAAGATCGATACATTCAGCATTGCATTTGCCCGTCGCCCAATCAGGTGTCTTTGAAATGTTGCCATGCCTTACATTCCTATATTCCTTTCCGGGTTCGTGGGTCGACCATGTTGGAATCGTTTCCACCTCGTGGTCGCAGTTGTGTCCCTTACACGAACGATAATCTAACTCTGTTTCCGCACCCGTCTCAAGCTCCGAAAGCGCAGAAGTTGGCGCTGGAACCGAAATGCTCTGCGTACATACATATATATATACACATATATATATATATATATATATGTATCCGTAAGGGCTTCGCCCCCTGCCGGCGCCCCCCTGTCTAACATAATGGAATATGCCAATGTTATGCTGGATTTCCTCGGCGCCATTGTGAAGCAATGCCGGAACCTCATGCGAAGGCGATTGGTAAGCGGCATATTCAGGTTCACAACGTATTGTTGAATTCTTTATTCCCCACATGCTTAGTGGGGTTCTGGTTTTCTTCTCTGCCTCGTCGCACCCGCGTCTCCCGCACCTTCCTCCTCCCCTTCTCACATAGCGCAGCACAGCACAGCACAGCACAGCACAGCACAGCACAGCACAGCACTGCTCAGCACAGCTCAGCACAGCTCAGCAGAGCAGAGCAGAGCAGAGCAGAGCACAGGACAGCACAGCACAGCCCAGGGCACAGCAGGCGTGGCGTTTTCTCGACACCACAGGGGGTGCGCACGGGGTGGTCCCTGAGCGCGGCCGCTGTCCGTGACGGTCGTCCAGCGTGACGGTCGCCAGGCCACAGCAGGCTGGCGTGTTTCGGCCCAAGCAGGCGTGGCGTATTCCTCGACACCACAGGGGTGCGCACGGGTGGTCCCAAGTGCGGCCGCTATCCGTGACGGTCGTCCAGGGCACAGCACGCTTTGCGTTTTCTCGACACCGCAGGGGGTGCTCACGGGGTGGTCCCTGAGCGCGGCCGCTATCCGTGACGGTCGTCCAGGGCACAACAGGCGTGGCGTTTTCTCGACACCACACGGGGTGCGCACGGGGTGGTCCCTGAGCGCGGCCGCTATCAGTGACGGTCGTCCAGGGCACAGGAAGCGTGGCGTTTTCTCGACACCACACGGGGTGCGCACGGGGTGGTCCCTGAGCGCGGCCGCTATCCGCGACGGCCGTCCTTGCAAGTATCGGTGGGGGGCAACGCCACCAACCATCATTCTTCACATGCGTCACTTCAGGTACCATTACCCCAGCCATAATGTAAGTATGTGGGGTTCCTCGGTAGCGTAATTTACTAAGGTTTATGGCCTCGGGGACGCAACGACTGCGTAATGTACGACGGTTTATGGCCCCGGGGACGCGAATCTTGCATAATGTGGGAGGGTTTGTGGCCTCGAGGGATTATGGTTTCGAATACGCGAATCTCGTATGATTTGCGAGGGTTTCTGGCCTCGGGAACGCGAATATCCAATCATTTACACGGTGTATGGCCTTGGTGGCGCAGATACCAAGTAATTTACAAAGGTTCATGGCTTCGGGGACGCGAATCTTGTGTAACTCATGTTTTTTGTGCTGCCTCGGTGACACCAACATTGCGTAGTTCACGAGGGCTGATGGCCTCGGGGCGCAACTACGGAGTAACGTGTGAAGGTTTATGGCCCCGGGGACGCGAATATGGCGAGGATTCGTGGCCTCGGGGACGCAATGATGGCGTGATTTTACGCGGGTTCATGACCTTATACAGGTTTATGGCCCCAGGGACGTGAACATGGTGTGATTCCCAGGGTTTGTGGCCTCGGGGAGGCAAGAAAGGTGCAACTTACTAGAGTGTATGGCCTCGGGGACGCAACTATTGCGTATCTTACGAGATTATATCGTTTCGGGGACGCGAATATTGAATCATTTACACAGGTTTGTGGCCTCTATTGCAATTTACAATGTTCTAGTTTCCCAACCTTCCCCCCTCCCCCCCCTCTCGAAAACCCGGAAGGGGGTCATTACCGCTTCGAATCCCCCCCCAGTCCATCATGAAAAGGGGGGAGGGTCACTATCAGTTCGAACCCTTCCCCCCCCCCCTCCCCTCGAAAACCGGGGGGGGTCACTACCGTTTCGACCCCCCCCCCTTCGCCGCTGGCAAACGATTCCCGCTCCTCGGGATAGTTGGACAATGGTGGGGATGCTGGGACAGTGGTGAGGACGGTGGTGGTGGGGACAGTGGTGCGGGGACAGTGGGACAGTGGTGCGGACAGTGATGGGGACGGTGGTGGTGGGGACAGTGGTGAGGGGACAGCGGGACAGTGGTGGGGACAGTGGGACAGTGGTGGGGACGGTAGTGGTGGGGGCAGTGGTGAAGGCAGTGGTGAGGGCAGTGGTGGGATAGTATAGTAGTACAGTGGGGAAAGTGGTGGGGACAGTGGGGACAGTGGGACAGTGATGGGGACACTGGGGACGGTGGGACAGCACAGTGGGACAGCGGCGGGGACACTGGGACAGTGGTGGGTACAGTGGAGACAGTGGGACAGTGGTGGGGACCGTGGGGAAAGTGGGGACAGTGGGACCGTGGTGGGACAATGGTGGGGGGAGTGGGGACAGTGAGACACTGGTGGGGGGCACTGGTGGGGACAGCGGGGACAATGGTAAGGAACAGCTGGGACAGTGGGAGACAGTGGTGGGGACGGTGGTGGGGGGACAGTGTGAGGGGACAGTGGGAAGTGGGGGAAACAGTGGGACAGTGAGGTACAAGTGGTGAGGGGACAGTGGGTGAGGGCGGTGGCGTGGACGGCGGTGGGACATGGGACAGAGGTACAGTGGGGACAGTGTGGGGACAGTGTGGGCAGGTGGATGGGAACAGTGGTACACTCAGTGTGACACGGCGGGGACAGTGGGGCATGTGAGCCCTGGGCGCAGTGGAGACAGTGGTTGGGGCCGTGAGAAAGTGGGGTCGTGAGAAAAGTTGGGAGAGGGAGACGTGGTGGAACAGTGGTGGGACAGTGGGGGCCCTTGCGACATTGGTGGGGGCAACCAGTGGGACAGTGAGGACGGTGGTGGGAACAGGGGACAGTGTGGTGAGGACAGTGGAGTTGGGACATGGTGGTGCGGACGGGTTCAGGGACCCCGGAGCCGTTGCTGGCAGTGAGCGAGAGGGGTGGGGAGGGGTTCCGTCTGGTCACCCCCCCTCATTTAGAGACACGCCCGCCCTCGGTTTTTTTTCAGACGGGGGGGGGGGGACTCGAACCGGTAGTGACACCCCCCCCCAGTTTTCTGGGGGGGGTCGAACCGGTAGTGACCCCACTTTGGTTTTCTGGAGGGGAGTTCGAACCGGTAGTGACCTCACCCGGTTTTCTGGAAGGGGGGGGGAAGGGTTCGAACCGGCATAGTGACCCCCGTCTGGTTTTCTGGGGGAGGGGGGGGGGAGGGGTTCGAAACCGGTGTGGACCCGCCCGTTTTTCCCGGAGAGAGGGGGGAGGTTCGAACCGTATGCCCATCCCAGGGCTTCCGAGGGGGGGTCGGGGAAGGGGGGGCTTTTGCCTGCTGGAAAGGTGGAGGGGGGGATTCCTAGCAGGGAGGGGGGGATTTTCGGAGGGGGTGGGGGGGGGGGGAACCCCCCCCCCCCCGGGTTTCCGGAGGAAGGGAGGAAGAAGGGGGGGGGAATTTTCCACGGTAGAGCGGCGGTGGATCACTTTCTCTCCTATGTAATTTACATGGGTTTATGGTCTTTGGGGCGCGAGTATTATATGATTGAAAAGGGTTTATGGTTTCGGGGACTCGAATCTTCGTGTAATTTGCGAGGATGTATGGCCTCGAGGACGCGAAGATTGTGTGATTTACAAGGGGTTCTGGCCTCGGGGACGCGACACATGTATAATTTAAATGAGTTTATGGCCTCATGTATTTTTACTTGTCCCACGGCCCTCCGGGAAGTCTGCGAATCTCCGAAGGGGCTTGCTAAACCCGCGCTTTTCAGCCCCCCCCCCCCCCCCCCCCCCCCCCCCCTCCCCCCCCCCTTGCGCGTACAGTAACAACTAACAGTAGGAAGCAGAAAGTAGAGCGATCGCATTGGAAACTGGAGGCTGCAACTGGCCTATAGGGAGCAGCAAACCTTCGCCCTACAGCCTGGTGGCCCCACAAGGGGGCCGGCGGGTTTCCAGGGATAGCCAAGGGCGCACGAGGCGGTTCTGCCTGGCCCCAGGTGATATCGTGTGGGGCTGACGGCTTCGTCTGCCTCACCGAGGTGGAGTCGACCTCGCAGTCCAGCCAACTGCTGTTCCAGCCCGAACCCTTCATGGGCTGCTACCAGGCGTTCAAGGTTCAGGAGGGGAAGAAACACACAGACACAATTAATCGTCTATCCCTAGGAAAATATGGGAAAATATGGGAAGTGGTGGGGGAGACAAAAACCCAGA
This sequence comes from Prorocentrum cordatum, assembly GCA_963575745.1. Taxonomy (NCBI): domain Eukaryota; class Dinophyceae; order Prorocentrales; family Prorocentraceae; genus Prorocentrum; species Prorocentrum cordatum. Next base: position 125,796 of record CAUYUJ010020590.1, on the reverse strand, counting down.
AACTATGGAAAAATATAGGGGATATTTTTATTTGTGTGTATTTATTTGTGTGTTCTGGGGCCCCTTGAAAGGTGGGGTTTGCGAGCCGCGACGGACCAGACGTCTTCTTCACCGCCTTTGGCGACGGCCGAGCCCGGCGGTTCTTTGGCGGCGAGCGAGGGGGGGAAGTGAGAAGGAGAACGCCGCCCCGGAGGGCTCGGAAGTGCCCCGGCCCTCTGATACGCTGTCCGAGCCTTCCCCGAAAAGATCGGGGGCGGAAAAGAGGGGGGTGATGACTAGGGGGGGGTGGATATCATGGCGGGGGCCATGATATTTCCCCAGATTTCATGGCGCCTCTTCTGATTTCATTACGTCCCTGGCCCCCCCGCTGGGCCGCGCACATGCCGCCGGTCATGATTTGCACCCCCCCCTCTTGGACACCCCCCTCTTGGCCGCTCCCGAGAAAAGAAACCGCAATGCTTTCATGGATCTCCCGGGCGAAGCGCCTGGCCCCCCCCCTGCCGACCTGCCTCGCTGCGACGGGGTGGAGGCATGTGGAAGGAAGAGGGTGTGGAGGAGGAGGCAGGGAGGAGGGAGGAGGCAGGGAGGGAGGGGGAGGGAGGGGTGGAGGAGGAGGCGCGAGGGCCCGGCGAGGGCTTCTGAGGAGTCCCGCCGCCTTCCGAGAGGGCCCTCGCCTGCGCACTCCCCCCCTCGCTCGCCGCCGAGGTTCGACCTCCGGGAGCCCGGCCACCGCGTCGCCATCGACGCGCGCGGCGTGGGGCTGACCTGCCTCGAGGTGTCGCCGAGGAGCTCACCAGCCTGGAACATATCCGTATCCCTATACTGGGCACCTTCTCATCACGATGCCAGTCTCAGGGGTTCCCTTATTTTTTGAGGGCGGATCCCTAAGATTGTCATCGCCTTCTGGCGTGTCAATCTTTGGGATAGGGATGCGTTCGAGGCTGGTAAGGAGCGACTGGCTGCTGGCCGTCGGCGGGAACGACCCGTTCCTGAGGCTCTACGACCTCCGGGCCCTGCCGAGCGGGCGCGAGGCCGCGCCCCCGCCCATGCGAGGAACGGGCAACGGCATGCTCGGGTGCACCTCCTGGGAGGCACTCCCTCCTCCTCCTCCTCCTCCTCCTCCTCCTCCTCCTCCTCCTCCTCTCGCCTCTTCCTCCTCCTCCTCCTCCTCCTCCTCCCTCCTCCTCATCCCTCCTCCTCCTCCTCCTCCTCCTCCTCCTCCTCATCCTTCTCCTCCTCCCGCTGGATCTGGCACAATCCGATTCCCGCTCGATCCGCGGCCGAATCCAGCGTGGCGGCCCCCCGAGGGGGCTGACTCCTCCTGAGTCCTTCCGACGAAGACCTCCCAGTAGCTGCCTCCTTCGAAGGCATACGCAGAAATTTTCGGAGCTCCGCGTGGAATTTTTGGATCGGCGCTGTGTGCCCCCCCTGGTGGCGCCTCCGCGCGCCAGGGGGGGGGGGGCCAGCGGAGCTCCAGGAGTCTATGCGTATGACGTCGTTTGGTTCCTCTGCGCCATGCCCACGCCAGTGGTCTCGCTGCACTCGGCGCGGGGGCCGCTGGACGAGGCGGCGGACGTGGGCGTCAGCGGCGCGTCGTGGAGCCCCGACGGGCGGCTGCTGCTGGCAAACTACCGCGGCGGCGACGTCGAGGTCTTCGACATGGAGGCCCTCAGGGGAGGACAAGGGCCGATACCGCCACACTTGCCTCGCTTTTCCTTTTTTGAGGGCCCTTGGGAAGGCCCTCGTCGCAATAGGCTGTGTACGCCTCGGAATGCTGGTCAGAAGGCACCTTGGGAGAGGTCGAGAGAGTGGCGGTATCAGAGGAGGACAAGGACCGCTACCGCTACACTTGCTTTGCTTTTTCCCAACCATCCTGTGGTGTTGGGTCCTCGTTTTGAAGAGACGGCGCCCCGCGTTCCTCACCTCCTCCTCCTCCCCCCCCCCTCCCTCCTGCCATCATCATCAATCATCATCATCATCATCCATCATCATCATCATACATCATCATCATTCATCATCATCAATCATCAATCACAATCAATCATCATCATCCCATCCTCATCATCATCATCATCATCATCATCATCATCATCATCATCATCATCATCATCCCCAACACGATTTTCGGCACACCCCTCGCACCTTTCGTGGGCCCCATAGGGAGCCTCCACGAAGGCCCCAGTGAAGGGTCCGCAATCTCCCCCCACCACCCAATTCGACACACCCCTCACGACGTTTTCGTGGCCCCATAGGGGAGCTCCACCGGAAGGCCCCAGTGGCAGGTTCCGCATGCCTCCCCACCACTGAAAATGATTTCGGCACACGCCCTCACACGTTTTTTTCGGGCCCCAATATGGGGTCTCCAGAAGGCCCCAGTGGCAGGGCCCCGCATGCTTTTTCCCCACCACCCATTATTCGGAACAACCCCTCACACGTTTCGTGGCCCCATAGGGAGCTCCACCGAAGGCCCCAGTGGCTGCGTTCGCATGCCTCCCCACCACCCATTTCGGTACACCCCTCACACGTTTCGTGGCCCCATAGGGAGCTCCACCGAAGGCCCCAGTGGCTGCGTCCGCATGGCGGCGCCGCAACCATTTCGGCACACCCCTCACACGTTTCGTGGCCCCATAGGGAGCTCCACCGAAGGCCCAGTGGCTGCGTCCGCATGGCGGCGCCGCACCCATTTCGGCACACCCTTCACACGCTTCGTGGCCCCATAGGGAGCTCCACCGAAGGCCCCAGTGGCTGCGTTCGCATTCCTCCCACCACCCATTTCGGTACAACCCCTCACACGGTTCGTGGCCCCATAGGGAGCTCCACCGAAGGCCCCAGTGGCTGCGTTCGCATGGCGGCCCCGCCCCATTTCGGCGCACCCCTCACGAGGATCGTGGCCCCATAGGGAGCTCCACCGAAGGCCCAGTGGCTGCGTTCGCATGGCGGCCCCGCCCCATTCTGGCGCACCCCTCACACGGTTCGTGGCCCCATAGGGAGCTCCACCGAAGGCCCCAGTGGCAGGTTTCGCATGCAGTTTCACCACCATTTCGGCGCACCCCTCACACGGCTCGTGGCCCCATAGGGAGCTCCACCGAAGACCCCAGTGGCGGTCCGCAATCCTCCCCACCACCCATATTCGGCACAACCCTCACACGTTTTCGTGGCTCCATAGGAGCTCCACCGAAGGCCCCAGTGGCCTGGTCCGTAATGCCTCCCAACACACCATGTTTGGCACACATACAGAAAAGTAAATAATCCCTCCAGTTTTCGTGGCCCCCATGTGCCCCATTGGGATTTCCACTGAAGGCCCCAGTGACTGGGTTCGCATGCGCCCCCACACCCATTTCGGCACACCCCTCACACGTTTCGTGGCACCATAGGGAGCTCCACCGAAGGCCCCAGTGGCTGCGTTCGCATGCCGCCCCCACACCCATTTCGGCACACCCCTCACACGTTTCGTGGCCCCACAGGGAGCTCCACCGAAGGCCCCAGTGGCTGCGTTCGCATGCCGCCCCTACACCAACTTCGGTGCACCCCTCACACGTTTCGTGGCCTCATAAGGAGCTCCACCGAAGGCCCCAATGGCAACGTTCGCATGCCGCCCCCACACCCATTTCGGCACACCCCTCAAACGGTTCGTGGCCCCATAGGGAGATCCACCGAAGACGGTACTCACACCAGCATTACTCACAACTGCATATGGTTGGGTCCTTCGCCAGGCTAATTATATTTTTGGGGGGCCTTTGGGAGGCCCTCGTCGCAATGGGCTGGATACGCCTCGGAATGCTGGTCAGAAGGCACCTTAGGAGAGGTCGAGGGAGTGGCGGTATCAGAGGAGGACAAGGACCGCTACCGCTACACTTGCCTCGCTTTTTATCCGTAAGGGCTTCGCCCCCTGCCGCCGGCCCCCTCTCTCGGAGAATGGGCCATGGAAGAGCTAAGTCATGAGGCCTTGGCGCTGTCGTGAAGCAGTATCGAAACTTCATGCGAAGCCGAGTCGCAATCAGCAAAAACAACTGATCACAAGAGGGGTTACCACACCTGGCGATTGGTAAGACGTGTATGGTTTAAGGGCTTGGTTACCACACCTTGCGATTAAAGGGCCGAGGGAGTTCTCGCAGTTTGGGTTACCACGCCTTGCGATGGATGTGCGTGATGGGTTCGAAATTCAGAAATGTGGCAAATCCCCTGTGTTTTTGGACCCTGACCCCGCGGATCTGCGTAAGGGGTGGGTTCGAATTTCAGAAACGTGACAAATCCCATATGTTTTTGGACCCTGACCCCGCGGATCTGCGTGAGGGGTGGCACCGAATTTCAGAAATGTGGCAAATCCCATGTGTTTTTGGACCCTGACCCCGCGGATCTGCGTAAGGGGTGGGTTCGAGTTTCAGAAACGTGGCAAATCCCATGTGTTTTTGGACCCTGACCCCGCGGATCTGCCTGAGGGGTGGGTTCGAATTTCAGAAACGTGACAAATCCCCTATGTTTTTGGACCCTGACCCCGCGGATCTGCGTGAGGGGTGGCACCGAATTTCAGAAATGTGGCAAATCCCCTGTTTTTTTTGGACCCTGACCCCGCGGATCTGCGTGAGGGGTGGCACCGAATTTCAGAAATGTGGCAAATCTCATGTGTTTTTGGACCCTGACCCCGCGGATCTGCGTGAGGGGTGGCACCGAATTTCAGAAATGTGGCAAATCCCATGTGTTTTTTGGACCCTGACCCCGCGGATCTGCGTGAGGGGTGGCACCGAATTTCAGAAATGTGGCAAATCCCATGTGTTTTTGGACCCTGACCCCGCGGATCTGCGCGAGGGGTGTCGATTTCGAGCCCCCCCAGCAATTCAGACAACGCGCCCAGGGGACGCTGGAAAATCCTGTTTGGGCCTCCCCCCCCTCGCGCGGTCAATCAACTAGTTACAGTAACCAGCAAGAAGCAGAACTGTAACACTGGAAACTAGAAACTACAACTGGTACAGGAAACTGCGAATCACGGGCCTACAGCCTGGTGGCCCCACAAGGGGGCCGGCGGATATTATTTAGGGGGGCCTTGGGGAGGCCCTCGTCGCAACTTGCCAGACTTTAGCTAGAGCCCTGGTGCCCTGGGCGAAGGAGGCTGCAACCCTTAACTCCGACTGAAAACTCGCCAATGCCGACGCCGATCATCTGGGAAAACTTTGCGCTACGAGCAGTGCCCGGGCAACGAGCGTTAAGAATCCACAGGTCGGATGTACTTTGCGAGACATTGAAGCGATGCAACCATTACGAAGACAAACAATAATAATAAAAGACAAAATGGATGGGAGAAGACGGACGAGGAGAAGGAAACGTAATGACAAAAACCAGACCACTAGGAGGGCGAGGATTTCGAAAGGGAGACGAAGGAGGAGGAGGAGGAGGAAGCGGGGGAACGCCCTCGTCGTCGCCATGTACCTTACGTATGCGCCCGCAGTTGCGGATAAGAGTGAGGGGCGGGCGACTTGGTCTCGAGATCTTCTGCGTTTCGAAAAGCTTCGAAACGCCCGTAACGAGATGAGGCGTCTCTATCGACACGCCCTTTACATTGTGACCGAGAAAACGACGAGGCACCCCCTACTATACGACGGGCAAAACAGCACGTTTCGGCCTTGACTTTATATCATTCCTAATCTAACATATCCTTTTTTTCTCATCCTCATGCACATCATCGGAATCGCCATCACAAAAGATGGACCTGTGGCCATCTTTTACGATGAGTGAAAAGCCCTCCGATCAGACGCGCGCGACGGGTCGCGGGTGGGCCACAGGGCAAGTTGTGTTGCGGGTGAATTGCAGGCGGGTCGCAGGGCGGTTCGTTGATGGGTCGCGGGGTGGGTCGCGGGGTGGGTCACGGGGTGGGTCGCAAGGTGGGTCGCGGATGGATCGCGGGGCAGGTCGCCGGGTGGGTCGCGGGGTGGGGCGGGTGGATCGCGGGTGGGTCGCGGCGTGGGTCGAGGGTGGGTCGCGGGTGGGTAGCGGGGTGGGTTGCGGGCGGGTCGCGGGTGCGTCGATGGGTGGGTCGCGGGTGGGAGAACGACAACAACAAACAAACAAACAACACGCATAGTCAGCGCTGCGGATTCCCATTTAAGACTCGAACCCAAGGACGGCGTAAGACCGTTCGACCCCCTCACTCTGACGTAGATTAGTTCGAAGATGCGTCCTAGCTTTGCCCCCTCACTCTGACATGGGTTGGAAGATGCGTGCTAGATTTATCATTCTGCAACGTTCGCGGCATGTGCAGGTAGGCACGCGCATTCGTGGTGCAGAGGTCCGCTGTATTTAGCCATTTAGGCTCAAACATGCTCGCTTGCAAAGGTTGCAAAAGCTTCAAATGTATAACTTGCAGAATTCGTAGGAACATTCACATCTGGCGCCGCGCGCGTTGGGCGCGTGATGCCTCAGGCAAGCCATGGCTTGTTCATTGCACGCGTGGGGTCGCGTGTAAAGCATGCAATTTGGCTTTGCGCCGGCATGGCCGGAAGAATGTGCCCGAGAAATTTCAAGTGTATGCGCGTGGTACCACCGTCCCTGGGAACGTCAAGCAGTTTGCGCTGAAGCGGCATGCCGCCGGAGTGTTTCACCAAAAAGCAATCATGGAGATGGCTGGTTCAAGCGGCGGGTCCCACCCTCTAGCGCCGACCAAGGATGAGTTCAAGCGAGTCATCCAGCATGTGATCACGCACGGCGGCTCCATGCACAATGGCGTGCCTGGCGTTGCGGGCAGTGGGAAATCTGCATCGATGCTCATCGCAGCGGCCAACGCTTGTCAGCACCGCGACCATGCATTCATGAAAGACGTTACTTCTATCAGCATCATGAGAGACGAAAGAAAGACGGTGTTGCTGGTTAGATTTGTCGCTGTAGATGGCAAGTTCAATCGCCGGAGCGGCGTGATGGGCATCAAACGTGGTGGAGGATCGGCTGCCCACGAGATTGTCAAATCGACTTCTGAAATCATCAAGGATTTCAGCACTGCGCACAGAGGTACCAAACGATCACGGATTTTGGATTATGTTGACCGGAATGTTCGGGATAAGACGCACCATTGCGCCGTCGATAGTGCGTCCAACGAGCTTGTCGCGTGCGAGATTCAAAGGAAGCCCTTGGTTGATGCGATTTCTCCTATCTTGCCAAATTGCAATGCTGCTGTAAGAGATGCCACTCATGCGTCACGCCGAATATTATCGAGGCCCTGGGGAATAGACGAGCACCTCAAAAAGTGCGTGGAGATGATGGCTCGCTCCAGACATTCACCAGCACGGATGATACAATGCAGTTTGGACTTACAAGTTAGATTCAAAGATGCCGTCAAAAAAATGCATCCACAAATGCGCACTCCGATGAGCAACTTGCGTGCGGCGAAGCATCGGTTCGAGACGTTCGCCAAACCTCTTGGTCGGAGCTGCTACGTATTCACGGCGATCGTGGATGTCATGATCGACGTAGCTGGTAAACCCAACGGCGGCTCCAAAGATACCGACCCACGACAGATGGCACGACAGTGGCTGCGGTGGATTACTGCCACGCCCTGCAACGTCCTGCTGTGTGCGATGTTAGCGGATGCCGCCGATGAAGCTGGGGGTCCTCTCAGGTTTTTTGACCAGGAAGATTTTGACGTAACGGCCACGCATGAGATGCTGAGTGTTTTCGTGAACAGAATATACCAATTGTTCGGAGAGCAGCGCATGTGTATGAACACGACTGGGTACACGGACTTGATGATGAAGTATCTTGAGCAACCACTTGTCTTTGTCATGGACGGCGAGACGCGAGTACTACAGAAACCAACGCTTGCTGATATTGAACAATGTTTGCAACGCATGCGGGCTTGGGTTAAGTTGGCGATTCAAACAATTTATGCAGAATACCCGTCGTTTGACTACTGGCAATCGTTCAAAGTTTTCAACGGCAAGGCAGATGGTGGGAGCATATACCTTCGAGATTGCGCTCGACTGGCGCGGCTGGCTCAGGTGAGCGAGGCTGCCCTGCGAGCAGAGGTCCTGCACTTGCAGCCGCTGGTTGCCGCCTGCATGCAGTCCCAATCGTGCTCTCCGCTAGAAGCTTGGTCAATTGTGTTGCGACGGCTGGCCACCACAAGGGCAACCACGCGATCCAAATATCCGACGGACTCTGTGGTGCCTGTTCTTTCACGGATCCCGGGGGATTGGGATGCAATGCTTTCTTCTTGGCATAGCACGTAATACCTATGGTCGTATAAGTGTATCGAGACCGCTGTAATGGTATAACCGTACAAGTGCATACGTACACATGAGTGTTATTGTGATCGGCGTGAAGATATCGTGACAAATTGCTGCGCGTGCGTAGATCGTGAGAAACGTGCGAGCGCGTATCCACGTGGGGAAAATACATGTCTTATATATTCTCGAGCCCGCTGGGAGGCCGCAAAAGGTCACATATAAATCACGCAAGCATGAATCGAGGCCCCCCAGGCCCCCAAGGAGTTGTCTGATCAAGGATGGGGGAAAAGGCGGAGGAAGGACATAAGGATACCTGGCGCCAGAGGCTCCAATGATGGCCCGAGAGTCCCCAAAATGTTTCGGTGCGCACCTCCAGCCCACCGCCGTTGTGAGGGCTCCGCCGCCCGAGGCCCCAATGGTCCAGGAGGGCCCAGTCCGCAAGACGGCCCCCAAGGGAGGGCTTCCAATCAAGATGCGCAAATTTCACGTTTTAAGCACTAACGGATAAACTACAAGCCCCTAGTTAGCCTCCTCACCCTCCACCTTCCACCCTGATTGCTCACCTTCCTTCCTGACTGTCATCATCCTCGTTGGCATCCTCTTATCATCCTCCGTCCTCCTTCCGTTTCGTGTCGCCCCCGTCGTTCCCTTTCACATCTCTCCCACCTCCCCTCCCCCATCCCCTCCCCTGCAGAATCCTCGTCTTCATCCCCATTCACCTCCCTCCTTCTCCTCCTCCTCCCCCTCCTCCTTGTCGTCCCCCTTCAACTGTTGGGAACACGGTCCTAAATGAAACGCGACGGGGTCCTCAGATTTGTAAATGTCTGGGCGACCTCAAGACGGACGCTCTATCGCAATGTCTGGCCCTGGGGGGCCGCCGTCGGACTCCGAGACAGTCGGACACCATCCAGGGCGAAAAAACAGAAGGGGCCGTGCAATTTTTCGATGTGCCCCCCCCCCCTCCCAAAGTCCCATCCGATGCGCCAGGGTACTATCATTTTGCGGCACGACGAGTGGTTGTGAGCAGACATTCACACAATCGATGTGCGTGGTGACGGACCGTCAATCGCCAGGACCTGTGTTGGAATGGGCATATTGGAAGGTCAAGATGGATTGGAAGTGCGAGGGGCCGTAAGATGCATCACACACGCCTGTGCTTCCCATGTACCTCCTCCTCCTCCTTCTCTTCCTCCTCCTGCTCCTCCGCCTGCTCCTCTTCCTCCTCCTCCTCCTCCTCTTCCTCTTCCTCCTCCTCCTACTACTGCTCCTCCTCCTCCCATTGGCATCCCTTCCGCCCATCTTCCTTCCGTCCTCGCTCATTGTTTCTTGTGTGTGCCCGCAGGCGTGATGACGAGGATGGTCTGCTGGCCTTATGCCAAAATATTTGTGCTCGGTGTCATGGCGTACCCCGCAAAAGTGGAGAGATGCGGAAACACACCCAGTTGCATGCAGGCACTACTTTGGTAAAAAATATCTGCAGCGATGGGGCGCACAGCGAGGCTGCTTTCTTGAGAATCCGCCGTTCGTCACTGCCCCCCGTTGCCAATGTGCGGCCAATTCGAGAGGTGCTCCGAGATGTATCGAAAACTAGAATGACTTGGACAGATGGGCACGTCAAAGAGTCAGAGTTTCTGCGGAACAAGAAAATACTAAAGAAATGCGCCGCTGGTGGCGATGGGATTCTGACCGCTGCCGAGGACCCCAGGGGGAGGTATAAGGCTAAAGGGTTACTGATGCGCAAACAGGCTGGTGCCAGATTACTCGGCAGGCTCCAAACCTCTAACGGAATGGTATCCAGAGGGCCCATCGATCCCAGGGAATTGCTGCGTGGATCATGTGTCTTTGTCAAAGGGCCATGTGACCCATCTCTTGTGAGGGCGTGTGGTCTTGTGGAAACAATAAAACGTATGAAGCTACGGTCTTTGTTGTACAGTCTCCGGCCACTTTGTCTGTGCGGCACCAATTGGCTTGGTGCGCGCGTCTGGCTGGCGCATACGTTGTATCGGCTAAATCTTTGCTTGGCAATCCTTCAACATATTTCAAGTTCAATCCGGCTCTACGCTTGCGGCGGGTGGTATTCGTGTCAGACAACTTCAGAGTTGATCACCATGACATGTACGATGGGTTGCGGGAGTGCGCCCACTACTACTCCTCACGCGCGGGTGGCATTGAGTCATGGAGGTTTGTTGACTTCGACGGGTACGAGGCCGCCCGTAGCTCTAGTTTAAAGTACCTGGGGGTCTAGCGTAGCATGATCACTGTATATTAAGCCAACATATCATCACAAACACATGTGTGCCAATAATAACGCACTAAATAACAACACATGTCGCTGCTGTTGGAAAGCTACCCTGGCAGGCTGCGTATCTCGACGCAAAGATGAAGGTTATGACCATCGCACTCGTGACATCCAGAGATCTGAGGCAACCATGTTTCCGCGATCGGCGGAATGTTTTCACTGGGCCAGCATTCTTTAATCAGCAAGTCTTCGAGTCCGCAAGTGTTGCAGGTTCCTGGGGTCAACCTGTCATTTACCATACTTTTTTGATTTGGTCCTGGGGTAGCAGAAGGGCGTGCATTACGCCAGGGGTGCTTTCGATGTCGAGGGCAGGTGGAGTTCATCACTAACGTTGATGCGAGCAAGTCTCTGTTTGGACCACGGGCACGCGCGAGATGATCTGCTCGTCGTCTTGGGGTGTGCGTGCCGCCGTGATCCTACCGAGGTTGAATTGAGTAGCAACTTGCACACAGCATCATCATTATCCACATCATCATTATCCCGCTCCACATCATTATCCCGCCCCCTGCTGCTGCCTCTTACGACCTAGCAACCGCCGTCACCCCGTTGCCTGCTCCTCCTATCTGCAGCGGCGCCCGACCGTCGGACATTCGGTCTCACTGCTCGGACTCGCCTACGACCCTCGCTCTCACTGCTCAGACTCGTCCCCGACCCCAGCTCTCACTGCTCGGAGTCGTCCCCGACCCCAACTCTCACTGCTCGGAGTCGTCCCCGACCCTCGCTCTCACTGCTCGGAGTCGTCCCCGACCCCAGCTCTCACTGCTCGGAGTCGTCCCTGACCCCAGCTCTCACTGCTCGGAGTCGCCCCCGAACCCAGCTCTCACTGCTCGGAGTCGTCCCCGACCCTCGCTCTCACTGCTCGGAGTCGTCCCTGACCCCAGCTCTCACTGCTCGGAGTCGCCCCCGACCCCAGCTCTCACTGCTCGGAGTCGTCCCCGACCCTCGCTCTCACTGCTCGGAGTCGTCCCCGACCCCAGCTCTCACTGCTCGGAGTCGTCCCCGACCCCAGCTCTCACTGCTCGGAGTCGTCCCCGACCCTCGCTCTCACTGCTCGGAGTCGTCCCCGACCCCGGCTCTCACTGCTCGGAGTCGACTCCGACCAGTGAGAACCTTGCTCTCACTGCTCGGAGTCGTCCCCGACCCCAGCTCTCACCGCTCGGAGTCGTCGTCCCCGACCCTGGCTCTCACTACTCGGAGTCGTCCCCGACCCTCGCTCTCACTGCTCGGAGTCGTCCCCGACCCCAGCTCTCACTGCTCGGAGTCGTCCCCGACCCCAGCTCTCACTGCTCGGAGTCGTCCCTGAATCTCGCTCTCTCACTGCTCGGAGTCGTCCCTGACCCCAGCTCTCACTGCTCGGAGTCGCCCCCGACCCCAGCTCTCACTGCTCGGAGTCGTTCCCGACCCCGGCCCTCACTGCTCGGAGGCGCCCCCGACACGCTCAGCTCGGAGCCTGGAGCCGCTCAAAAAGTAGGGAAGGAGTTGGCGCCGAACTCGAATCCGCCCTGGCTGGACCAGCCGAAAACGAAGATGAGAGCGAGGGGTGCAATTACCCCCTCGCTCTCACTGCTCAGGGGCGACCCGGAGCAGTGAGAGCGAGGGGGGAAGTCATCGACCAATAGTTTTACCCCCTAGCTCTCACTTGTTTTCGCGTCTCTCCCCCCTCGCTCTCACTGCTCCGGGTCGCCCCCGAGCAGTGAGAGCGAGGGGGTAATTACACCCCTCGCTCTCACTCACCTTTTCGCTCTTCGGAGCGGGCTTTCACCGTAGCTCGCCGGGGCTCAAGCTCTCACGATCGACCCTGACAGAATCCAGCATGTCCGACGACGAAGACGACAACGCCGACGTCGTCAGACGCTGCCCGAGAGTGCTGAAGGTCGGCACCGACTTCTCTGGCTGCAACGCTCCAGTCACTGCTCTCCGTATTTTGGGTATTCGCCATCAACTCCTGTTCGATGCCGATTCGGACCCATCGTGTCAGAAAGTCAGCCACGTCAACGGGGCCAAGGTCGTCTACAGAGATGTGAGAGAGCGAGACACAGAGACAGCGCCAGCGACCGATTAGCCGTTGCCGCCCTTCCGCCAACTCCAAACCCCTTCGAAGGCCCGAGAAGGCAGAGGATGGAGGAGGAGGAGGAGGACGAGGAGGGGGAGGAGGAGGAGGAGGAGGAGGAGGAGGAGGAGGAGGAGGAGGAGGAGGAGGAAGAAGAGGACAGTGGGAGGGAGGGGAGAAGCAGAGGAAGAGAGGATGGGAAGCATGCGGAAGTAGGCAGGTAGAGGAGCAGGAGGAGGATAGGAAGAGGGGGGCAATGTGGCCCACCCGCCGCGCCCGCTGGGCGCCGCCCTGGCCGTCGGATTACTTTCACTTTTCGCCCCCATGCACGCCATATTCGGCTGAGGGCAAGCATCTTGGTGCCCAAGATGAGTCTGGATGTTTGTGGGAGCACAGCGTGAAATACATCGAACGCCATCGCCCCAGGCTCGTCAGCTACGAGATGGTGAAAGGGATCATATCGAAACGCCACCGGCCAGAGTTCAACAGGATGGTTGTGAAGTTGAAACGCATCGGGTACAAAGTCAGAGCTAAGGTTCTGAATACGTGTGACCACGGGATTGCGCAGTCCCGGCCGCGCGTGTACCTGGTTGCTGCGCTGCACTGGAAGCGGCCATTCCAGTGGCCAAAGAAAGTCCCTCTGAAATTGACAATGGACAAGGTAATTCAGAAGAGCCCTGGAGATAACGCTCGCAGGGTGCCCCCGAAAAGGCTCAAGCGGTGTCGCCGCATCGTGATCAAATCGTACAAGGCACTCCTCGAGAAGGGCTTGCACCCGGAGTCCACAATCTCGGTAATCGACATCGGCTGCACTCTCCAGCGCAGCGGGGGGGCTCGCGTGGACCTCATGCCTTGCCTCACTGCGAGTCGCACGTCAGGGAGAGATTGGTGGGTTACCCCGCGGGGCGGGCGCATCCTCGCCCGCGAGATCTTCCGTTTCCAAGGGTTTGGGCGCAAGCAATTCTGTTTGTGGAAGAAGGCCGGAATTTCGAGCAGGCAGATGTGCAAGATGATTGGGAATTCAATGAGTGTCAACGTGGCCGAGAGAGTAATTGGGGAAGCATTGTGGGCGGCTGGCCTTGTAATGCAGAAGCCTATAGATAGGTGGTGCTAGGGGGCGACGGTCTCTCGGCGACAGCCAAAAACAAGTAGAATGACCTCCATTCCTCCTCCCTTCTCCCTTCTCACTTCTACGGCCCCTCCTCCCTCTCCGCCATTCCTCTCCCTTTCGAAGGCTGGCCAGTGGAGGGGGCTCGAAGACGGGGGGGGGATGGCGAGTAGGCGATTAAACGGTCAAAGAAAGCGAAGGCCCCTCGATCGATCTCCGTCTGGCGCGCAGGGGCATGTCATTTATCCTTCCTCCCTGCCTCCCAGCGTCGTAGCCGATCTTCTTCGACATCGACGATGTCGAAGAAGATCGGCGACGACGTCGGCATCACATCGCCATGATCATCGTCATCAGCATCACCATCGCCACATAGCCTTTTTGGTGCAAGACTCTGTCTTCGAGCAAACCGCCAGTCAAACAGCATGGCCAAGAAGGCCGCCCAGACCAGCCACGGCGGCCAGACTGGCCGCGGAGGCCGCGGCCGAGGCCGCGGTCGCGGCCGTGGCCCACCACCAGCGCCAGATGCCGCTGCGGCGGCAAACACCCACATCATGCAGGATGGCCTTCCGGAGAACGCCAAGAACGCCACTGTGAACTCCGACTACCACACCAGGGTCCAGCAGTGGATGGAGGTCATCGAATCTCAGCCCATCCTGGGGGAGCTCTTCAGATCGTCTTCGCAGCCTCTCACCATCAATGAAGGTGCCAAGCTCGAGCCGTTCAACGAGGCGTCCTTGAAGACCGCAGTCCAGCCGTACAGCGTGGTGGACAAGCCCGTGGAGGTGATGAGGGCAGGCTGTCCATTCTTTTGGGCCAACCATCTTCCAACTCCAGTTGCAGGCGTGTCCATCTTGGAGAAAGACGTTGACGACCTCGTGAACCAAGACTTCGGGGAGCTCTCGGCATCCAGCGAGCTGCCGGCGACTTTGCGTGGGATTCAGATCGCCCTCATGGATGCCGACTTCGACTTGCAGAGCGCGAAGGGTTCCATGAGGCGCATCTCGCCATGTGAAATGGCCCACGCGGCGATCAAGAGGTGCGCCACGGAGATCCAGCAGAGTTGGTTCGACGACAATCGTGCGAGGGCTTGGAGCAAGCTCTTCGGGTCGGTGCAGTTCGCGTTCTGGCGCATGACGGCCGAGGACATCTCCTTGCACAACTTCGGGACACCGGGCACACCCAAGTTTCGTTTTGGCCACTTGGAAGACGGAGGAGCAGGGGGAGGTAAGGGGTGAGGAGGAGGAGGAGGAGGAGGAGGAGGAGGAGGAGGAGGAGGAGGAGGAGGAGGAGGAGGAGGAGGGCGGAGGAGACGTTCGACGCACCACCTACGTTTTAGTATTTTCCAGAGGGAGCGGGAGCGGATGATGAAGACGGCTGTCGCAATCAAGTGGACGACGATCCAGCGCGTGCAGATGGTCCTGCGGGAGCACGCCATAATCTCCGCCTCCATGAAGAGAGAGGCGACTGCCGGGCAGGTCTTCGAAAGGATCAGCAAGGTCGATCAGCAAGATGGTGACGACAAGATTTCGTTCAACTTCGTTGACATTGCTCTGAGCTCTGCTGACAAAATCATGTCAGACGCCCACATCATGCGCCTTCTCGAGTGGCACGACCGGTACTTCTTGAAGAACGGGCCATTCAATCACATCAACAAGTGGAAGACCATCATGAACAGGTGCAAGGGCGACCAGCAGAAGATCCGCTGGTGCTTCGACCACTTCATTGACGGGCTCAAGATGGGCACGTACGAGGCCCGGGAGCTGTCCGTCAGCAAGCTGAACTCGGTGTTGTGCGACGTCGCCCTCCTCAAGCGGGACGTGGGCGCCATCCTAATGGACAAGCTCATTCCCCAGCAGGGCGTGAAGCTCGATGATATGACGAAGCTGCGCGCGCTCATGAAGTCACACGCCACGTGCCGTGCCGAGGTGACTGGCTACCCCGAGGCGCCTGGTGAAGCGCCCAAGGAGATCGACCTTGTCTACATGTTCGCCATGAGCCCCGGAGCCAACGGAGAGACCATTCGCCGTGGCGCATCCTTCGAGAAGTCGTTGGCGCTCGTGGAGATGACGATGTACGGTACGGGTTTAGACCACAACTTCAAGACGGCGGCGCGGAGTGCGAAGTTGGCGACGGACATCGTGGAGTACTCCCAGTTCACTGAGGAGCTCGTGAAGATCAAGGCGGAGGTCGAGAAGGAGTGCATTGCGGAGAGGGTCAACGCTGGCCTGCCGGCCATCGAAGAGCCCGCTCATCCACCAGCGCCGCCTGCAGAGGCGAAAGGACGGCTCGTCGTTGCTCCCCAGCACGCATCGCTCAACAAGCAGCTGACGAACATCAAGGAGGATATCCGCAGTCAGTTCGAGACGGCGGCGCGAAAGCTCAGCCGCACGTGGTCGAAGGTGATCGTTCACTCCGACTCGGAGAAAGAGATGATGGAGGAGATCGCCTCCAGCCCGCTCTTCACGGCGGTCGGCACCATGGCGGGCCTCACGCTGATCCACTACAACTCCGACTTGGCGACCGAGGCAGAGACCTCGCCGCAGACGCGCGGCTCCCCCTTCCAGAAGAAGCCGTACGACCGCTTGGTTCGCATCGTGCTTGCAGCGCGACACCCGCTCAAGGAGGCAGCTCTGCAGCAAGGCTGGGGAAACCGCATTGGTCTGAAATCTTGTAGGGTCCTCCTCCACCTCCTCCTCCTCCTCCTCCACCTCCTCCTCGTCCTCCTCCTCCTGCTCCTCCTCCTCCTCCTCCTCCTCCTCCTCTTCCCCCATCATCCTCTACCTCCGCCTCCTCCCTCCTCCGCCTACTTCTCCCTGGGGCCGCGGCAAGTAGGATTTCGGACCGATGGGTTTCCTGTCAAGGGGAGATCGCGGTGCTGCTCGACGGAGGCAAACCCATGGTGGCCAGGAGCCTCCTGACCCCGTTCCGGAGGGGCACCGTCGCCGAGCAGAAGGAGAAGGGCAAGGCTGAGGATGCAGTGATTGACAACCCCGAGGAGGAGGAGGATAATGACGACGCCATCGCCTTCAACCCTCGGAAGGTGACCATCGTGAAAGACGAGAAGTCCGTGCGAGACCGAAAGTCGTTGACCCGTGGGGCAGCTTCGGTCAAGCAGACCATGACGATGGCAGTGGTTTCCACGACAACGTTGCCGCTCCCAGAGCGGCAGTCTCTCCACTATGCAGGTACAAATCGTGGGACAGTGATTGGGCCGATCAAGCTTCGCAACTTGAGCGAGGAGTGGTCGGCTACAGTAGGCGTGAAGAAGGAGCTGTACGGCCGCAAGTTCAGGATCCCCGTTGGCGGCAAAGGGGCTGACGGCAACGTCCCGCGCACGGACGATACGGTAGAGCCTGTGTGCTGGAACGCAATGCCGCAGGAGTTCTTCGAGGAACTCATCCACAGGTACTTCATCGCGAACGTGGTGGACCTCACGCCAGGGGACTTCAGCTTCGGAGAGGTCTGCATGGACAAGCGGGTGAACTACGCCGCAGTGGCCTGGACAGTGGAACACGCGCAGGCAGGCCGGGACAAGCTCCAGATGGCGGCAATGAAGACGATGACCACCATGGACCACCCCCACTTCAACAAGCAGTTCAGCGAGGCTCTGAAGGGCACCGCCGCCGCCGCTGCTGGCACCGCCGGCGAGGATGAAGTAGAGGAGGAGGAGCCTGAGGAGGAGGAGAAGCCGACGATGAAGAGGCCTGCGGCGGCGCCCAAACCCAGCGTGCAGAAGAAGCCGCGCAAGGGCAAGGCGGCGGCATCGACAGCGACGGCCGAGGAGATCGAGGAGGAGGAGCCCGAGGAGGACGCGGAGCTGTCTGGCTGGGACGATCTCGACGGCGAGGAGGAGGACGGCGGGGAGAAGTAGGGATCGTGTAGGTGCTTGCCGCAGGCACGTCAGTGAGTGGTCATGCTTCGCAAGTCGATCGATTGTGTAGACTGGCAACGGTACGCTCATTTTTTTAGTAGTGGAATCTCCAGCGGTTGTCGACGTTTTCTTGGGCCGTTTTGCTTGGAGCCGCCAGGGTAACTTGGGAGGAGGGAGGAGCAAGGTTTAGGAAGGAGGGCTAGCGGCTGTCATTCTCTCGAGCCCGCCAAGCCACGGTTCAGCATCCTGTACACAAGCCAACACGGGTTGTGGTCAGAACCCGATTGGCGGCGCACTGCATGGCGAGTGCGAGTCTGCTGAGCTGTTCCGATGAGCCGTCCAACCTGCGTGGATGTAATAGGCCTTTAGGCCGTAGGTAACGCATGCGAGAAGCACCATCATATCGCCCATAACCAACACCATGCTCCGTATCCTCCTATTCCTCCTCCTCCTCCCCCTTGCTACTTCCTTCCTCGTCCTCCACCCGCCTTCCCCATCGTCGCCGTCGTCGCGATCTCGGCTGCCACGCTGAAGGACTCACCGCCCCCCCGCCGCCCCGCCGGCCGGCTGGCGCTCGACGGCGACAGGCGGCGACGAAGGACGGAAGAGGGAGGAAAGTGGGAAGAGGAGGACGGGGAAGAGGATGAAGAGGAAGAGAACAGAAAGTAACTGGGGGGCGGGGAGGAAGTACGACGAGGACGAAAAGAGGAGGAAGAGAAGGAGGAGGAGGAGGAGGAGGAGGAGCAAAACAAGAATGAGATGGGACAATGATCAACGTGAGGGGACCGAACGGTCTGCCATCCCTGGGTGCGTGGCTGAAAAAAATCCGCGGCTCGGGTTCTGTGGGTTATTTGTTCGTTGATGTCTTCGTCCCACCCGCGACCCATCCCGCGACCCGCCCGCGACCCACCCCCGCGATCCTCCCGCGACCCACCCGGCGATCCTCCCGCGACCCACCCGCGACCCACCCGCGACCCATCCCGCGACCCGCCCCGGCACCTGCCCACGAACCGCCCCGCGACCCACCCGCGACCAAGCCCGCGACAGAATGTGCCCCTCGGCCCACCCGCGACCCGTCGAGCGCGCCTGATCGGATGGCTTTTCGACCACAAGAAGGCCATCTTGTTGTGATGGCAGTGAATGATGAAGATGAGAATTGACGAGGGATGAAACGACTCAAGCTTTCAGGAAATATGCTAAAATAAATTCGAGGCCGGCAAGTGCCGTGTTGCCTGCCGTATAAAGGGTGTCTCGTTTGTGCTTCTCGGTTTCCAGAGACGCCTCATCTCGCCAAATCGCCCGCACTCACTATTATCCGCAGCTACGGGAGCACGCCAATATATATATATATATATATATATATATATATGTGTACGTGTATATATATATGTGACGAATATACAATCATACGTTGTATGTATCATATGCTCTGACGCTTGCTTGTGCCAGGTGCTCCTCTGATACGGGCTTCTGGCAGCCTCCCGAATCTGCGATCCTTCGGGCCCGATCTGGCATCGGCGCCCCGGGGGGGGAACCTTAACTCGCATTCCTCTGGATGGCCCATCTCTGAGCGCGATATGCCCTGGTGGGCTGGGCACGCCCGCGCGCCGGGCAGATGGCCGCCCTCCCCCCGTCAGGGCTCCAGGGCTCGAGCTAAAGTCCGCCAAGCCGAGAGCATTCGTGCGACGAACTTGCGCGTGACGCACGTGGATCGGATGTTCGGGTTTGTGATGGAGAAGCGGCAGAAATGCCGTCAGTGCGGGCACTTGTCCGTCTCGTACGAGGCGGAGGATGTTCTGAAGCTGCGGGTCCACGCGCGGCCCGGCGGGCCGATGATGTTGTCGGAAATGTACTCCGACTTTTGCGCGCCTGAACAAGTTGAGAAGAGCTGCCCAGCGTGTTGCCGC
>CAUYUJ010020590.1:63851-98851 GCA_963575745.1 Prorocentrum cordatum | reverse complement strand
GAGGTTTAATTTGAATCTGCGCGTCGCCCTCACTGTGCTGGGCCCCCCAGCAGGCATCGAAAATGGCAGCAATTTTTTCACAGATCGCAGCCCCCCAGGGATGGCGAGGTCTAATTTGAATCTGCGCGTCGCCCTCACTGTGCTGAGCTCCCCAGCAGGCTTCGAAAATGGCGACAGTTTCACAGATCGCAGCCCACCAGGGATGGCGAGGTTTAATTTGAATCTGCGCGTCGCCCTCACTGTGCTGAGCCCCCCAGCAGGCCTCGAAAATGGCGACAGTTTCACAGGTCGCAGCCCCCCCAGGGATGGCGAGGTCTAATTTGAATCCGCGCGTCGCCCTCACTGTGCTGGGCCCCCCAACAGGCTTCGAACATGGCGATACTTTCACAAATCGCAGCCCCCCAGGGATGGCGAGGTTTAATTTGAATCTGCGCGTCGCCCTCACTGTGCTGAGCCCCCCAGCAGGCCTCGAAAGTGGCGACAGTTTCACAGATCGCAGCCCCCCCAGGGATGGCGAGGTCTAATTTGAATCTGCGCGTCGCCCTCGCTGTGCTGGGCCCCCCAGCAGGCTTCGAAAATGGCGACAGTTTCACAGATCGCAGCCCCCCAGGGATGGCGAGGTCTAATTTGAATCTGCGCGTCGCCCTCACTGTGCTACGCCCCCCAGCAGGCCTCGAAATTGGCGACAGTTTCACAGATCGCAGCCCCCCGCAGGCAAGACAGGACGAGGCAGGGTGGGAGGGAGGAGGAAGGAAGGACGGAGTGGAGACCACACTGCTCTATTCAAAACGAATACCCTCCAAATCGAACAACATCGTTTTCAAAACTGCTGTTTCAACATCGTCTGGGGATCGCTCTTGAAAAGGCTTCTAGATGGTTTACGCCAGTCATCTAAAACTGACGATTTCGCTAGAGACATCCTGAACAAATGAATGTGTGTCACATCGGACTGTAACGGTTTTGTAAGGCATCAAGAAGGCCCCCAAAGGCCCCAAACAAGCCCAAACTTGACCCCAAACAACTGTTTCGCTCGAGACATCCTCGAACAGTTGATGACAGCGAAATGTCGCTGTCTGTGAAAATTTGCGTTTCGCTCGGGACATCCTCGAACACATGAGATGACGACTGACGTCTTTAACTAACTCTTATGTTAAGAATTGCGATTTCGCTAGGGACATCCTCAGAAAACGAGCGGCAGCACGGCGGACCAGAACGAAGAGCACGGCAGACAATTTGCATATCGCTAGGGACATCCTCAACAAAATGAAATGTCCTCAACGTCGTCTTGGTATCGTTCTCGAAGTGCCTCAAGATGCGGAAATGAGAGGCCAAAAAGCACGTCAAGATGGCTGTCAGAACGATTGGGGGACTTCCGATAATAGCGATTTCGCTAGGGACATCCTCAACAACTGAACACATACACCAGCACCGACTTGAAAACAGTTGTTCTTACATAGTGTTGACTTTGCTTCTGAAAAAGGCTTCCAGACGGCCCACGGCAGCCTCCAAAAAATGTCGATTCCGCTAGGGACATCCTCAAACCATTGATGCGTGCGACATCGCATCGTAATGGTTTTCGGAGGGCATCAGGGAGCAAAAGAAGGCCACAACATGGCCCCAAGAGCGCCCTTCAGGTTGCTGAAAAGAGTGATTTCGCTAGGGACATCTTCACAAAAAAAAACAAATCCAACAACATCGTTTTGAACATTGCTGTTTCAACATCGTCTGGGGATCGCTCCTGAAAAGGCTTCTACATGGTTTAAGCCAGTCATCTAAAAATGACGATTTCGATAGGGACATCCTGAAAACATGAATGTGTGTCACATCGGACTGTAACGGTTTTGTAAGGCATCAAGAAGGCCCCCAAAGGCCCCAAACAAGCCCAAACTTGACCCCCAGGAGCGCCCTCGAGACGATCCAAAATGGCGATTTCGCCTGAGACATCCTTACAAAGATGCAATGTTCACAACATCGATTTCATAAAACATGAGCGTTTCGCCTGAGACATCCCTTAAACATGGGAACCCGCGAATTCGACAGATGTTCAAACACTAGCGTCTCGCCTGAGACATCCTAACAACAATGATATCTTGGAGTGGCGGTTTCAATGCCTCTCATGTTTAACATCGCGCTCTCGCTGCATACATCCTCAACAAAAATCGGGCGGAGCATGGCCGGCGAACAAAATGCTCCTTCGCTCTTGACGTCTATTCTGCCGTGCTCTTTCGTTCTTGGGGTCTATTCTGAAATGCTCCTTGTTTTTTTGTGCCGTGCTCCTTCGCTCTTCTAGCCTATTCTGCCATGCTCCTGGCCAGTTTCTGTCACAATCCTTTGTTCTTGGGGCTTATGATGCCGTGCTCCTGGTCGTTTTCTGCAGTGCTCCTTAGCTCTTTGGCCATATTCTGCCGTGCTCCTTCGCTTTCGGGGTTTGTTCTGCCGTGCTCCTTGTGTTTTTCTTGCATACCCCTTCTTCCTTGGGGCGTATTATGTTGTATTCTTGCATCCATCTTGCCGTGCTCCTTAGCTCTCGCGGTCTCTTCTGCCGTGCTCCTGGTCACTGGTCGTGTTTTGCAATGCTCCTTCTTTCCTGGCGCCTATTCTGCCGTGCTCCTCAGCTCTTGGGGTCTACTCTGCCGTGTTCCTGTTGTTTTTCTGTCATGCTCCTTCGCTCTTGGGGCCTCTTCTGCCGTGCTCCTCAGCTCTTGGGGTCTATTCTGCCGTGCTCTTTGTTTTTTTTCTGCCGTGCTCCTTCGCTCATGGGGCCTATTCTGCCGTGCTCCTGGTTTTCTTCTGCCGTCCTCCGTAGCTCTGGGGTCTATTCTGCCGTGGTCCTGGTCTTTTTCTGCCGTGCCCCTGAGCTCTGGGGGTCTATTCTGCCGTGCTCCTCGTCATTTTCTGCCGTGCTTCTTCGCACTTGGGGCATCTTCTGCCGTGCTCCTTGTCTCTTGGGTTCCATTCTGCCTTGCTCCTCGTGTTTTTCTGGTTTGCTCCTTCGCTCTTCGGGTCTCTTCTGCCGTGCTCCTGGTCTTTTCTGTCGTACTCCTTGGCTCCTCGGGCCTTTTCTGCTGTGTTTCGGTGTTTTCTGCCGTCGTCCTTAGATCTTGGGGGCATCTTCTGCCGTGCTCTTGGTTTGTTTCTGGCGTCTTTTTCGCTCCTGGGGCCTATTATGCCGTGCTCCTTAGCTCTTGGGGTCTATTCTGCCGTGCTCCTGGTCTTCTTCTGCCGTGCTCGGCAGTTCTTGGAGTCTATTCTGCCATGCTCCTGGTTTGTTTCCGACGTGCTCCTTCGTTCAAGGGGCCTATTCTGCTGTGCTCCTGGTCTTTGTCTGCGGTGTTCCTGCTTTTTTTCTGCCGTGCTCCTTCGCACTTGGGGCATATTCTGCCGTGTTCCTTGTCTCTTGGGTTCTATTCTGCTGGGCTCCTCGTCTTTTTCTGGTTTGCCCCTTCGCTCTTGGGGTCTATTTTCCCGCACTCCTTCGCTCTTGGGGCCTAATCTGCCGTGCTCCTGTTTTTTTCTGCCGTGCTCCTTCGCTCTTGGGGCCACTTCTGCCGTGCTCCTGGTCATTCTCTGCCGTGCTCCTTAACTTTTGGGGTCTATCCTGCCGTGCTCCTCGTCTTCCTCTGCCGTACTCCTTCGCACTTGAGGCATATCCAGCCCTGCTCCTTAGCTCCTGGGGTCTATTTTGCCGTGCTCCTGGTCTTTTTCTGCCGTGCTCCTTCGCTCTTGGGGCCTAATCTGCCGTGCTCCTGGTCTTTTTCTGCCTGCTCCTTAGCTCTTGAGGTCTATTCTGCCGTGCTCCTGGTCATTTTCTGCTGTGCTCCTTCGCTAATGGGGTGTATTCTGCCGTATTCATTTGCTCTTGGGGTCTATTCTGCCGTGTTCCTTGTTTTTCTCTGCCGTGCTCCTTCGCTTTTGGGGCCAATTCTGCCGTGCTCCTCATCTTTGTCTGCCGTGTGCGCCCAGAATCTTTGCCAAAACGACCACCGCGACGATCCGCACGGCAGATACATGAACACGGCAGAACACGCAGAGCACACAGAGGCACGGCAGAACACAGAAGCACGGCAGAACAGAAGCACGCCAGAACACAAAGGAGCACAGCAAAACACACCCCGCACGCACGCCGGCACGCGCGCCACGGCATACCTGCGCGGCATAACAACAACAGAGCAGTTTCCACATGCTTGGTGGACTAAAGCGACGCTTCCCGTTCTTGTCCGGTCAGGTTTCGCAGTTCTGCGTGCCCCCCAGAACCCTTTTCGAACTCCTTGGAATTCTTTAGAACCCCCCCAGACATTGGTGAGGGCCGGTGAGGGCCAAGAGGCCCACTAACACCAAAAGTGGGACCCTTCGTTTCGGGGGCGACGTTGGTGGATCGCCTCTATGTGCGAAAGGTGTTGCCAGGACCCCAGGGGCCACCAATCTTTGTTCGAGTGGCTTCTGGTGTTGGTGGGCCGCTGCTAGCTCCCCCAAACACCGCATGAGCTCACTGGAACTGCTTCCTCCTCCGTGGCGGCGGCGATCCCGGCGGTGGCTGGCGGGGGCGGGCCCCTCGGAGGGCCCTCGGGCGGCGCGCTCGTCGTCGTCGGTGCAGCGTCGGCGCTGCGCGCGCGGCGCGGCGCCCTCGCGTCGCTGAGGAGGTCGGCCTGAACGGGGTCAAGGCCGAGGAGCGTCGCACTCCTCCCTTCCCCGCCCCGCGCTCACTCAAGTTGTGATCAGCGGTGCGGGACAGCCGTCGGAAGATACTGGAGGGCTGGCTGGCTGGTGGAGTGGATGGCTGGTGGGCTCCCTGGTGGCCGGGTGAGCCGGCGTCCAGAGGCCAATTTGGGCACACCGCTCACACGGATCGCGGCCAGGGGGGCGGAGAGAATATTTTTGAAACGGTGTGTGTGTGTATATATATACACACACCGTTATTAAACCATTTTGATGGCGGGATTTTTTTTTGTTCGGGGGGCCTGCGACCCTCGCGGGTTTCGTTGACCCCTGGGGGGCTCCACCGAAGGTCGGCTGCGTTCGCATGCGGCCCCGCCCTATTCCGGCAGACCCGTCGTAACTTTTTTTGTGGCCCCCTATGGAGCTCCACCGAAGGTCCCAGTGGCTGCGTCTGCATGCGGCCCTGCCCCGTTTCGGCAGACCCCTCGCACGTTTCGCTGCCCCGTGCGGAGCTTCACTGAAGGCCACACTGGCTCTGATCGCATGGCATGGAGCGGTCCTGTTTACAGCCGCCACTCGTTTTTCAAGGGTTGGGTTCTTTGCCGGGCTAATTTCTTGATGCGGTGCTCAGACTTGAAGGGGCTCCAGATTTTGTGCTTTTCCGATCCGAGCGTTTTCAGTCCTTGTAGAACGGCGCTCCCGCCGCAGCGTTGGGTCCATTTTCGCGTTCCCCGTCCTACCAGATCATGTTCCCGCTGCAGCGCTGACCTCACTTCATCGTTTCGGCTCGTCCAAGTCGTGCTCCCGCTGCAGCATGGGGTTCGAGAGTGATTGCCCCCACGTCAAATGCCAAGGCCGCGTGGGCAGAAAAGGCCTTACGGCCGGTCTCGCCAACCTTGGAAAAGGAGGAGCAGTAATAATGCAGTGCGCGGGATGGGGGGTGGGAGAGGAAGATGTGCGTGGGGAGGGAAGAGGGCCAAGGTACAAGGTGGGCAAGGCCACAACCTGGACCGGGCTACCATTCCAAGGGCCGCGGACCATTGAAGGCATGCTTGCTTTGGGTCTGTTATTGTCAAGTTCGGCTGCGGGCGTCGATGGTGGATGGGGCCTCCGAGAGCATATCTGGAACTCCTCTTGCATTCGCCGAGATGAAGGCGGCGGCTTCTTCGGTGGTTTGAATGTGACCATGTTCGGATGCTGAGACGGCTGCGCAGTTGCACTGGGTTGTGGGCCAGAGGTTTCTGAGATGTATCTTTGGGTCTGTCGGGAATAGTCTTGGAGGTCTCTTGGAGGTTTTGTTTTGGGCTTCTTGGGGGTCTTTGAATGGCCTCTTATGAGCTTCTTGGAAGCCTCTTGGGGCCACTCAGGCGCCTCTCGGGGGCCTCTCGAGGGCTTTCTGGCGACCTCGGAGGCGAACTCGGGGTCGAGGGCTTCAGATGTCAGCTCGTGGGGCCATCCTGGGCATTTTGGAAAGGCTCTTGTGACGTTTTGGGGCCGTGTTGGCCGCCTTGGGCTGATTTGGAGCACTCTGGGGAGCGTCTTGGGCCGTGTGGGGCGGTCGGAAGATCGAAAAAACCAACGCACTGCAATCGCTCAAAAACCTAAGCGACACTCACGATGCTTGCTTCTCGGGGCTCTTTGGGAGGCGAAGCATCCACGCGCGCGCCACCAGGGAGCCGCAAGGTCTCGTTTGGGTGCGCTCAAGGCGTCGCTCCCTAGGCCCTCCCAGGATCCCACGAAAGAGGCGACAGCTGCGCGGGCGGCAGCTTCCAGGGCGAACGCGGGAGGACAGGAAGCAGGAGGCAGGGAGTTGCGGGAAGAAAAAAGGAGGAGAGGAAGGACGGAGGCCACAATGCGGCTTTTCATATCCAAAATATGTCTTGGCGATATGCACAACCCTTGCGCAACAGACGGCTAGATCAAGTGCATGGAACGGTTCGGGATGATACCACGGTAAGGATTGGCAGTTGTTGCGAAAGCCATGTGGGGGGCTTGCGCGTTGCATGACTCACGGGGCACCGCCAGAAGGACAAGGGAATGATGAAGGCAGTCAGCTTTCAGGCTCGAAGGGAAGGGGGGCGGGAACAAGGACGCGAAGGAAGATTGAGAGTCGAAAGGTCAGCGCGGCAGCAGCAGGGGGGAACGGGGAGAGCTCGTCTGAGTCTGCGCCACCCCACATGGTGCTGGGCCACCGGCAGCCCTCGAAGGTGGCGACTGTTTTGCAAACGACCGCAGCCCCCGAAGGGATGGCGAGGTCTAAGCTGACTCTCGGTAGGACGGTGCTGTTCGCGCCCCCCCCCTCCACGCCCTCAGCCCTCGAAGGTGGCGACAGCTTCGTGTTTTGTTATGCTCAGGGATAGCGAGGTGTGATCTGAGTCCGCGGCGGGGCGTCACGATGCTGTCCCCCTCACCCAGCAGCCCTCGAACGTGCCGACAGTTCCGCGGATCGCAGCCCCCCAGCTACTTAGGCGAGGTGTAACCTGAATCCGCGGCGGGGCGTCACTATGCTGCCCCCCCCCGCCAGCAGCCCTCGAAAGCGGCGATGGTTCGCAGATCGCAGCCCCCCAGGGATTCTGAGTCCGCGGCGGGGCGTCAGCCCCCCCCCCCTCTCCCAGCAGCCCTCGAAAGTGGCGACGGCTTCGAAGATCGCAGCCCCCCAGGAATAGCGGTGTATAGTCTGAGTCTACGGCGGGGCGTCGCCATGCTGTCCCCCCAGCCGCCTTCGAAAGTGGCGACAGCTTCGCAAATCGCAGCCCCCCGAGGGATGGCAAGGTCTAATCCGAGTCCGCGGCGGGGCGTCATTATGTTGCCCTCCCCCTCACCCCTCCGCGGTCCGCCGCGCAAGCGAGCAGCAAGCTGCAATCAAGCCCCACATCGAGTTTCGGGTGAGCGAATGCCATATCGACTGGACAGGCTTGAGGCAAGCTGAGCTTTGCCAAGTAACAGCGCGTCGAAGGCACAGTGCAAGCAAAGAGCCAGCCGCAGACAAACGAATGACAAATATAATTAGCTAAAAGCGAATCAACGTCAATATCAAAGCACAGGCAAGTGACTCGACCAGTCGTCCGCACGCCGGATCAAGAGCCTCACATCTCGCAACGCTGAGCACACCTACCCGTATTTTCACACTCCTGCTCTGTAGGGATGGCGCCGACGGGGCAGGCACCATGGGCCGCGTGCCTAGTGGCGCTGCTCGCGAGTGGCATGCCCACCGCGACTTCCCTGACGGTGTCAGAGCGCACCCCACCTTATGACCTCGACCGCGACGCCTCGCGCAATAGGTCCTACACGTCGCCCGCGACCGCGACGCCAACTCCGCCCACGCCACCGCCGAGGAGGGCAGCAATGCTATCCGTGCCATCAAGTGTTGCAGGGTTGTGGTTCCACCTTTCTTCAAGCTCCTTGGCTGCAACGTATTCCGATGGTGACAGAGTGCACACCTGGCCAGCAGCAGATGGCTCAGGAAAAGACGTGATTGCTCATGATGCAAGCGAAGATGTCACTTTCAGAGACCCTGGAGTTATTGAATCGCTTCGCTCATTCCGCCGGCCCGTATTGTGCCATCGCGGGGTCTTGGGGGGTCTTGGGAGCCCTTGTAAGCTTCGTGGGAGCTTCTTGGGAACTTTGGGAGGCCTCGTGGATGGCTCTGGGTGGGCTCTCTTGGTGGTCTCTTGGGGGGGTCTGCCTGGCCTCTTGGGGGCCTCCTGTGAGCTTCCTGGGGGTCTCTTGGGGGCCTCTGGGGGCTTTCTTGCGGCCTGTTGGGGGCCTCTTGGGGCTCTCTTGGGGGCTTCGTGGGGCTACTTGGGGGCTTGTAGGGGCATTTCGGGGGCGTGTTTGGGCGGGGGGCTCAAAATTTCCGTTCGGGTTGCCCCTGTGGACCTCAATCATGGGGCCGTCTTGGGGCCTCTTGGACCGTCTTGAGGGTTTCTTGGGCCTTCTTGGAGCGCTCTTGGGCCGTCTTTGAGCGGTCTTGAGGGTCTCTCGGGCCGTCTGTTGGGCCGTCTTGAGGCCATCGCAGGCGCTTGGGGGTGATATTTCGGCGTCGCCCGGCTCTCTTGGACCGTCTGGAGGGCTTCTCGGGCCCTTCTTGGACCGATTTGGAGCCCTCCTGGGCTCCGAAAAAAGAGTTCTTGAGGGTTTCTTGGGCCTTCTTGGAGCGCTCTTGGGCCGTCTTTGAGCGGTCTAGAGGGTCTCTCGGGCCGTCTTGGGGTGATCTTGGAGGCCTCTTGGACCGCCTTGAAAGGTGTGAAAGACGAAGAGGCGGATATGTTAAACATGCACGTTTTCCTAAGGGAATGGGACGATTTTTGCTAGTGGGAGCCCTCTTGGGACGCCGCTTAGGGACCTCTTAGGGACCTCTTGGGGCGTCTTGAAGGCCTGTTGGGCCGTCTTGAGGCCATCGTAGGCGTTTGGGAGTGATATTTCGGCGTCTCCCGGCTCTCTTGGACCGTCTGGAGGGCTTCTCGGGCCCCTCTTGGACCGATTTGGAGCCCTCCTGGGCTCCGAAAAAAGAGTTCTTGAGGGTTTCTTGGGCCTTCTTGGAGCGCTCTTGGGCCGTCTTTGAGCGGTCTAGAGGGTCTCTCGGGCCGTCTTGGGGTGATCTTGGGGGCCTCTTGGACCGCCTTGAAAGGTGTGAAAGACGAAGAGGCGGATATGTTAAAAATGCACGTTTTCCTAAGGGAATGAGACGATTTTTGCTTGTGGGAGCCCTCTTGGGGCGCCGCTTAGGGACCTCTTGGGGCGTCTTGAAGGCCTGTTGGGCCGTCTTGAGGCCATCGCAGGCGCTTGGGAGTGATATTTCGGCGTCTCCCGGCTCTCTTGGACCGTCTGGAGGGCTTCTCGGGCCTCTCTTGGACCGTTTGGAGCCCTCCTGGGCTCCGAAAAGGGACCTTGCCGGGAGTCTGCTTGCCGGGACTGCCGGGACCTTGCCCTTGCCGGGACCTTGCCGGGACCTTGCCGGGGTACTTTTCGTCCGGGGACCCCCAGGGCCCGCCCCGCGCGCGCGAACTAGAAATATTGTTGAGCAGTTACCGGAGATCTTAGCACGCCTCTGGCCCGTTGGGCCGGCGAATATCTGGCAGGCCTGCAGTTCAGTTTACAGACAAACACAAGTTATGCACTTCAGGATCGTATCCTGTGATTCAGGAACTGACAGTGTTCTGGAAGGGTTCGTTCGAGTGGAGCTTGCGGCGCAATTGGGCCCACTTGGTTGGCCAAGGGCATGACCAGTACTGGGTATTGCGCAGGTACGACTCTTCCTCATCAGTTACCATGCACACGCGCAACGCCAACGCACCAAACACGGGCATGGAATGGGACATACCCATTCTAATTATTGGTACAGTGACAGGAGGCACGCGCACCATCCAGGTTTACCGCGCATCAGACAAGCACTTGATCTCATCTAATACAGTATCTGATGTCAACACGATTCCAAGTGGCAATGAACCAATTTGCATTGGGGATACTCAATTCTGCCACGACGGTCGACATGCTTGGGGAAACATATGCTTGTTCCGGGGTGAGGTCGAGGAGATGCTTGTATATGACCGGTTGTTGTCCACCAGCGAGCGAAGCTCCGTTGTCAATTATTTGTCAACTACTCCGACACCAGTGCCGACGCCCAGCCCCACGCCCAGCCCCACGTCCAGCCCCACGTTCAGCCCGACGGCTCCAGTATATGCCGCCGGCGACCCACATTTGGAGAACATCTACGGGGAGCGGTTCGATTTGATGAAGCCTGGCAATGTCGTGCTGGTCCAGATCCCGCTTGGACAACCTGCCGACGACGCGCTGCTGACCGTGGAGGCATACGCGAAGCGGATGGGGGCATCCTGCGCGGACATCTATTTTCAGGCGCTCAATATCACAGGGGCGTGGGCAGACGAGGTGCAGGCCGGCGGGTTCACCTTCACCGCGCGCGACGAGGCGTTCCAGACGCCGACCTGGATGAAATTGGGGCCGCTGGAGCTCAAAGTGGTGCGTGGCCAGACGTACCAGGGCCTCCAGTACTTGAACTTGTACGTCAAGCACCTTAACCATGCTGGTGTCGCAGTCGGAGGTTTGCTCGGAGAAGGTGATCACACGGATGCGGCGACGCCCGCGGGCGAGTGCTTGAAGACCATGGCCTTATCGAAGGCGCATGACGCGTGAGCAGGAGCTCGTGCGTAGATTGGAATTCGGATCACCTTGCGTGAGTGCTAAAGACAGCTTCGATATCGTGGGGTGTGCTTCGTGCGCGCTGATGTGCGCATGCATGTGGGGGGAGTGCCGACCCCAGGACGCCGTCCGCGCCCGTGTTTTTCCCTCCTCTGCACTTTGGCACAGCGGACTGTCGGCCAGCAGGCCAGGACCCTGGCAGTGCAGGCTGCGGCCGTGCCGTGCAGCGGGGGCTGCAGCACCGGGGCGCACGCCCGAGCTGCAGCGTCGGGGGGCAGGCCCGCGGGCTTCTCACCGCCCGCCGCCTGGCGCCCACGCTGCTGGGCCCCTAAGGCGATCCGGAGTCGCCATCTCGCTGGCATCGTGGGGGCCCGACGAGGAGGTGTGAGTGGATCGAGGACGGGCGCGGAACCGGCCGGTCTTCCACTGCAGGAAGGTCGGCCACCCTTTTGTCACGGTTGTTCGTGAGTTCGTTCAAGCTGGGCCACGGCGTGGCAGTTTACATATGCAAGTGCCACATAGAGGAGGGAGAGGAGAGGGAGAGGAAGAGCAAAGGACAAAAACTTATCATCTGTTCGTCTGGGCAACACATCGGTTTCTGTGCTCCTCTCATCCTCATCCTGGGGCCGCACGGCAGCGCACGCTGCCCGCGCGAGCCTGCCATGCAGGCGCGAGCCCAGTCTCTAACTGCAGGAAGGCCCCCCCCAAAAAATTTCTCGGAAGCCTCTTGGGCCGTCTTGAGGCCATCTTGGGTGTGTTGGAGCGCTCTTGGGCCGTTTGGGGATGCTCTTGGACTGTCTCTGCGGACTGGTGACGCCGCTCGGTTTGCCATGGGTTCGGCGCCAGCGCGTTTCCCCCCGGCCGGCCCCCCCCCAGGACTTCCCCCGCCCCCCCCCATCCCGGTGGGGAAGGAATCAAAGGGAAGGGGCTCCTTTTGAGACGAGTACGACAGGAGTCATTTTTCCAAGGGCTGGCACGCCTGAAACGAGGGCCTCGAGTATGCATTCCGCGGCCCCCACGTACTGGTGACGACGCGGCCCGAGTTTCCATGGGGTGGCGCGCTTGAGGCGAGGGGCAAAGGAAGAGCGTCGAATGGAGAAGTCGCGAGAGCTTCTGATGTGGAAGTCCTTCACACACGCCGACAGGGTCGGCGGATTTCGCAGCTCTGCGTGCCCCCCAGAACCCTTTTCGAACTCCTTGGAATTCTTCAGAACCCCCCCAGACATTGGTGAGGGCCAAGAGGCCCACTAACACCAAAAGTGGGACCCTTCGTTTCGGGGGCGACGTTGGTGGATCGCCTCCCTTTGCGAAAGGTGTTGCCAGGACCCCAGGGGCCACCGATCTTTGTTCGAGTGGCTTCTGGTGTTGGTGGGCCGCTGCTAGCTCCCCCAAACACCGCATGAGCTCACTGGAACTGCTTCCTCCTCCGTGGCGGCGGCGATCCCGGCGGTGGCTGGCGGGGTCGGGCCCCTCGGAGGGCCCTCGGGCGGCGCGCTCGTCGTCGTCGGTGCAGCGTCGGCGCTGCGCGCGCGGCGTGGCGCCCTCGCGTCGCTGAGGAGGTCGGCCTGAACGGGGTCAAGGCCGAGGAGCGTCGCACTCCTCCCTTCCCCGCCCCGCGCTCACTCAAGTTGTGATCAGCGGTGCGGGACAGCCGTCGGAAGATACACCGTGGAGGGCTGGCTGGCTGGTGGAGTGGATGGCTGGTGGGCTCCCTGGTGGCCGGGTGAGCCGGCGTCCAGAGGCCAATTTGGGCACACCGCTCACACGGATCGCGGCCAGGGGGGCGGAGAGAATATTTTTGAAACGGTGTGTGTGTATATATATATATACACACCGTTATTAAACCATTTTGATGGCGGGATTTTTTTTTGTGCGGGGGGCCTGCGACCCTCGCGGGTTTCGTTGACCCCTGGGGGGCTCCACCGAAGGTCGGCTGCGTTCGCATGCGGCCCCGCCCTATTCTGGCAGACCCGTCGTAACTTTTTTTGTGGCCCCCTATGGAGCTCCACCGAAGGTCCCAGTGGCTGCGTCTGCATTCGTGCTCCCGCTGCAGCATGGGGTTCGAGAGTGATTGCCCCCACGTCAAATGCCAAGGCCGCGTGGGCAGAAAAGGCCTTACGGCTGGTCTCGCCAACCTTGGAAAAGGAGGAGCAGTAATAATGCAGTGCGCGGGATGGGGGGTGGGAGAGGAAGATGTGCGTGGGGAGGGAAGAGGGCCAAGGTACAAGGTGGGCAAGGCCACAACCTGGACCGGGCTACCATTCCAAGGGCCGCGGACCATTGAAGGCATGCTTGCTTTGGGTCTGTTATTGTCAAGTTCGGCTGCGGGCGTCGATGGTGGATGGGGCCTCCGAGAGCATATCTGGAACTCCTCTTGCATTCGCCGAGATGAAGGCGGCGGCTTCTTCGGTGGTTTGAATGTGACCATGTTCGGATGCTGAGACGGCTGCGCAGTTGCACTGGGTTGTGGGCCAGAGGTTTCTGAGATGTATCTTTGGGTCTGTCGGGAATAGTCTTGGAGGTCTCTTGGAGGTTTTGTTTTGGGCTTCTTGGGGGTCTTTGAATGGCCTCTTATGAGCTTCTTGGAAGCCTCTTGGGGCCACTCAGGCGCCTCTCGGGGGCCTCTCGAGGGCTTTCTGGCGACCTCGGAGGCGAACTCGGGGTCGAGGGCTTCAGATGTCAGCTCGTGGGGCCATCCTGGGCATTTTGGAAAGGCTCTTGTGACGTTTTGGGGCCGTGTTGGCCGCCTTGGGCTGATTTGGAGCACTCTGGGGAGCGTCTTGGGCCGTGTGGGGCGGTCGGAAGATCGAAAAAACCAACGCACTGCAATCGCTCAAAAACCTAAGCGACACTCACGATGCTTGCTTCTCGGGGCTCTTTGGGAGGCGAAGCATCCACGCGCGCGCCACCAGGGAGCCGCAAGGTCTCGTTTGGGTGCGCTCAAGGCGTCGCTCCCTAGGCCCTCCCAGGATCCCACGAAAGAGGCGACAGCTGCGCGGGCGGCAGCTTCCAGGGCGAACGCGGGAGGACAGGAAGCAGGAGGCAGGGAGTTGCGGGAAGAAAAAAGGAGGAGAGGAAGGACGGACGCCACAATGCGGCTCTTCATATCCAAAATATGTCTTGGCGATATGCACAACCCTTGCGCAACAGACGGCTAGATCAAGTGCATGGAACGGTTCGGGATGATACCACGGTAAGGATTGGCAGTTGTTGCGAAAGCCATGTGGGGGGCTTGCGCGTTGCATGACTCACGGGGCACCGCCAGAAGGACAAGGGAATGATGAAGGCAGTCAGCTTTCAGGCTCGAAGGGAAGGGGGGCGGGAACAAGGACGCGAAGGAAGATTGAGAGTCGAAAGGTCAGCGCGGCAGCAGCAGGGGGGAACGGGGAGAGCTCGTCTGAGTCTGCGCCACCCCACATGGTGCTGGGCCACCGGCAGCCCTCGAAGGTGGCGACTGTTTTGCAAACGACCGCAGCCCCCGAAGGGATGGCGAGGTCTAAGCTGACTCTCGGTAGGACGGTGCTGTTCGCGCCCCCCCCCTCCACGCCCTCAGCCCTCGAAGGTGGCGACAGCTTCGTGTTTTGTTATGCTCAGGGATAGCGAGGTGTGATCTGAGTCCGCGGCGGGGCGTCACGATGCTGTCCCCCTCACCCAGCAGCCCTCGAACGTGCCGACAGTTCCGCGGATCGCAGCCCCCCAGCTACTTAGGCGAGGTGTAACCTGAATCCGCGGCGGGGCGTCACTATGCTGCCCCCCCCCGCCAGCAGCCCTCGAAAGCGGCGATGGTTCGCAGATCGCAGCCCCCCAGGGATTCTGAGTCCGCGGCGGGGCGTCAGCCCCCCCCCCCTCTCCCAGCAGCCCTCGAAAGTGGCGACGGCTTCGAAGATCGCAGCCCCCCAGGAATAGCGGTGTATAGTCTGAGTCTACGGCGGGGCGTCGCCATGCTGTCCCCCCAGCCGCCTTCGAAAGTGGCGACAGCTTCGCAAATCGCAGCCCCCCGAGGGATGGCAAGGTCTAATCCGAGTCCGCGGCGGGGCGTCATTATGTTGCCCTCCCCCTCACCCCTCCGCGGCCCGCCGCGCAAGCGAGCAGCAAGCTGCAATCAAGCCCCA
Source organism: Prorocentrum cordatum (assembly GCA_963575745.1). Classification (NCBI taxonomy): domain Eukaryota; class Dinophyceae; order Prorocentrales; family Prorocentraceae; genus Prorocentrum; species Prorocentrum cordatum. Next base: position 83,924 of record CAUYUJ010020590.1, on the reverse strand, counting down.
CATCGAGTTTCGGGTGAGCGAATGCCACATCGACTGGACAGGCTTGAGGCAAGCTGAGCTTTGCCAAGTAACAGCGCGTCGAAGGCACAGTGCAAGCAAAGAGCCAGCCGCAGACAAACGAATGACAAATATAATCAGCTAAAAGCGAATCAACGTCAATATCAAAGCACAGGCAAGTGACTCGACCAGTCGTCCGCACGCCGGATCAAGAGCCTCACATCTCGCAACGCTGAGCACACCTACCCGTATTTTCACACTCCTGCTCTGTAGGGATGGCGCCGACGGGGCAGGCACCATGGGCCGCGTGCCTAGTGGCGCTGCTCGCGAGTGGCATGCCCACCGCGACTTCCCTGACGGTGTCAGAGCGCACCCCACCTTATGACCTCGACCGCGACGCCTCGCGCAATAGGTCCTACACGTCGCCCGCGACCGCGACGCCAACTCCGCCCACGCCACCGCCGAGGAGGGCAGCAATGCTATCCGTGCCATCAAGTGTTGCAGGGTTGTGGTTCCACCTTTCTTCAAGCTCCTTGGCTGCAACGTATTCCGATGGTGACAGAGTGCACACCTGGCCAGCAGCAGATGGCTCAGGAAAAGACGTGATTGCTCATGATGCAAGCGAAGATGTCACTTTCAGAGACCCTGGAGTTATTGAATCGCTTCGCTCATTCCGCCGGCCCGTATTGTGCCATCGCGGGGTCTTGGGGGGTCTTGGGAGCCCTTGTAAGCTTCGTGGGAGCTTCTTGGGAACTTTGGGAGGCCTCGTGGATGGCTCTGGGTGGGCTCTCTTGGTGGTCTCTTGGGGGGGTCTGCCTGGCCTCTTGGGGGCCTCCTGGGAGCTTCCTGGGGGTCTCTTGGGGGCCTCTTGGGGCTTTCTTGCGGCCTGTTGGGGGCCTCTTGGGGCTCTCTTGGGGGCTTCGTGGGGCTACTTGGGGGCTTGTAGGGGCATTTCGGGGGCGTGTTTGGGCGGGAGGCTCAAAATTTCCGTTCAGGTTGCCCCTGTGGACCTCAATCATGGGGCCGTCTTGGGGCCTCTTGGACCGTCTTGAGGGTTTCTTGGGCCTTCTTGGAGCGCTCTTGGGCCGTCTTTGAGCGGTCTTGAGGGTCTCTCGGGCCGTCTGTTGGGCCGTCTTGAGGCCATCGCAGGCGCTTGGGGGTGTATTTCGGCGTCGCCCGGCTCTCTTGGACCGTCTGGAGGCTTCTCGGCCCTTCTTGGACCGATTTGGAGCCCTCCTGGGCTCCGAAAAAGAGTTCTTGAGGGTTTCTTGGGCCTTCTTGGAGCGCTCTTGGGCCGTCTTTGAGCGGTCTAGAGGGTCTCTCGGGCCGTCTTGGGGTGATCTTGGAGGCCTCTTGGACCGCCTTGAAAGGTGTGAAAGACGAAGAGGCGGTATGTTAAACATGCACGTTTTCCTAGGGGAATGGGACGATTTTTGCTAGTGGGAGCCCTCTTGGGACGCCGCTTAGGGACCTCTTAGGGACCTCTTGGGGCGTCTTGAAGGCCTGTTGGGCCGTCTTGAGGCCATCGTAGGCGTTTGGGAATGATATTTCGCCGTTTCCCGGCTCTCTTGGACCGTCTGGAGGGCTTCTCGGGCCCCTCTTCGACCGATTTGGAGCCCTCCTGGGCTCCGAAAAAAGAGTTCTTGAGGGTTTCTTGGGCCTTCTTGGAGCGCTCTTGGGCCGTCTTTGAGCGGTCTAGAGGGTCTCTCGGGCCGTCTTGGGGTGATCTTGGGGGCCTCTTGGACCGCCTTGAAAGGTGTGAAAGACGAAGAGGTGGATTTGTTAAAAATGCACGTTTTCCTAAGGAAATAAGACGATTTTTGCTTGTGGGAGCCCTCTTGGGGCGCCGCTTAGGGACCTCTTGGGGCGTCTTTTTGGGCCTTTCTTTCCCTCGCGTCTCCCGGCTCTCTTGGAAACCTTGCCGGGACCTTTGCCTTGGGACCTTGCCGGGACCTTGCCGGGGTACTTTTCGTCCGGGGACCCCCAGGGCCCGCCCCGCGCGCGCGAACTAGAAATATTGTTGAGCAGTTACCGGAGATCTTAGCACGCCTCTGGCCCGTTGGGCCGGCGAATATCTGGCAGGCCTGCAGTTCAGTTTACAGACAAACACAAGTTATGCACTTCAGGATCGTATCCTGTGATTCAGGAACTGACAGTGTTCTGGAAGGGTTCGTTCGAGTGGAGCTTGCGGCGCAATTGGGCCCACTTGGTTGGCCAAGGGCATGACCAGTACTGGGTATTGCGCAGGTACGACTCTTCCTCATCAGTTACCATGCACACGCGCAACGCCAACGCACCAAACACGGGCATGGAATGGGACATACCCATTCTAATTATTGGTACAGTGACAGGAGGCACGCGCACCATCCAGGTTTACCGCGCATCAGACAAGCACTTGATTTCATCTAATACAGTATCTGATGTCAACACGATTCCAAGTGGCAATGAACCAATTTGCATTGGGGATACTCAATTCTGCCACGACGGTCGACATGCTTGGGGAAACATATGCTTGTTCCGGGGTGAGGTCGAGGAGATGCTTGTATATGACCGGTTGTTGTCCACCAGCGAGCGAAGCTCCGTTGTCAATTATTTGTCAACTACTCCGACACCAGTGCCGACGCCCAGCCCCACGCCCAGCCCCACGTCCAGCCCCACGTTCAGCCCGACGGCTCCAGTATATGCCGCCGGCGACCCACATTTGGAGAACATCTACGGGGAGCGGTTTGATTTGATGAAGCCTGGCAATGTCGTGCTGGTCCAGATCCCGCTTGGACAACCTGCCGACGACGCGCTGCTGACCGTGGAGGCATACGCGAAGCGGATGGGGGCATCCTGCGCGGACATCTATTTTCAGGCGCTCAATATCACAGGGGCGTGGGCAGACGAGGTGCAGGCCGGCGGGTTCACCTTCACCGCGCGCGACGAGGCGTTCCAGACGCCGACCTGGATGAAATTGGGGCCGCTGGAGCTCAAAGTGGTGCGTGGCCAGACGTACCAGGGCCTCCAGTACTTGAACTTGTACGTCAAGCACCTTAACCATGCTGGTGTCGCAGTCGGAGGTTTGCTCGGAGAAGGTGATCACACGGATGCGGCGACGCCCGCGGGCGAGTGCTTGAAGACCATGGCCTTATCGAAGGCGCATGACGCGTGAGCAGGAGCTCGTGCGTAGATTGGAATTCGGATCACCTTGCGTGAGTGCTAAAGACAGCTTCGATATCGTGGGGTGTGCTTCGTGCGCGCTGATGTGCGCATGCATGTGGGGGGAGTGCCGACCCCAGGACGCCGTCCGCGCCCGTGTTTTTCCCTCCTCTGCACTTTGGCACAGCGGACTGTCGGCCAGCAGGCCAGGACCCTGGCAGTGCAGGCTGCGGCCGTGCCGTGCAGCGGGGGCTGCAGCACCGGGGCGCACGCCCGAGCTGCAGCGTCGGGGGGCAGGCCCGCGGGCTTCTCACCGCCCGCCGCCTGGCGCCCACGCTGCTGGGCCCCTAAGGCGATCCGGAGTCGCCATCTCGCTGGCATCGTGGGGGCCCGACGAGGAGGTGTGAGTGGATCGAGGACGGGCGCGGAACCGGCCGGTCTTCCACTGCAGGAAGGTCGGCCACCCTTTTGTCACGTTTGTTCGTGAGTTCGTTCAAGCTGGGCCACGGCGTGGCAGTTTACATATGCAAGTGCCACATAGAGGAGGGAGAGGAGAGGGAGAGGAAGAGCAAAGGACAAAAACTTATCATCTGTTCGTCTGGGCAACACATCGGTTTCTGTGCTCCTCTCATCCTCATCCTGGGGCCGCACGGCAGCGCACGCTGCCCGCGCGAGCCTGCCATGCAGGCGCGAGCCCAGTCTCTAACTGCAGGAAGGCCCCCCCCAAAAAATTTCTCGGAAGCCTCTTGGGCCGTCTTGAGGCCATCTTGGGTGTGTTGGAGCGCTCTTGGGCCGTTTGGGGATGCTCTTGGACTGTCTCTGCGGACTGGTGACGCCGCTCGGTTTGCCATGGGTTCGGCGCCAGCGCGTTTCCCCCCGGCCGGCCCCCCCCCAGGACTTCCCTCGCCCCCCCCCATCCCGGTGGGGAAGGAATCAAAGGGAAGGGGCTCCTTTTGAGACGAGTACGACAGGAGTCATTTTTCCAAGGGCTGGCACGCCTGAAACGAGGGCCTCGAGTATGCATTCCGCGGCCCCCACGTACTGGTGACGACGCGGCCCGAGTTTCCATGGGGTGGCGCGCTTGAGGCGAGGGGCAAAGGAAGAGCGTCGAATGGAGAAGTCGCGAGAGCTTCTGATGTGGAAGTCCTTCACACACGCCGACATGGTCGGCGGATTTCGCAGCTCTGCGTGCCCCCAGAACCCTTTTCGAACTCCTTGGAATTCTTCAGAACCCCCCCAGACATTGGTGAGGGCCAAGAGGCCCACTAACACCAAAAGTGGGACCCTTCGTTTCGGGGGCGACGTTGGTGGATCGCCTCCCTTTGCGAAAGGCGTTGCCAGGACCCCAGGGGCCACCGATCTTTGTTCGAGTGGCTTCTGGTGTTGGTGGGCCGCTGCTAGCTCCCCCAAACACCGCATGAGCTCACTGGAACTGCTTCCTCCTCCGTGGCGGCGGCGATCCCGGCGGTGGCTGGCGGGGTCGGGCCCCTCGGAGGGCCCTCGGGCGGCGCGCTCGTCGTCGTCGGTGCAGCGTCGGCGCTGCGCGCGCGGCGCGGCGCCCTCGCGTCGCTGAGGAGGTCGGCCTGAACGGGGTCAAGGCCGAGGAGCGTCGCACTCCTCCCTTCCCCGCCCCGCGCTCACTCAAGTTGTGATCAGCGGTGCGGGACAGCCGTCGGAAGATACACCGTGGAGGGCTGGCTGGCTGGTGGAGTGGATGGCTGGTGGGCTCCCTGGTGGCCGGGTGAGCCGGCGTCCAGAGGCCAATTTGGGCACACCGCTCACACGGATCGCGGCCAGGGGGGCGGAGAGAATATTTTTGAAACGGTGTGTGTGTATATATATATATATATACACACCGTTATTAAACCATTTTGATGGCGGGATTTTTTTTTGTGCGGGGGGCCTGCGACCCTCGCGGGTTTCGTTGACCCCTGGGGGGCTCCACCGAAGGTCGGCTGCGTTCGCATGCGGCCCCGCCCTATTCCGGCAGACCCGTCGTAACTTTTTCTGTGGCCCCCTATGGAGCTCCACCGAAGGTCCCAGTGGCTGCGTCTGCATGCGGCCCTGCCCCGTTTCGGCAGACCCCTCGCACGTTTCGCTGCCCCGTGCGAAGCTTCACTGAAGGCCACACTGGCTCTGATCGCATGGCATGGAGCGGTCCTGTTTACAGCCGCCACTCGTTTTTCAAGGGTTGGGTTCTTTGCCGGGCTAATTTCTTGATGCGGCGCTCAGACTTGAAGGGGCTCCAGATTTTGTGCTTTTCCGATCCGAGCGTTTTCAGTCCTTGTAGAACGGCGCTCCCGCCGCAGCGTTGGCTCCATTTTCGCGTTCCCCGTCCTACCAGATCATGTTCCCGCTGCAGCGCTGACCTCACTTCATCGTTTCGGCTCGTCCAAGTCGTGCTCCCGCTGCAGCATGGGGTTCGTTTCCGCGCTTCCAGTCCTTTCAAATCGTGCTCCCTCTGCAGCGTTGGTCTCATTTCGCGTCCATGTATTTTTTCGCGCCCCCCTTTTTCAAACCGTCCATTTGCATTTCCCGTCCTGTGTAATGTCTCGTTTCCCTCGGACATTGTTGTCGAAACGAGTCGCGTTCTCGACGCGATGCCATGCTATGCCATGCTGTACCATGCATCGCATACTCTTTCTGGATCATTGCCCTGCTCGACGCCCCACTGCGCGAACGGAGAGGAGATCTACGCAGAGGTGAGTGATGAGAGGGAGGGGTAGGGCTCCAGACGTGACGCTTGCGCGCCTAGCTTATCCTCCCCCTTCTCCCTCCTCCTCCCTCCGCCCCCAGTGGCTCAGGTGGCTCTTGCTCCACGCTCACGGCGCAGCAAGTCGGCGGCGAGGGAGGGGAGGAAATGAGAAGGAGAAGGGCCTTGTCAGAAGGCCACGGGACTCTTCAGAGACCCTCGCGCCTTCTGAATCCGTTTCCTGTGTCTCCGGGGGAAGCTCAGAGGAACACCTTCTCAGAAGACCGGAGGAGGAGGGGGAGGAGGAGGAGGAGGAGGAGGAGGAGGAGGAGGAGGAGGAGGGGGGGAGGGGGGGAGGGGGGGGGGAGGGGAGGAGAGGAGGAGGAGGAGGGAGGAGGAGGAGGAGAGGAGGAGGAGGAGGGGGGGAGGGGGAGGGGAGGTGAGGAGGAGGGGGAGGAGAGAGGAGGAGGAGGAGGGAGGAGGAGGAGGAGGAGGAGGAGGAGGGACTTCCGAACCTCCTGGGAGGGCCTCCTCCTCGCTTCCCCCCCCTCGCTCGCCGCCGACCCTCGGCCTCCCGGCGGCTCAGGTGGCTCCCGCTCCACGACCGCGGCGCCGCAAGGGCCGGCCGCCATGGCCCGCTTCCAGCTCCCGTCGAGGGCCGCGCGCTGCGTGCCCGCCTGGCGACCGGCGCCCGCGCGGCTGGCCTCGGGGCGCGCTGCCCCACTGCGCCTCGGTGAGGCCCTGCGACCAGCAGGTCGGGGCGGCAGACAAGAGTAAGCGAATAATAATATTAATAATAATAATAGTAATAGTACTAGTAATAGTAATAATAATAATAAAAAGAAGAAGAATGAGAATATGAATAATACGAACAATACTACCTACACTAATAATAATAATAATAACAACAATAATACTAATAATAATAATGACAATAATAATGCCAGTATTAATCATAATGATAATACTCATAAGAATAATAGTATTATTAATAATAGTAATGATAATACTAATACTAATACTAATAATAATGATAATAAAAATAATAAGAATAATAAAAAGCCACATAAAGATAAACTTTTGGCGCTCCGCGCCGATTTCTTGGATCCGCGCCTGGGCCCCCACCCCCCCCGCGACGCCTCTGGCGCCGCCCCTGGCGCGATCCGCACGCCAGGGAGGGGGGTCCAGCGCGAGTCCAAGAAATCCGCGGTGAGCGCCAAAAGTTAATGTTTATGTAGTTTCTTCTTCTTCTTCTTCTTCTTCTTTTTCTTCTTCTTCTACTAAGTAAGGAGCGATGCCCATACGTCTGGCGTGCCCTCCTCCCCAACCATGCTGTGGTGTTGGGTCCTCTCGTTTGGCATTCGCAGCGCCTTGCGCTGCTTATCCCCCTCCCCCCCCTCCTCCCCTTCCTCCTCCTCCTCCTCCTCCTCCTCCTCCTCCTCCTCCTCTTACTCCTTCTACTCCTCCTCTTCCTCTTTGCCTCTGCCCTCCGCATGCACGTTCCGGCACACGCCTCGCATTTTCGCGTCCTCATGATGGGGCTCCACCGAAGGCCCCAGCGGCAGGATTTGCATGTCGGCTCTGCACCCACTTTGGCACACCCTCATACGTTTTATGGTTTAAAAAGGGGTTTCGCCGAAGGCCCCAGCAGGATGGTCCGCATGGCGGCCCCGCACACATGTCGGGACACCCTTGACACGTTTAGGCGGCCCCGCACCCATATCGAGATACCACTCACAAGTTTCGTGGCTTCCTAGGGAGTCCCACTGAAGGCTCCAGCGGCCTGGTCTGCATGCCAGCCCCGTGCCGATTTCGTCACACCAACACCAGGGGAAGGGTCAGCATGTGCGCACCAACACCGTTTCGGCAAAACCCTGACACGCTTCGTGGTCCAATGGGGAGCTCCACCGAAGGCCCCAACGGCAGGGTCCGCATGGCGGCCCCCGACCCAATTCGGCACGCCCCTCACGCATTTCGTTGCCCCAATGGGAGCTCCCCCGAAGGCACCACCGGCAGGGTCCGCATGGCGGCCCCCCACCCTGTTTGGCATACCCCTCACCCGTTTTGTGGCCTCATAAGGGGCCTGCCGCTCCTTCGTCCCACCTGCTCTGCGGTACACGGACCCGCATATGCTTGTGTCCTATATGTGTGTGTGTGTGTGTGTGTGTGTGTGTGTGTGTGTGTTTGGCACACACACACACACACGTGTTTTTGCACATATATATATATATATATATATACGTATATAGATACACTTGTATATATGCACGTGTGTGTATGTGTGTGTGTGTGTGTCTACATCTGTAGGTATACGTATGCGCACACGTATATGTATATGTGTATGCATGCATGTACACACAACTATTTGTATTTGTGTTTACACATGAGTATGTGTATCTACATGCATCCACATGTACATGTGTATGCACCTGGTTACTAGCCGGCCGCTCTGCGGTTGATCGGGAGTTTCTGTATATAGAAGAAGGGGCGCGCGCTTCTGGGCGAGAGGGAAATGATCGAGAGGAGAAAGAGCGTGAGCATCAGGAGGGCGAGGCTCGCGAGGGGGCGAACCAGCGGCGAAAAGTCTGCGGAAATCGCGCGCCCCGAGAAATCTCCTACTCCTCCTCCTCCTCCTCGCCCACCTCCTCTTCCTCCTCCTCCTCCTCCTCATCATCGTCATCATCAACATCATCATCGTCATTATCATCATCATCATCATCATCAGCATCATCATCATCATCGTCCTACCGCATCCTCCTTCTTCTCCTCCTCCTCCTCCTTCTCCTCCTACTCCTGTTCATCCTCTTCCTCCTCCCGCACCCTGGTCCTCCTCTTCCGTCTCCTCCGCCTCCTCCTCCTTTTCCTCCTCCTCCTCCTCCTCCTCCTCCTCATCCTGCTCTTCCACACACCGCATCCTCAGCCCCCGCGGCCCCAGAACGTCCCGACCCCTTCCCCAGATCCGTCTTTGCTGCGCCATGATGCCAGAACGCGGCACCGAAGCCCGAAACCAAGGAAAGCCACCAGGATTGAAAGAATCGTATCGTCGGAGATCAGGGCCCTCCGCCTCCTCCTCCTCCTGCTCGTTCTCCGGAAACGGTGCCGGAGGCCGCTGTGGGCTCCCGTGGCCCCTTTTGTGAGGATGTCTCAAGCGAGGGCGCCGGTTTGGGATTCGTCGGCGGATCCGCCGGATCTGTCCGGAAACGGTGCCGGAGGCCGCTCCCTGGGGCCCGTTTTGTGGGGATGCCTCAAGCGAGGGCGCCGGTTTGGGATTCGTCCGCGGATCCGCCGGATCTGTTCGGAAAGGGTGCCGGAGGCCGCTCTGGGCTCCTGTGGGCACCTCCCCCGGGGCCCGTTTTGTGGGGATGTCTCAAGCGAGGGCGCCGGTTTGGGATTCGTCCGCGCATCCGCCGGATCTGTCCGGAAACGGTGCCGGAGGCCGCTCTGGGCTCCTGTGGGCACCTCCCCCGGGGCCCGTTTTGTGGGGATGTCTCAAGCGAGGGCGCCGGTTTGGGATTCGTCCGCGGATCCGCCGGATCTGTCCGGAAACGGTGCCGGAGGCCGCTCTGGGCTCCTGTGGGCACCTCCCCCGGGGCCCGTTTTGTGGGGATGTCTCAAGCGAGGGCGCCGGTTTGGGATTCGTCCGCGGATCCGCCGGATCTGTCCGGAAACGGTGCCGGAGGCCGCTCTGGGCTCCTGTGGGCACCTCCCCCGGGGCCCGTTTTGTGGGGATGTCTCAAGCGAGGGCGCCGGTTTGGGATTCGTCCGCGGATCCGCCGGATCTGTCCGGAAACGGTGCCGGAGGCCGCTCTGGGCTCCTGTGGGCACCTCCCCCGGGGCCCGTTTTGTGGGGATGTCTCAAGCGAGGGCGCCGGTTTGGGATTCGTCCTCCCCCGGGGCCCGTTTTGTGGGGATGTCTCAAGCGAGGGCGCCGGTTTGGGATTCGTCCGCGGATCCGCCGGATCTGTCCGGAAACGGTGCCGGAGGCCGCTGCTCTGGGCTCCTGTGGGCACCTCCCCCGGGGCCCGTTTTGTGGGGATGTCTCAAGCGAGGGCGCCGGTTTGGGATTCGTCCGCGGATCCGCCGGATCTGTCCGGAAACGGTGCCGGAGGCCGCTCTGGGCTCCTGTGGGCACCTCCCCCGGGGCCCGTTTTGTGGGGATGTCTCAAGCGAGGGCGCCGGTTTGGGATTCGTCCGCGGATCCGCCGGATCTGTCCGGAAACGGTGCCGGAGGCCGCTCTGGGCTCCTGTGGGCACTTCCCCCGGGGCCCGTTTTGTGGGGATGTCTCAAGCGAGGGCGCCGGTTTGGGATTCGTCCGCGGATCCGCCGGATCTGTCCGGAAACGGTGCCAGAGGCCGCTCTGGGCTCGTGCTCTTCGCGCCGGGGGTGAGGATGACGTGAGTTCCACAGAAACTCCCTCAAATTAATATGTATGCGAATTATGTGTGCATGCATGCATGTTCACGTGCTTTCATTCATATGCATATGTAGGTGCATATGCACATGCACATGTTTATATTCGTACACGTACATACGCATTTACATACACTAGTATCATATTTTCCATGCTTATGCCCATACATGTGCATGTTTATGTACTAGGCTGTTACACATGTATATGCTTATACATATGACTGCATACGTGTACTCGTACTTGTAGATGCACATGTACACGTATATGGTTATGTGTATCCATATGTATGCGCAGACTTGTATGCGTATGTCTATGTACATGAAGGTATATACGTATTGCATATGTCCATGTATGTGTAAGATCATACGCTTATGTATTTATGCATTTGATTTGCGTAGGTGCACGGGCGTTATCTATCTCTCATCATTGAGCTATCCAATATCCTTCGCCTCTCGTCTCTGCCGCCGTTTCCTTTTCAGGCTGCTTTCGCTCTGAGTTAGCCTTTCGCAGGGGCGCCTCTGTCACTGTTCCGTCGCTAGGATGGCTGAGGCCGCGGGCTTCGAGGAAGTGCCTGAGCTGGACGCCGTCGAGGGCGTCCAGGGCGCTGAACTGCCAGGGGACGCGGGCGAGGAACACCGACTGGACGACCTCGACGGGGAGGGCCAGATGGTGTTCTTCGAAGTTCCTGGGGCTGGGGCCGTCGTGTTGTCGACGAAGCCCTCTGGCCTGGTGGCCTTGCCGTTGGCGTTCGGCGAGTACTGGGGGTTCGAGGGATTGGACGACGTGGGCGAGGCGCAGTGCGCTTACCTGGTGCAGGTGCGCGGCGTGTACAAGCCTACTGCGTTCGGGCAGTTCATTACGGCGCGCTTCGTCGTGGCCGATGATGCCTACTGGCAATGGTATGCCGGTGAGCTTGGCGAGAAAGGCGCTTTGGGCTCCGCGCCAGGTGTACCATATTTGCGCATGCTGCGAGCCAGTGGGGTGCATGGCCCTCTTTAGTGACTCCGAGTTGAGCGTCTGGCACGTCGGGGCCCGCCGATTCATTCCTGCAGAGTGCGTGAGTGATTTGCACGCGTTCTACAGCAAGTCGAACAGGGGCATCCCTCCGATTGAGTCGCTCCTTCCGAAAGCGGCTGTGCGCGGAGGCGGAGGTGGTGCGCGGGTTCCTCGGCAGGCCGTCGTCCCGCCTGCGGCCACCAAGGGCGCCAAGGCCGCTGGCGGGTTCGACGCGGAGATCGCCGCCCTGCGGGGCAGGAGCAGCCAGCCGCCGTGCAGCGGCGACAGCGTGGAAGAGCTGACGGAACTCCTGGACCGCCGCCCGCAAGCGTCTCGGATCGGAAGGAGACGGGGCGCCCCGTAAAGAGCCGTTGGGCGCCAGGAATAGAGACTTCGGCGAGACCTAACAGGAGCGCGAGGCAAAGCAGCGCCTGGCGGGCGCCAGCGACGGCCCAAGCCTGCCGAGGCCGGAGAAGCCGTCCGACCCGGACGGAGTCGAGGACAAGGCTCTCAAGTTAATGCATTTTTCTCCAGGGTGCTCTCGCATGATGATGGAAGCACTGACGGCCTGCAGCTCGACGACGAGAGCTGGTTAAGCCCTGCGAAGGGCTTGGCGGCGAAGCGGGCCTGCTGCAGCAAGGTGGCGGCCAGTGCGTCAGGCTGCCTCGCCGAGCAGAGCTTGAGGCATATGTCGGAGTACCTGGCGACGGTGGGGCATGATGTTCCGACATCTCCTCACCACTTGTGATTTGTTATTTCTGACGAGCTTTTTGCCAGGGCACCCGATCAAGACGATTGGCGACGAGAAGTACAGGCAGATACGGACCCTCGCGCTCGCGATAGACAACATCTTAGCAGGGGGGCGACTGGAAGGCCTGGACGTGCTGATTCAGCGTTTCAAAACCTGCCAGACGTGGTGCAAAGACCAGCATTTGTCAAGCGCCAGGTGGATGGAGTTGACGCCCGCGGACCCCGACGCGATGGCCGTGGGGGTTGACGAGGAAGAGCTCGCGCGGAGCATTGAGGTCGGGAGGGCGCGTCTCACAGAGCTGAAAGGGGAAGCTTAAACACCCTGGCTAGGGGTTTGGCCGGGGGGGGGTGTCTTCGGGCTCCGGCGCTCCCCCGCCTGCAGGCCATGCCCCCCCAGAAGGGGGGGGGCCCGAGACGGGCAGTGTTTCTTGGCGAGAGCGTCGACGCAGCTTCGGCCGCCAAGGGCGCGTGGGCCGCCGGGGGCAGCCGCGGCCCCACTTTCCGGGCGCTACAGGCGGCGGGCCCGCGCATGGAGTCGGAGTCGGGCGGCAATGACCGGACAAGGCTGAGGGCGCTCTTGCTGCAGCGCGACAGGAAGGAGACGGCCAGGAGGTTGAGCTTTTGCACTGGTGCCTTTTCGCTGGCTTCAGGAGAGACTGAAAGGCCACCGTAGTCCAGTGGCGATTCTTGGACGTCCGAGTTGAAGGCTGCTCGCAACCTTGGCGAGTGGTGAGAATTTGTTTTCAGCCACTTCAATGGCGAGCTTAGCGTTTTGGACCTGGGGAGTGAGCTGCTGCGAGGTCCCCGTATGTTTCGCAGATCCTTCTTCATGTTCGCTACAGCCTAACCAGCTGGGGCGCCGTCAGCGAGACGCGCTGCCCCTGGCCCCGCCAACTTCGGAGTCCATGGAACATTGGCTGCTCGAGAAGCGCCGTCTGCGACGACGACGAGTCCGGTGGCGTGCGCTTGCTTCCGAGGCTGCAGTGCAGGTGTGATGCAACCTGATTGTTGTGGGCCTGAGCTTTGAGTGCGCGGGCAGATTGCAGCCGTCGGCGTGGAGGCTCTCGCAGCAGCTTGCTCTCGCGCAGGAGAAGGTCATGCCTATTATCGAGGTGGCTGCCCGAAGGTCCACGTGTCCGACGAGGTGGCGCAATCGCTGGTGGACCTTCAGCACGTCCTGCTGCTCGAGAGCGAGTGGAGGTACCTGCCGCGCGGGTGCAAGTTTAGGGGCCAGGATTGGTGCGACGAGGTGGAGCGCGTGGTCGATACCGGCATCTTGCGCGCGATCGGGGACGAGGAGGTCTTCCAGGTGGAGGGGGGCCCTGTCTTGTAGGGTGCCGTCGTGGTCGAAAAGAAAGGGTCGCCCGCCGCCGGGGGGTCGGGTGACGCGCTTCGTCGTGAACGTGTTGCCGACCAACGAGTACCTGCGGGTGGTGTACGAGGACCTCTATTAGCTGACGCCGTCCATCTCGTGGGTCAGCATCATTAGGGGAGCAATCGGTGACATAAACATAAAAACTCGGAGGTCCGCGCGGATTTCTCGGATCGGCGCTGGGCCCCCCCGGCGGCGCCTCCGGCGCCGTCCCTGGCGCGCGGAGCGCGCCGGGGAGGGGGGTCCAGCGCCGATCCGAGCAATCCGCGCGGACCTCAGAGTTTTAATGCTTATGTTACTTGTTGTTTCCCTAGTCATCCAGGATAATAGGGACTTGCTATTCTGATCTAGTGATGATCAAAGATGCGCGTTCTTCGCGTAGAGGCTACCCGAGGCGTGGAGGGGCTTCCCAGCCCCGTGCGACAAGGTGAGCGCCTGGCCGCCGCGAGGGCGCAGGCCAGATTCGGCGTGGACGTGCGTTTGTTCCGGGGTCATCCCGACGTGCTGGATCTCGGCAGTCGCGGTCTTCCGGCATGTCCGCAGGAGGCTCGGCCTGCCCCCCTGCTCGCGAGGTGCAGGGTGCCCAGAGGATTCGGAGTGAAGGAAGGACAGACCGCTTCCCCAGTTGAGCCGCAGGTGGCACCAAACATTGACGACTTCGACGCTCCCGAGATGGTCGACCAGGAGGTTGGGCGCCTTCGCTTCGGCCAGCCGTGCGCGTTCAAGCTGGCGCAGAGGGCGCGTCGCGTGCGTCCGCAAACCCTGGTCCGTCGAGAAGGCGCACGCAACCAAGGAGGTTTTCGAGCGCGTCGGGTGCCTCGTGCACGGCGTCGCCGGCTTGGTCTCCGCCAGACGTTCGCCCGTTGGAACGCGGTGCAGGTGTGTTTGGGGGGGATTGCCAGGTGCGTCGAGTTTCGCTGGGTGCCCGTGGGCGTGATGAACATTTGGATGCCCGCGTCGAATTGCCGGATCGCCCGCTTCGGCGTTGCCTCCACGCAGGTGTTGCTGGTCACGATTAGCCTTCTGCCCTGGGCCTCGTCGACAATCAGGGCTCACTTGCGCGGCCTCGCGAAGGCGAGTGGCGCGTTCGAGGCCGGCGGAGGCGCGCGCGCCAGCGCGGGCGCGTCGAATTTCGCGATGGACTTGCTGGCCGACGTCGCGCCGGGAGCGCAGGCCCATCGCAGCCTGTGCGGGTTGGCCGTGCTCGGGAGCGCCGATGAGCATCGCCCCTGGGGCCGTGCCAACCCACTGCTTCCCCGCGACGATTGCGGGCGGTGGCCCTGCGTACTCGTGATCGGCCTTCTCGGCGGCGTTGGGGGGGTGGGAGTTGCAGCAAGCCGCCTTCCTTGTCGGCTACTCGGGTACGCCTCCAACGAGGTTGACGAGGTTGCTCGCAAGGTGCTCCGCAGTCGGTGGCCTGGTCATTTGGATTTTGGCGATGTCAGGAAGCTGGGCGCCGCCGCCATCTCGCGGCTGGTGGGCGGATGCGGGCCCAGGGTCTCCCTCGCGCTCGTCGTAGCAGGGTCGCCCTGTCAAGACCTCTCCCGCCTGGGCGCCGGCCGGAGGGGCGTCGAGGGAGACGAGGGGAACATTTTCCGCGATCTCGCGCGTAGTCGGGCTCCCGGAAGACGGGCTCGGGCGCGCCGATGCGAAGTGGCTCGTGGAGAGCGCGTCTTCTATGGGCGACGCGGGCCTCGCCTCCTTCAACGACAAGTTGACCACTGCGGCGGTCAGGCTGCGCTCCAGCGTGATCGCATGTGACGAGCGGCCGTGCTACTGATGGTTTAGTTGGAGCCTGACCTGCGACCCGCTCGCGGCCGTCGCGGACAAGGGCTGTGCTTGGAGGTGCCCCCGAGAAAGGTGCGACCCTTCATGCTGCTATTTAGGCGCGACGGGTGGCGTTGGGCGGGGGCGCGTGGCCCCTGCCCGGCGACGGCGCCCCCGACGCTGGCGCGTCGCCGCCCGAGCCGCCCCGGGGTCGTGGAGTGCGCCGTGGGTGGCAAGGACTTCTCCGGCGTGAGCGATGTGGACATCGCCGGGGCCGAGGGGGTGGAGCCAGATCGCATGGGCGAATCCCAGGCGTGCAGGCCTATTCCCAAGAGCGAGAGGGTCGGTGTGAAGCACGTAGCTAGGGGTGGGAGAGTGATGCGTCGCGGGGTGGTCTGGGCGAGGTTCGCGTGCAGGGAGTTTAACAGCTGCCGGGGCTTCTATGTCTTCGCGGTCGCTTCGGGCTCGATCGCTGGGGGATTTCTCGATGCGTGGGTCATGTGCAATGGGCTGTGCGCTGGCATTCTTGATGTGGCATCTGCGTTCCTTCGATTGCCCGAGCAAGAGCGAATAATTGCGGGCCCTCTTGTCGAGTGGCGGGGTGCTCGCGGGGCGCGAGGTGGGTCGCGCGATGTTGTTATATGCAGGGGGCTCTCTGCGGGGGGGCGCTGGCGTGGGCGGACTGGCCGGCGGAAATCTTGATCGAGATGGGCCTGGGGCAGAGCGAGACAACCCCGGCGATTGGCAAGGAGAAAGAGCCCATCAGGCTGAGGCTGAGCGCCCGCGTGGACGACGGGTACGGGGGCGGACTCGCTCGAAAGGTGTTGGGCTTCGTGGCGGAGTTCTCGAAGCGATTGGTCAAAATGTTTCGGGGTCTCTGGTGGTGAGCAGTCGCTTCTTGTTTCTCGGTGGCGAGCGGGTGTTGTGAGCGGGTCCTACCGTTATCAGGCCTTCGGCAAAGTGCATCGACAAGTGCCTCGGCAATTCCTGGCTACAGGGTTGCAAACGAGTAAGGGCGACATGGGGCGATGCTGATTCGGGTCCGTCTCGTGATGATGCCAGACTCTCATGCGATGATCATTTGCTGTTCCTGAGCGCACTGGGCGTCGCTCCACTTCTGAGTATTCATCGGGCCGACATACTGTTCGCGCTGAAGTAGTTCGGCAGATTCCTAGCGGCGCCCACGCAGGGCATGCGCAGGGCGACTAGAAATTTGGGACCATACTTTGCTGGGGCGCGAGATGATGCAGTGGTATTGCGCAAGCCTTGGGTGCGAGACTCGAGACAAACTCATCCTATTCATGTGATCGCAGATGCGACCGGGGCAAACTGTGCCATTTCGGGGTAGTCTAGCCATTGCGTTCACATTTGCTTCGGTGGAGCGGTGTGCGATCCAGAGCGTGGTTGCAAAATCATCTAGCGAGGCAGAGTGGCGCGGCGGCGTGGCAGGGACTGCCGGCGCGCTGCCGACGGCCACTTTCATGCGGTGGCTCGGTTGGTCGATAAACATCATGTCCCGCATGGGCATCCATGTCGCGAGGGGTATGGCGCAAAATATCTGGATCGGTCGTATGCGAGGTGCGGAGGTCAGGACGTTGTTGATTCAACACAAAGAGAAGTCGAAGCAGGTCAGTGTTCATCCAATGAAGGGTGAAATTGATGATGCGCACGTTGGGAAAAAAGGCCTGAGCGTTTAACGCGCGTTTTTACTCTCCAAACAGTGTGCTCTTATCAAGTTTACTAGAGGAATGAGACTAGCAGGTGTGAGCTTGCTGGATTGCTTAATGAGTTCCTGTGTGTGGCTGGGCGTCTGCCTTAGAATTCTGGCATAGTGCAAGTCGCTTGAAGTTCGTAAGCGTGGATTAGAAGAACATCTGTTTCAAACTGGTCAGTGCCGATCGGCGCCCCGAAGAGGATGTGAGGCATCATGTTCCCGGGAGGCCTTCTGGGAACATGATTTTGACGGCCTTGTCAGGTGTGCCAGCATGTAGCATGCATAATGATCAATCCCACTACGTTGGAGAGCAGTTGCTTAGCACCGCAAGCACTTTGTCTCAAGGGCAAGACCGAGTTGATAAAGACGTCCGCATCGTTCGTCCGTGTGTATGTACGTATGTATGTTTGTATGTATGCACGTGGGCATGTATGCATGCATGCATGTATGGATGCATGTGTACACGTATGCATATATTTATGCATGCATGTATGTATGCATCAATATATGTATATTTGGACGCATATTCGTGTGCATGTGTGTATACATGTATGTGTCGATGTATGCATGTACATATTTATGTATTTATGTGTGTATGTGTGTATGCGTGTATGTGTTTACGTACGTACGTACGTATGTATCATGCATGCATGTCTGTATGTCTGTATGTATGTCTGCATGTATGTATGTATGTATGTATGTATGTATGTATGTATGTGTGCATACATATATATACATAAAAAAAGAGACAGAGAGAGAGGAACAACAATAGAGAGAGAGAGAGAGAGAGATATATAGAGGGATAGAGAGAGAGAGAGAGAGAGAGAGAGAGAGAGAGAGAGAGAGAGAGAGAGAGAGAGAGAGAAAAAACGAGAGAGAGAGAGAGAGAGAGGGGGCCTTCGGCCCATCCCACCACCGTGTCTGGATTGTGGGTCTGAAGCCTATTTGCTGTTCGTTGGGATTTCGTGGGGGGCCTCTCGGCCCCTTTTGCAGGCAGTTCGGTGGGGGCCGTTTGGTGTCTTCTGGGGGCCTCTTTTTGGATTCTTGGGGGCCTCTTGGGGCCTCTTGTGCGCCTCTTGGGGGCCTCTAGGGCCTCCTGGGCGCCTCTTGGGGTCTTCTGGGGGCCTCTTGGGGCGGAAGGCTAGGATTTTTGGTTTGTGATCTTCCTTGTTGGCACCTTTCGGAGCCGTCTTGGGGCCCTCTTGGCCCGTTTTGGGCGCCTCCTGGGCTGTCTTGGGGCCTTCTTGGGCTGTTTGGGGCCCTCTTGGACGCCTCGTGGGCCGTCGTGGAGCGGCCCCTTTACGTTGGCGTGGGAGCGTCGGGAAACCCCACAGGCGAGAGCGCCAGCATCCTACAACGACTGGAGGACATCGATGATTTTGGCCTCCTGGGGCCTCCCCTGGGCGGCCATCTTGGGCCGCCTGGGGGCCACCTTGCGCGTCTCCTGGCGCGATCTTTCGGCGACGCGGGTCCCTCTTGGACCGTCCTGGGGGCCCCTTGGGGCCCTCCTGGCCTGTCTTGGGGCCCTGCTGGGCCCGAGCACCTCCTCCGACACCGCTCGGGGGAGCCCAGCTGGGCACGCGCCACGCCCCCCGGGAGGCTCGGGCCGAGGGCCCCGAGCCCCCTTGGAGGGCTCCTCGGGGCTGAGGGCCGAGGCGCAGAGGCGCAGATGAGGGGACCTGAGCACGCGCCTACTCCGCGCCCAGCAGCACGGTGGCGGATGGACGGACGGATGGATGGATGGATGGATGCATGCATGGATGGATGGATGGCTGGTTGGATGGATCTATAGTCATACATATATACATATACATATACACATATATGTACACATGTCGGTCTCTCTCTCTCTCTCTGTATACATACAATCACATATTCACATATACAACCATCTCACGGTGTCGTGTCTTCGTTTTTAATTGGCAGCACCCCGCGTTCCTGACTCCCCCCCCCCCTCCTCCTCCCCTCCTCCTCCCCTCCTCTCCTCCTCCTCCCTCCTCCCTCCTGATCCCTTCCTCCTCCTCCTCCTCCTCCTCCTCCTCCTCCTCCTCCTCCTCCTCCTCCCTTCTCCCATCTCTACCTCTGCCCTCGGCATGTCCATGTCGGCTCACCCCTCGCACGTGATGTGGCCCCACATGGAGCTTCACCGAATGCCCCGCTTGCAGGGGCCGCACGGCAGGGTCCGCATGCTGGCCCCGGTCCATTTCCGCACCCCCCTCACGCTTCTCGTGGCATCCCATGGGGAGCTCCACACCAGGCCGCTGTGGCAGGGCCCGCATTGCGGCCTCGCCCCATTTCAGTACAGCCCTCACACTTTTCGTGGCCCCGCATGGAGCTCCATCGAAGGCCCCAGCGGCAGGGTCCGCATGACGATCCCGCCCCATTTTGGCATATTCTTCACACGTCTGGTGGCCCGATGGGGGCTGCACCGAAGGCCCAACTAGCAGGGGCCGCATGACGGGATCCGCATGGCGGCCTCGCCACATTTCTGCACACGCCTCGCTCGTTTGGTGGACCCGTGGGGAGCTCCACCGAAGGCGCCAGTGGCAGGTCCGCGTTGCTGCCTCGCCTCATTTCGACACACCCGTCATACGTTTCGTGGCCCCACAGGAATCTCCACCGAGTGCCTGAGCGGCGAGGCCCGCATGCTGGCCCCGCGTCGTGTCGGTACACCCCGGGCACGCGACGTGGCCCCGAAGGGAGCTCCACTGAAGGCCTATATGGCAAAGTCCGCATGGCGGCTCCGCCAAATTTCGGCACACCCCGCCCCTCACACGTTTCGTGGCCGCACGTGGAGATCCACCGAGGGCCCCAGTGGGTGGCAGGGTCCGCATGACGGCTTCGCGTCATTTCGGCACACCTCTCATACCTTTCGTGGTCCCGTGGGGCGCTTCACCGAAAGCCCAAGTAGCAGGGGCGTCATGACAGGGTCCGCACCCATCTCGGCGCACTCCTCACGCGTTCCGTGGCCTCATTGGGAGCTCCAACGAAGGCCCCAGCGGCAGGATCCGCATGCGGTGCTTGCCCCCCTCTTCGATCTCACAGGTCTTGCGGTATTCGCAGCTGCATATGGTTGTGTTCTTCGCTCAGATAGTGAGCAATCCTTGGGCTTTTCGTCAATCTTAGCGTCTCGGGGGCATTTGTTGATTCCAGTGCAATCAATCATGGTTCGGGGGTGAAGAGCTACTCCCGGAGAAGAGCGAAGCATCAGGCCGTCGGACGTCTGGACGGG
>CAUYUJ010020590.1:52500-61251 GCA_963575745.1 Prorocentrum cordatum | reverse complement strand
TAGTAGTAGTAGTAGTAGTAGTAGAAGTAGTAGTAGAAGTAGTAGTTAGTGGTAGTATGGTGTGTCGGTGATGGAGTAAGTTTAGTCGTTAGTAGTGAGAGTTTATGTTAAGAACATACACCACTATACCTCAGATAGTAGTAGTAGTAGTAGTAGTAGTAGTAGTAGTAGTAGTAGTAGTAGTAGTAGTAGTAGTAGTATAGTAGTAGTGGTGGTTGAGGCCCTCCGTTTCCTCCTCTGTTTCCTTTCTCCCGTTTCCTTCCCCTTCCCTTTAATTACCCTCCCCCTCTTCCCCTCCCCTCTCCATCCCCCTTCGCCCTCTTTTGCATCTTCCTCTTTTCCTCCCGCTCAATCATCGCATCCCTTGTTCTGGCTCCTCCCTGGGAGGTGCAGCAGAAATTGAAGCAGCTCGTCTCGGAGAACAAAGTAGTGCTGTTCATGAAGGCCTGGGGGCGCGAGGCGTATGCCGACACCCAGACTTGGGCTGGGCCGACCCTGGGCAAGTGGTTTTGGCGTGCTTTCAGTGCTTGGCCCGGCTAGGGGCCTCACTCTTGTATGCTGGGGCAGGAGGAGGACGACGAGGAGGAGGAGGAGGAGGAGAAGGAGTAAGAGGATGAGGATGAGAATGATGACGAGGAGGAGAAGGAGGAGGAGGACGAGGAGGAGGAGGATGAGGAGGATAGGGAGGACGGAGCAGGGAGGAGGGAGTAGGGAGGAGGGAAGGAGGGAGGGAGGGAGGGAGGGAGGGTGGAGGAGGAGGAGAAGGGGGATAAGGAGGAGGAGCAGGAGGGTGGGGGGATGAGGAGGAGGTTGTGGAGGAGGAGGAGGGGGATGAGGAGGAGGAAGAGGAGGAGGAGGAGGATCATGACGAGGATGAGCATGATAATGCGGATGATGATGGTAATGATGATGATGATGATGATGATGATGATGATGATGATGATGATGATGATGATGATGATGATGGAGAAGTATGCTGAGGATACGGAGGAGGAGGACCACTGTAAACCCAAGATGCATCACCGATGTTGCAACAACAACTTCATTCACATTTCCTCTTCAGCTGTCACTGCAATCTTGTTTCATTGTGGGAAATGGTGATTTGAAGGCAACCTTCTGAACATCACAAAAACAGATTTACTGGGACTCCAGTTCCGCGAATGAACGTGACTGTTGCGTACTGACGCTCCTAAATCGTGCCGGAAGACCACCCTGGGGTCTTCAGCACCGCGAGTCAACGTATCTGTTGCGTCCTGACAGTCCGAAGTATTGCGAGAACTCCATTCCTGGGGCTTTACGAATTTGAAGCTGTTGCGAACTTTTAAGACGAATGTGCACGGCGCTACGGTGATAGCTACATTTTGAAAAGGAACCGCCCTACATCCTTGCACATGACGATGAAGGTGCGCGGCCCTGAGGCGAGAGCCACATTTTGGAAACCACCCGTCCTCCATCCGTGAAGCTGCAAACGTTTAGGATAGATGTGCGCGGCGCCAAGGCGAGATCTACATTTTGAAAAGGACCCGCCCTCCATCCGTGAAGCTGTTGCGAACGTTTAAGACGAATGTGCGCGGCGCTCAGCCGGGAGCTGCATTTCGAAAATCACCCGTCCTCCCTCCTTGACACTGGCGCGAGCTTTTGGGACGAAGTGCTAAAGCGAGAGCCACATCTTGAAGCTCACCCGCCCTCCATCCGTGAAGCTGCTGCATCTTCAAGCTTCAGGAGCATACATGGTGAGGGAGTCAGGCGAAACGCCCAGCCCGCCCTGGGGTGCGACAGGGAGGAGCTACTTGTAAGGAACAGGGATGAAGGGAGATGATGATCGCCCTACCAACAAGTCTGGGGGTGCGGCAGGGAGGTGTTATTTGTCAGGAACAGGGATGAAGGAAGATTCTGATGATGAGGAGGAGGATGAGGAGGAAGAGGACATTTTTTTATTTACCAGAAACAGGCCTCCGGCCGGCCGGGCCCAGTTGGATGGTCGGTGTATGTTTGGCGTTCTTCCATGCAGGGGAGCCCGGACATGCCCCAGTGTGGCTTCTCGCGCACCGTCGCGCAGGCTCTCCTTTTATTCTTCGCGGCCTCCTCTCTCTTTCTCTCTCGCTGTATGCATCTGCGTGCCTGTCTGCCTGTCTGTCTGTCTGTCTGTGTCTGTCTGTCTGGCTGTCTGTCCGTCAGGTCTGTCTGTCTGTCCGTCCGTCCGTCAGTCCGTCCGGCCGTCCGTCCGTCCGTGCGTTCGTCTGTCCGCCAGTCCCGGTCTTTTTCAGTTGTACTTCAGCGCGGCAATTATACTTGCTCTTTGTGCTGACTTCTGCGTCTTTCGGCGATGCGCAACAGAGGAATGTAATGACGATGATGATGATAATTATGATGATGATGATGACGACGACGATGCTGATGACGATGACGATGACGATGACGATGACGATGATGATGATGATGATGATGATGATGATGATGATGATGATGATGATGATGATGATGATGATGATGATGATGATGATGATGATGATGATGATGATGATGATGATGATGATGATGATGATGATGATGACGATGATGATGATGATGATGATGATGATGATGATGATGATGATGATGATGATGGTGTCGCGGGCATGAGGTACGACGAGGAGGAAGAGTAAGGAGGGGGTTACCTGCCCAACGCCCGTTTGTAATTTGTTGTCGTCGTCGTCGTCGTTTTCGTCGTCGTCACTGTCCCTCATCGTCGCCGCCGCCGCCGTCGTCGTCGTCGTCGTCGTCGTCACCGTCGTTTGTCGTCGTCGTCGTCGTCGTCGTCGTCGTTGTCGTACCCGTCGTCCCTTGGTCTCGCTACAACATCCAGGCAGTCACAGCCAGACACTCACCCCGGGACGTGCCAAGAAATGGCATGCACATATGGGGATCTTCGCGTCGAGTTTGTCTTTTTTTGTGGGGGGGTCTCGAGTACCGTATGGACTTGCTGCAAATACGACTGCCGAGTCAGTGGCGCACCAGAGATCCTTGGATTTCAGCGTGCTTTGCTGCGCGCGGGGCTATACCTTGAACAGGCCATTGAAACGGCTTGGCAAATGACTCCAGAGCTGGGGGCATTCCACCGCATATATCTATCGGCCTTCGGTCCATCCCGCCACTGTGCCTGTCTCGGGGTGCCCTTGGCCAGTCTTGGGGCCCTCCTGGGCCCGAAGGAGCCACGCGAGGAGACGCGCTGGGGCCTGGGAGGCACGCCAGGTCCCAGTCGACCTGAGTAGCGATTTTGAGTCCGATTGCGGCTGTGGTTGCGGCTGTGGCGCTCGGGCTCGGGCTCGGGCTCGAGGTTGGGCTCGAGCTCCGGCTCGGGCTCGAGTTCGGGCTCGGGCTCGGGCTTGGCTTCGGGCCCGGCTGCGGGCTCAGGCTCAGGCTCTGGCTCTGGCTCGGGCTCGGGCTCGGCTTCGGGCCTGGGTGCGGGCTCAGGCTCTGGCTCTGGTTCGGGCTCTTTCGCTAGGACCTCTACGAGGTCCGCGGCGGGAACCTCCTTTGGGAATTTCGGAACTCTAGGTCCCCGCCCCTTGTACTTCATGCTGAGGGCTGAGGACTGAGGACTGCAGGGGCCCTGAGGGCATTCCAGCTCGTGCTTCGCGGCACGGCGGCGGACCGCTGGCTGGTCGCTTCTGGCTGCGGCAAGCACCTCCGGAACTTGCGCGGGCCGTTCACACATCGCACGGTGGAGTTTCTGTTCATTTGGATGGCTTCTGGGAGGTTTGGCGCCAGATTTAGACCAGGCGAGTCTGGATCCGGCAGAAGCCCGAAGTACGGGCGAGCATCAGTGTGCTTCGCGTTGCCAGCCTGGGGTCGGCAGGCCAAGTCGAAGCACAAACCACCAGTGGCAGCAACCTCTTCACTCACTTCAGAAGCCCGTGTGCACCAATCTGCCCCAACCCCAGTTTTGCTAATGAACGCGCCGCGGCAACTTGTGCATGTGAGTTTCTCCTGTCCCCCAAACTCTGCGCGAGAGCATGCAGACTATCACCACCTGAACAGTACTAGTTATCGTAAATGCGCACTCGGTGTCCGACCCTCTGCAGCAATCGCAGGGGATAGCCCTCCATCCATAAACCCAAGGGCACTAACCAGAACATAATGCATATGCTTGGCGCTTCGTGTATCCCCACCAGCCCATCCAGCACCGATGCCCATCAAAGCTGTCTGGAGGAGTGGCGTAGGTAAGCATCTAGTGAAGCAGGGATGCCAGCAATGGTGTGGTTGGAGACTTCGGGTGCAAGACGTGCAAAATCGGTGGGATCTTGGGGATGGCTCCAAGAGGCATCCAAGACGCCCAAGATGGCCCACCAAGACGGCCCAAGATGGCTCTAAGATGGCCCAAGACGGCCCAAGATGCCTCCAAGAAGGCCTCTAGGAAGGCCCGAAAAGGCCCAAATCAATTCGCTTCTTTTCGGCCTTTGAGGGCTTCTCTGCGGCCTCTTTGGCCGTCTCAGGGCATTCCTGGCCCGTCCGACGCCGTCGGAAGCCGTCTTAGGGGGCGCCTCTTGGGCCGTCTGGGGGCCCTCTTGGGGCCGTCTTGGGGGCCTCTTGGGCCGTTCTGCCGTCCTGAATGCCTCCTGGACGATCTTTCTGCGCTCTTGGGCCGTCTCGGGCTGTCGGAAGACCGAAAAGAAGCAAATGCCAAAATCCTTCAAAAAGCTAAGGGGAATCAATGATTTGATTTTGGCCTCTTCGGGGGGCCTTTTGGGCCGTCTTGGGCCACCTTAGAGCCATCTTGGGCCATCTTGATGGGCTCCTGGCCTGTCTGACGCCGTCGGAAGCTGTCTTGGGGGCCTCTCTGGGCCGACTGGGGGCCCTTTTGGGGTGCTCCAGGGCCGTCTTGAAGGCCGCGTCTTGGAGGCATCTTGGGCCGTCTTGTCGCCCTCCTGGAGTGGTATTCGGGGCCTCTTGGGCCGTTCTGGGGCCGTCCTGGGGGCCTCTTGGGGGATCTTGGGGCGATCTCTGGGGGCTCTTGGGCCGTCTCGGGGCGTCGCAAGGCCGAAAAGAAGCAAATGCCCACATCCCTCAAAAACCGTAGGAAAATCAATGATTTTGGCCTCTTCGAGCCTTCCTGGAGGACCTCTCGGAGGCCACTGGGACTGTCTTGGAGGCATCTTGGAGGCCTCTTGGGCCGGCTTGGAGGCATCTTGGGCCGACTTGGAGGCATCTTGGACCCTCCTGGGCCGTCGTGGAGGCCATCTTGGACCATCTTGGGCGAACTTGGACACCACCTCGGGCCATCCGAGCCGTCTTCGAGGCCGTCGAGGGCCATCTTGGAGCGGGAAAAGGCACTGACCCCAGGATTTTTTTGTGCACGCTGAGGTCGTTTCCGGGCTCTGTGCGGCCTTGTGCGGTCTTCCGGGTGGCCGGCGGGCTTGGCCAGACGGAGCCCCAGGGGAGAGTTCTTTGGAAAAACAACCAAAAACAAGACCGAAAGGATCCAGCACGCCAGGCACCCCTGTGACAAGCACAGGGGGCGGCGGATCGAAGGCGCCTACGGCAAAGCACCGCCGCCCCCTGCCTTTTTGGAAGCGCCTGCGTGGCCGAAAGTTGGGTTTGAGCTTGGCCAAGCTATCGGGCCACGCGTTCCCCGAGTGGGTTTCGCAAGCCTTCGGGGAACACCGAGTCGGGCGAGTTATCGGACCGGGCCGTCTTGGAGGCTTTTGGCGGGCCTTTTGGGCAGTCGAAGGCCATCTGGAGGCCACCTTGGGCCGTGTTGGGTGCATCTTGGGGCCATCTTCGCTGTCTTGGAGGCCTTCTTGGCCGTCTTGGAGGTATTTTGGAGGCCATCTTGGCCGTCTTGGAGGCCATCTTGGGCGTCTTGGGGGCCTCTTGGGCCGTCTTGGGGCCTTCTCGGGGACGTCTTGGGGGCCTCTTGGTCTGTCATGGGGCGTGACAGTCGAGGCGGCCCTGACGCCCTATCCGACGGCCTTCCCGACGCCTTACCCGACGGCTTACCCGACGCCTTATCCGACGGTCGTCCCGACGCCCTACCCGACGCCTTATCCGACGGCCTTCCCGACGCCCTACCCGACGGCCTTCCCGACGCCCTACCCGACGGCTTACCCGACGCCTTATCCGACGGTCGTCCCGACGCCCTACCCGACGCCTTATCCGACGGCCTTCCCGACGCCCTACCCGACGGCCTTCCCGACGGCTTACCCGACGGCCTTCCCGACGTCGGGCGGAGCCGGCGGTGTGGCTGCCACTGGCGACCCCCACCTGCAGACCGTCTACGGTGAGCGGTTCGATTTGATGAAGCCAGGCAAGCATGTCCTGATTCACATCCCTAGAGGAGTGCGCGCTGCAGAAGCATTGCTTCGCGTGCAGGCTGAGACGCGCCGAATTGGTAGCTCCTGCGCGGACATGTCGTCGGTGTCAATGTTACGGGGTCTTGGGCAGAGGCGAAGCAAGCTGGATGGTATCGGTACGCCGTGTCCACACGTGTAGTCGAGACTCCAGAATGGGTTGCATTTGAGAAGGTTGAGCTGAAGGTCGTTCGAGGACACACGCAAAGTGGCATTCACTACTTGAACTTGTACGTGAAGCATTTGGGGCGGACAGGGTTTGCAGTCGGGGGCCTGCTGGGAGAGGACGACCGCAAAGACGCAATGACTCCTCCAGCACATTGTGCTCACCGTGTGGATCTGTCATTATGATCTGGGAGTGAGCGGCAGTGGTCCTTCCGTGTCTTCGGCTGCCGTAGCTTACTTCAACTGATTATATTCAGCATCACGTCCTCCCCAGGCGAATTCGCGGCGAAATGCAGAGTGCCGCACCTCGAGTTGTAGCTGTCTGGACTCTCGGCCCTCGCCAGCTTGCCACACAATTGCAGGACAAACTCTTTGCCGTTTTTGCTGTCACCCTTATCTCTCTTCCTGCGTGTTCATCGCCCACTTACTTGCCTTGCTAGTTTGTCTCTCTCTCTCTCTCTCTCTTTATCTTCTGACGCCCGTCATGCTTACGCATGAGGCGATCCACGGATCTGGCGCTCTCGCAGACACCACTGTCGAGAAAGACAGCCGCTGCGTAAGTAGGTGCACACATCGTCTGTCATCTGGCCCAAGCTCATGCTCGCCCTTTTTGAGACTGACGCTTTCCTCTTTCTGACCGCTTCCTTTGGCCAGATGTGATCGTGTCACAGCAAAAGTAAGTGGAAAAACGGCCCGAAGCGGCCCCCATATGGCCTGAAGAGAGCCCCATGACGGCCTATGATGGCCCCAGGACGCCCCTCCAAGCATTCAAATCGTGACCTGGTTGTCCAGGGAGACCGCGGTTGGAAGCAGGGTGGCCCGAGGAAGCCCCAGGAGGCCTCCAACAGGCCCCAAGAAGCCTTGAAAAACTTCCGTGAGGCCCCCAAGAGGCTCTAAGGAGGAGCTTCCGCAATAAGATCTGAAAAGGATCGGGACGGATTCCCAGGACAGTGCGATAATGATGAAGAGGAAGAGGAAATATGTGGGAATGATGCTCATAGCATGATTGTAACGACGATGCCAAAAAGCAGGAGTTATCGCTAAATGTTCAGTTTTATGTTTCTACGCTTCCGCCTGCATGCCACACAAGGACCAAGGCGAATGGCGCGAAGCGTCAATGCAGTCTTACAAAGTATATCTGTACATAATATATATATATATATATATATATATATCTATACACATTTGTAAGCAAATAAATGGCTTTCGGTCCATCCCGCCACCGTGCCCGGTCTGTAGTTCAGAGGCATCTTGGATGCATATGAAGGGGCTCTTGGGATGCCTCGTGGGGACTCTTGGAGGGCTCTTGGGGGCTTCTGGGGGGCCTATTGGGGGCTTTTTGGGGCGTCGTCGGGCCCTCCTGGGCTCCACTTGGGGCGTCTTGAGGGAGCCTCGGGAACCTCTGGGGGGGCTCTTGGGGCTATCTTGGGGCGGAAGGCTTGACATGTCCATTCGTGCTCCCCCTCTTTGGCCCCTCTTGGGGCCCTCTTGGGGAGCCTTTTGGGCGGTCTTGGGGGCCTCTTGGGCCGTCTTGGGGCCCTCTTGGGGCGTCTTGGGACCCTCCTTGGGGTCTCCTGGGCAACACTGGGGCGCCATCGGTGCTTTTTGGGCCGCCTTGGAACGTTGGAAGCTGAAGCATGACAGCTCAAATCTCTCAAGCACAGAAGCAACATCAATGACTTTTGACCTCTCAGGGCCCCCTTCGGGGTGCTCTTGGGGCTCCCTTGGAGCTTGTTGGGGGCCTCTTTGGCCGCCTCCAGGCCATCTTGGGCGTCTGGGAGCGATCTTGGAGTGACATGGGGCCCCGTGAGACCGTTTTGGGGGGCTCGTCGAAAAATCTAGGCCCCTTTGGAGGCCCTCCTGGGCGGGGTTGCCATCTTGACTGCCCCCGCGACACGCCCCACAAGCTTTAGAAGCGCCGAGGAGTGCCTGGGACACCCTGGGTCCAGGACCGTAACAATCTTCAAGTCCTCTACCTCTCAGGGCCGCATGGGCCTTGGGGCACTCCACTTCGTGCCTCGAGGCACGGTGGTGGACACATACTTTATATGCATGTATATATGTATGTATGATTTTCTGCCTGTCTGTCTGTCTGTCTGTCTGTCTGTCTGTCTATCTGTCAGTATGCGTACATGCATGCATGCATGCATGCATGCGTGCATGCATGTATACATGTATGTGCGTATGTATGTATGCATTTATGTATGTATGCAGGTATGTATGCAAGCATACCTACATACATGCAGGTCGTTAGGCA
>CAUYUJ010020590.1:25000-47500 GCA_963575745.1 Prorocentrum cordatum | reverse complement strand
CCCTGCCCGCGGACCAGGCGCCGGGTCGGCCTCCTCTCGCGAGGCTCTCCCGGCGTGCCCCGAGGCCTGCCGGGGGCCTCGGCACCCTCTTTCTTGCTGCGCGCTCCCCGGGATGTCCGGCCGTCGTGCGACCGTCCGGCCGTCCGGCCGTCGTGCGACCCGCAAGCACGGGCTCGACGCTCGTTGGCGAGCCACGCGGGTTTTCCCCAGCGATGTGTGCGTGCCGCCCTGTGGGCTCGTCCTCGGACCGGCGGCGACCGAGGGGGGGAAGCGGGGAGGAGAAGGCCTGAAGGCCTTCTCGGGAGCCCTCGCGCCCTCCGAGAAGTTCTGTCATCGTCTCCGGGGAAGGCTTGCAGAACACTTTTTCCCTACAGAGGCTCTGCCTAGAAGGGTTCTTACCCTATGGGCTTAAAGGGCCGGGCAGTGGGAACCGGCCCGGGCGGTTCCCCCAGTCCCCTGGGAGCTTTAGCTTTAGCTTTGGCTTTAGCTTTAACTTTAGCTTAATTAGCTTTAGCTTAGCTTTAGATTAGCTTTAGCTTAACTTTAGCTTAGCTTTAGCTTAACTTTAGCTTACCTTTAGCTTAGCTTCAGCTTAGCTTTAGCTTAGCTTCAGCTTAGCTTCAGCTTAGCTTTAGCTTAGCTTTAGCTAAGCTTTAGATTAGCTTTAGCTTAGCCTTCGCTTAGCTTTAGCTTAGCTTTAGCTTAGCTTTAGCTTAGCTTTAGCTTAGCTTCAGCTTAGCTTCAGCTTAGCTTTAGCTTAGATTTAGCTTAGCTTTAACTTAGCTTTAACTTAGCTTTAGCTTAGCTTGAGCTCAGCTTTAGCTTAGCTTTAGCCTAGCTTCAGCTTAGCTTTAGCCTAGCTTCAGCTTAGCTTTAGCTTAGCTTTAGCTTAGCTTCAGCTTAGCTTTAGCTTAGCCTTCGCTTAGCTTTAGCTTAGCTTTAGCGTAGCTCTAGCTTAGCTTTAGCTTAGCTTCAGCTTAGCATTAGCTTATATTTAGCTTAGCTGTAACTTAGCTTTAACTTAGCTTTAGCTTAGCTTTAGCTCAGCTTTAGCTTAGCTTTAGTCTAGCTTCAGCTTAGCTTTAGATTAGCTTTAGCTTAGCTTCAGCTTAGCTTTACTGTTACCACTTAGGCTGCTTTCCTAGCGGCTCCAACTCCTAGGTATGGTCGCACTGGGATAATTCATCGTCTCCGGGGAAGGCTTGCAGGAAACTTCTCAGGAGGCCCAGGGGACCTCCGAGGCTTCTGAGAAGGCCCTCTCCTCGGGGGCGGCAAAGAGCGGGGTGATGACTAGGGGGGGTGGTGGATATCATGGCGGGGGCCATGCTATCTCCCCAGATCTCAGGGCGCCTCCTCTCGTTTCGTGACGCCCCCGGCCACCCCGCTGGGCCGCGCACGTGCCGCTGGCCATGATTGGACCCCCCCCCTCTTGGACGCCCCCCCCTTGGCCGCTCCCGATCTCCTTCTCACTTCCCCCCCTTCGCTCGCCGCCGACATGAGGACTCCCAGGTCTTTCCTCTCTCTGTATAGATCCTGTTGCCCCTGCGGCCACGGCGGCTCGCGGGGCCCCCTTCTGCCCGCGGCAGCGGACAGGCGGTGTCGACTCGCGCGGGCCCCCTCCTCGCTCCTCCTCCTCCTCCTCCTCCTCCTCCTCCTACTCCTCCTCTCCCCTCGGCCCTGCCCCTCCCCTCCCCTCTCCGGCTCCCCCCCCTTCCTCGCCGCCCCCCTTCCTGCGAAGGTGCGCGAGGGCGTGAAGAAGTTCTCCGACTGGCCGACCGTCCCGCAGCTGTACGTAAAGGGGGAGTTCATTGGTGGTTTCGTTCCGATTTCTCGCTCCAGCTCGCCTCTCCAAACATGTAGGCTGCAGGCCAGAATCTTGGGCTGGCCAAACTGCGGACGCGTTCCCTCTGGGCGAGCGCGTGCTGTGGAGCACCGACGTTGGTGGCATGACACCATCTCCAGAGAGTGGGGTGCGTCGTCCTGGAGGTCTCCAGGGGTCCTCGGAGGTCCCTGGAGGTCTCCATCGGCCACCAGGAGGCCTTCAAAAGGCGCATAGCATCAATCACTTTTCGAAGACCTCGGCCCTGGAGCTGCAGTGGGGACGCACACCAAGAAGCCAGATGCTGTTCGTTAGGGTAGCTCGTGTTTCTTCGCATCGAGCGCTGCGCGGTTACCTCCTGTGGGCGTTTCAGAAACTGCTGCATTCAAGGTGCACTGGGCCTTCCCCCACATGCAACACGCGCGCGGAGTTACAGGTTTGGGTTTCTTGCGAGGGCTTCTTGCGGCCCTGGCCGCACTTTAGTTGACATCAGTTTGGGCTTGTGGCAGTAACTCGGCTTTGGCGACGCACGGGCCAGCGGGAGCTTGCACGGTCGTTGTGCAGAGCTATGGTGGGGCTTGCGGGGGTTGGTGGCGCCTTGTGTTGGGAGCGTGAGGTGACAGCACGCAGAGCGAATCAGAAGCTGGTCAGAGGGGCTAGCTGGTCAGAAGGCTGGCAACGGAGGGGGGAATGGGGAACACACAACATTTTCTGTGTGTTTGCTATTACTCTGGCACATCTCACACCTTCGTTTCGTGGCCCCATATGGAGCTCCAGCTAAGGCCCCAGTGGCAAGGTCCGCATGTGGGCGTCGCCACCGTTTCGGCACACCGCTCACGTTACGTGGCTCCATAGGCAGCTCCACCTGATGCCGCAGGTTCCGCATGCGGGCGTCACCACCGCTTCGGCACACCCCTCACACGTTTCATGGCCCCATAGGGATTTCCACCTGAGGCTCCAGTGGCAGGGTCCGTATGTGGGCGTCACCGCCGTTTCGGCACACCCCTCACACGTGTCGTGGTCCTATAGGGAGCTTCACCTAAGGCTTCCAGTGGCAGGGTCCGCATGTGGGCGTCACCGCCGTGTCGGCACACCGCTCATACGTTTCGTGGCCCCAGAAGGAGCCCTACCTGAGGCACCAGTTGCAGGGTCCGCATGCGGGCGTCACCACTGCTTCGTCACACCCACCTCTCATACGTTTCGTGGCCCTACAAGGGGGGCTCCACCTGAGGCCCCAGTAGAAGGGTCAGCATGCGCGCACCAACACCGTTTCGGCACACCTTCACATGTTTCGTGTCCCAATCGTGAGCTCCACCTAAGGCCCCAGCGGCAGGGTCCGCATGCGGACGTTACTTGATATGGTCAGGCCCCTCGCCAGCCTAATGTTGCTGTTTGGTGCATCTTCGGCCTTTCTTCTGGAGGCCTCCAGAGGCCTCCGGGGACCCCTGGGGACCCGGGGACCATGGACCTCCCTGAGGAACTCATTGGGGACCTCTGGGTTTTGGGGACCTCCGGGGACCGCTTGAGACCTGGGAGCTGGACTGGCGGCGCAGGCAACGGGGGATGGCGCGAGGGGGGCAGCCTTGCTAAGAACTTGGGGGTTTTCTATAAGCAGGCAGGCGGCTTCCCAGAAGCTGGGCCCTCCCAGCTTTGAGAGGCCCTTTCAGACGTACCCAGCGCGGGAATCAGAGGGTCCCGCAGCAGCACGTGAGCTTGCAGTGCCGACGCCTCATCCCCAGCCTCTTGATGCTTCCGAGGCTGCGTCGGTCTCCGCAGGCGTGTATGGAGGAATGGGGAAATGGAAGAGGAGCATGCGAGGAGGACTGGAGGTGGAGAACCGGAGGAGAAGGGAGGAGGGAGGACGAAGGGAGGAGGCAGGAGAGGAGAAGGACGAGGCGGAGGCGGAGGATGAGGATCGGTATGAGCATGGCCAGGCGAAGTGTGCTTTCGCATATACTTTGTTGTTTCCTGGAGCTGCGCCCACAAGCCTGCCCACCTCTCTTTTTTTCCACCGTCCCGCAAGCCCCTGCGCACCTTTCTCCTTGCACCATTTCTCCCCCCGCATGGCTGCTGTTACTTTCGCCAGAGTCGTCGTCTTGCCCTCCAGCGTGATCGGAAAAGGCAGGCATTCGCCTGCTGGCCGCGCAAGACAAGCGCACGTCTTCTTCCATGCCCTTCGGCGTCCTGACGTGGTGCCTGGCCTGGCCTGGCCCTGCAGGTGGCTGTGACATCGTCACGCAGATGCACAAGGACAGCGAGCTGTCAGAGGCGCGCGCGGGCCGAAGTAGAGCTCACGGCCAGGGAGGGACGGCGCGGGCAGGGGATGGGGAGGGGGAGAAGGAGGAACAGGAGGGAGATAATGGGGCTGAGGAGGATTCATTGTCGTCGTCGTCGTCGTCGTCGTCCTCGTCCTCTTCGTCGTCGTCGGCTTCATCGTCGTCGTTCATCGTCGTCGTTCATCGTCATCGTCGTATTGAGCCAGACAGGGGGGTAAGGGCGAAGGGGCGCATGTGGGCTGGGAGAGGTTTAGGACAGGACAGGGACTGGGAAGCGGAGGGCTCACTGCCTGGAGCTCCAGCGCGTGGGGGGAGGCAGGAGGATGAGGGGAGGGGGGCGAGGAGGAGGAGGGGGGAGGTGGATGTTGATGATGATGATGATGATGATGATGATGATGATGATGATGATGATGATGATGATGATGGTGATGGTGATGATTATGATGATGATGATAATGATGATGGTGCTGATGCTGCTGCTGATGATGCTGATGATGACGATGATGATGATGATGATGATGAGGAGGGTTATGTTGATGATGATGCTGCTGCTGATGATGATGATGCTGCTGCAGATGATGATGATGATGACGATGATGATGATAATGATGATGGTGCTGATGCTGCTGATGATAATGCTGATGTTGTTGATGATGATGATGATGATGATGATGATGATGATGATGATGATGATGATGATGATGATGATGATGATGATGAGGGTTATGTTGATGCTGCTGCTGCTGATGATGATGCTGATGATGCTGCTGCTGATGATGATGATGATGCTGCTGCTGATGATGATGATGATGATGATGCTGCTGCTGCTGCTGATGATGATGATGATGTGATGAGGATGAGGAGGAGGAGGAAGGAGGAGGGGAGGAGGAGGAGGAGGAGGAGGAGGAGGAGAGAGGAGGAGGAGGAGGAGGAGGAGGAGGAGAGGAGAGGAGGAGGAGGTGGTGGATGAGGAGGAGGAGGAGGAGGAGGAGAGGAGGAGTGGAGGAGAGGAGGAGGAGGAGGAGGAGGAGGAGGGGAGAGGGAGGAGGAGGAGGATGATGAGGAGGAGGAGGAGGAGGAGGAGGAGGAGGAGGAGGAGGAGGAGGAGGAGGATGAGGAGGAGGAGATGAGGATGAGGAGGAGGAGAAGGAGGAGGAGGAGGATGTAATCTATACATATCTATCTATCTATCTATCTATCTATCTATCTATCTATCTATCTATCTATCTATCTATCTATCTATCTATCTATCTATCTATCTATCTATCTATATATAGAGAGAGAATGATAGAGAAAGAGAGAGAGAGAGAGAGAAAGGAGTGAGCCTCTCCGCCCCGCCCCCTTGCCCCCACTGGCAAAATCATCCAGGCGCTGGATTTGGGAGCTTTCGACCCCACCCCCTGGGCCCTGGGGACAATGTCTTTCGCCCCAGGCAGCTCCATGCTCTGTGAGGTGCGAGCAGCCCTACGGTTGATGGACAAACTCCTGCACCTTCTATGTCGATTGTTGGGGACCCCCCGCGCCCCCAATCTACTATTGCCGGGCTGCGTCGCGATGTGCCGATCTTCGACTGGCCGAAACCCTGCGCCCCGCTGACGATGCTCACCAACACAGGGTCGGGAGCAGGGGTCGGGTTGAAGTTTGCGCCGGCACACCGGTCGTGCGGGTGGTGCAGGATTTTGTCCATCAATCGTACTCCTGCGGGTCCAATGGATGAAAGCTGGGGTATTAGACACCCCCGCTGGGGTTCATCTCATGGCGGTTGGCACGCTGGAGGTTCGCCCAGGTCCGGGGTCAGACATTCTGCGAGCACCTGCGAACCCTACACCCAGGTCCAAATGGACGCTGGGGTGTCAGTCACCCGCAGGGGGGTATCATTAGGGGAACAAAAGTGACATAAACATAAGAACTCGGAGGTCTGCGCGGATTTCTCGGATCCGCGCTGGGGCCCCCTGGCGGCGCCTCCGGCGCCGCCCCTGGCGCGCTCCGCGCGCCAGGGAGGGGGGTCCAGCGCGGATCCAAGAAATCCGCGCGGACCTCCGAGTTTTTATGTTTATGCCACTCTTCGTTCCCCCAATCATCTGGCTGCAGACGTCC
The DNA here is from genome assembly GCA_963575745.1 of Prorocentrum cordatum. Lineage (NCBI taxonomy): Eukaryota > Dinophyceae > Prorocentrales > Prorocentraceae > Prorocentrum > Prorocentrum cordatum. Next base: position 41,308 of record CAUYUJ010020590.1, on the reverse strand, counting down.
TGTTCCTGAGCCCCAGCGTCTTTTTCAGACGTCTGGCCTGCAGGGGTGGTCGGACGGGCCCAGAATGGAGATAAGTCCTTCCCAGAGCGTTCCAGAACGGTCCCAGGGCGTTGCGCGACGCTCTGAAAAACGGCGGCGGCGCCCGACGCGTCCTCCAAGCCTGTCTGTTCTCAGAGGTTCTCGGACTCGTATCTTTCCGATGTTGTCGCGATTTTGCCTTCGTCTTGGGCGGAGTTCGCGCTTGCTTGCTTGCTTGCTTGCTTGCCCAAAAGCCAGTCTTATGTCGGGCCTGTCCCCCTACAGGGAGGTTTTCGACGAAAAATCAAAAATACCCAAAACATAGTCCAAAAATACTCCAAACATAGTCTGGGGACTATTGTTTGAGTATTTTTTTTGATCTTTTGGGGGTATTTTTCGGGTATTTTTGTTTTTTCGTCGAAAATCCCCCTGTAGGGGGACACGCCCGACATGAAGCCAGTCCCCCGGGCCTGCCCGGGGGCGCGCTCCGGCCGGGCCGCCCAGGGGCAGAGGGCGGTGACCCCAGAGGTGCAGTCCAGCACCGCACAGAAGCCCTGCATGCGAGTGGACGCGTTGGCAGACCGAGCAGCCAAGCGCTGCCGAGGGTGGCAGCAGGCGAGAGAGCGCGGCCAAACGCCGACGCCAAGATTCGGCGGCGAGCGAGGAGGGGAAGTGAGAGGGGGCGGGCCTTCTCAGGAGTCGTGGAGGTCCCCTGGCCTTCTGAGAAATTTTCTGAGCCTTCCCCGGAGACAGAAACAACCTCTCAGTAGGCGCGACGGCTTCTGAGAAGTCCCTCCGCCCTCTGAGAAGCCCTTCTCCTTCTCACTTCCCCCCTTCGCCTGCCGCCAAAAATGGCGATGAAGGGCGACGACGTCGATGGTCCGAACACCGCGACGGTAGAGGGAAGCAATTACTGAACGCTCCCCCTCCTCTCCCAAACTCAAAGTTGGCACGCGCGGGGGAGACTGCGGTCGCAGTGCAACTCATCAGACCCGCCGCCAATTTTGAACATTGGGGGGAGGGGGAGGCGTTGACAGATGAATGTGGCGTGAGTGTTCGCTATTTTCGGGGGATGGACAGATATCCCACCCTGACACGTCGATTAGGGAATTGTCAGTTTTCGGTTCTCGAGAGGGCGCCGCGGTCGTCACTTTCCAGGCTGGCGCTCGCCAGGCTTGGGCCCGAGGTCGTTTTCACTAGACCACGCTTTACTTAAGGGGCGTCTGTCCATCCTGGATTTTTTCCTGCACATCCACTTCGGCACCGCCTGCTCCCCGGGCCCCGCCCGCCTTGGCCGCCTGAGGCCCCGCCTTCCTGTGCCCGGTCTCCCTAATTCAAGCTGTGCGTAGCCCGCCTAGCTCTTAGCGGAAGAGGTTCGCTCTCGCCCCGCACATCAAAAAACTGTCCATCCTCGGGCCCTCAGACCTCGGGCCCCGACCCTCCCTTCCCCGCCCCCCCGCTCCTCGAGCCCTCTCGGGCGCGGGAGGGCCTGCTCTCTCCCGCCTCCCCCCGCCTCCTCCCCTCTCCTCGCCCCTCCCGCCTGCCTGCCTGCCTCCTCCTAATCCTCTCCCTCTTCCTGCCTCCTCGTCCTCCTCCTGCCTCCTCCTCCTGCCTCCTCCTCCTCCTCCTCCTTCTGCTCCTCCTTCTGCTCCTCCTCCTTCTGCTCCTCCTCACCCAGACCTCCTCCTCCCCCCCTCCTCTAGCCTCCACCGCCGCCTCCTCCACCGCCGCCTCCCCCCCTCCTCTAGCCTCCTCTAGCCTCCACCGCCGCCTCCTTCGCTGCCCCTCTTCCCCCTCCTCGGTCCTGGGCCCTCGAGGTGCCGCCCTCAATCCCCCGAGCCTCGGCCGACCTCCCGCGCCCGGGTCGCCCACGCCCCGAGGCCGCTCCGCGGCGGGGCCCTCGAGCCCCTCGACCCTGGAGCCTGGAGCCCCGACCGTCGACCCCCGAGCCTGGACCCCCCCCCCCAGTCCTCGAGGCCGGGCCCTCGATCCTCGACCCTCGTGCTTCGATCGTCGATCTTCGAGCTCCTCCCTCCTCTTCCTCCTCCCTCCTCCTCCTGCCTCCCCCCCCTCCTTCCTCCTCCTCCTCCTCCTCCTCCTCCTCCTCCTCCTCCTCCTCCTCCTCCTCCTGCCTCCCCCCTCCTCCTCCTCCTCCTCCACCTCCTGCCTCCCACCTCCTCCTCCTCCTCCTCCTCCTCCTCCCTCCCACCTCCCTCCTGCCTCCTCCTCCTCTCTCCTCCTCCTCCTCCTCCTCCTCCTCCTCCTCCTCCTCCTCCTCCTCCTCCTCCTCCTCCTCCTCCTCCCCCATCCCCCATCCCCCTCCCCTCCCCCTCCTCCTCCGCCTCCTCCTCCCCCTCCTCTTCCTCCTCCTCCTCCTCCTCCTCCTCCTCCTCCTCCGCCTCCGCCTCCCCCTCCCCCTCCTCCTCCTCCTCCTCCTCTTGCCTCCTCCTCTTGCTTCCTCCTCGTCCTCCCTCCCTCCCTCCCTCCTTCGCTGGCACAGGTGCTCAAAGACGTGCTCAAAGAGTGAGGCGCCGCCCGCGGCGGGTGCGAGCCTGCCCCGCGCAGGCCGCGCGGGCAGGCGTGCCCCCCCTGCGAGGGCCCGAGGGCCGCGAGGCCCGGGCCCCCGCTGACCGGGATCCCGCCTCGTCGGGGGCGTCCGAGTGGGGGGTCTCGGGTGATGTAGTGGTTGGTGAGAAGGCCCTACGGCCGGTGCCGCCGACCCGGAAGACGAGGACTACGACGACGAGGAGGAGGAGGAGGAGGAGGAGGAGGAGGAGGAGGAGGAGGAGGAGGAGGAGGGGGAGGAGCAGGAGGAGGAGGAGGAGCAGGAGGAGGAGGGGGAGGAGGAGCAGGAGGAGGAGGAGTAGGAGGAGGAGGAGGAGGAGGAGGAGGAGGGGAAGGAGGAGGGGGAGGAGCAGGATGATCCTTTAGGGGGCCTCCGGAGAGCCGGGGGATCCCTGGAGAATGGGGGGCGTCCTGGGAGTCTCTTGGGCGTCTTGCGTGCCTCTTGGGGGGCTTCTTGCGCTCCTCCTTGGAGCCTTTCGGGGCCGAGGGCTCCGGTTGATGTAGTGATTATTCTCTTGCACGGCTGCGTTCTGGAGCTCGGACCTCTTCATTTTCGTTCGTCGTCGTCGTTCGCTCGTTCGTCCTCTCCCCCAGGCCACAGAGGGAAACTCCCGAAGGAAGGAGGCGAAAGCCTCCTGTCCCTCGCAGCTCCTTGGTGCAAGAGCCAGGGCACGCGTGCCACTTGTTTCGACTACACGCAAGAGTGACCTTTCGCCCGAGTGACCTGTGGTGCGGGCACATTCGGGTTCCCAGATGACCGAACGTGATGCGATAGTCTAGGCCTCTCAGATGGGGTCGTGTCGGAGTAGATGGGGTCGGAGGATCGCACCGCATCACCAATGCATCGGCGATGCGGCTCAGTGTGGAGCTCGATTTTCTCCACGCCGACGCCGCCGATGCGTCGCCGACGTCGCCGATGCATCGCCGATGCTTTGGCGATGCGGTGCGATCCTTCGACCCCATCTACTCGGACCCCATCTAGGAGCCCTTTATGCTTCGACTACACGTAAGAGTGACCTTTCGCAATAGCAGTGTGTCGTTCGCATGGGTTTGGCCTCCCCGCGGCCCCCGAAAGTCGCGCGCAAAGGGTCACTCTTGCCTAGGGCCACTCTTACGTGTAGCCGATTGTGCTGCCCTCTAACATTTCGGATCTGACGAGAGGGTGGGGACGAAATCTGCTGTATGCAGGTCTTTTCTGCAGGTTTTCGTGGACTCTCGGCGGTTCTCATGCCTGGGGCGCCTGCCAGAAGCTGCGCCTCGACGAGAGCTGTCGGGGGGAGCCCGCATCGTCCCGAGCGGCCGCCGGATGCCAGAGCTTGACCCGAGAGCCACCAGGCGTCGAAGAGGCGGGTGAGGACTGGGGCGCGTGTGGACATCATGGCTGCGGGCCATAAGATCACCGATCTCCTGGCCCTCTTCTCTTCATTCGACACGCTCCCTCCCCCACCTCTCGCCCGCGCACGTGCTCGGGCCACGATGCGCTGACACCCCTCTTCCTAGCCCCCCTATTCGGCCCACTCGGGCCTCCGTGTCGTCCTCGTCGCCGCCGCCGCCGCCGTCGTCGCCGTCGTCGCCGTCGTCGTCGTCGTCGTCGTCGTCGTCGTCGTCGTCGTCGTCGCTGATTTTTTCGGGGCCTTTGCCCTCGCCGCTGCGGCTGGCTTCTTTCCGGGACGCCCCCGTTGCCCCCCCCCCCGTCGTCCACGCACGTGCCTCCGGGCCACGATCCAGGGGAACCTCGACGACGAGGATGCTCAGGACGAGGACAGTGATGAGCATGCTGATGCTGACGATTACTCCGGATTTCGTAATAAAGGGAGGGGGGTCTCATTTCGGGGGGGTCTCTTCCAGGCCATCTTGGAGGGCCTGGGGGGGTCTGGGGACGACGTTTTGGAGGGTTCTCCCACGGGGGGGGGGTCTGAAATGGCTTGTCTTGGAGGGTCCAGACCCCCTCCCTTTTATTACGACATCTGGAGTATGCTGATGATGATGACGATCATGATTCTGCTGCAGCTGCTGATGCTGCTGCTGCTGACTGCGAAGGCCCTGCGGCAAGCGCCCGCCGACCCCGAAGGCGGCACGCCCGGCCCCCGCCGGCGACCGCCCCCCCTCCGGGAACCTCTTGGGGACCCCCCGTGGATCGAGGGGGGGCGGTCGTCCGAGCCCGACCCGGGACCCCTCCGCCCCCCCCCCGCGGCAGGGCAGGGATCCGAGGGAAGCGGCTTCCTTTTGGCGACTTGAGTGCGACACTCTTCAAGTTTCTGGTTCCTCAGTCTGTTTGCGTCTGACGGCGTCGTCGACGACGACGACGACGGCGGCGGCGGCGGCGGCGGCGACGACGACGGCGGCGGCGGCGGTGGCGGTTGCTGTGGATTGGTATTCCTATCTGTGGAGAAGGAGGGGGGGAGGGCGGCGAGGAGGTCCTACTGCTTTCTTGTTGCAGTCCTATCGCGCTTGCATTAGAAAGCAGAGGGAGAGGAGGAGGAAGAAGGGTGGAGGAGGGACGGGGTGCGCGGCAACTTACCAGGAAAACAGGAAAGACAGGGAAAACCATATGTCTGCACAAAGAGAAGTAAGCAACAGTCACGAACCCTGTGACAGTCGTTTTCTTAGCTCCTCCTGTTTTCCCTGTGGAAGCATGTTTTTTTTGTTTTTTTGTTTTTCTTGTTTTTCCTGTTTTTCTGGTTTCTCTGGTAAGCTTCCGCTGCCCCTCCCGCCTCCTCCGCCATCCGTCCACATCCTTCCTCCTCCAATGAAATTACGATAGGATCGCAATAAGAAACAAAATGATTGCCTCACTCCATCCCCCTCCTCTTCCAACAGGAATGCGATCGGAAGGCAAACGGAATTCCGATCGAGAGAGAAGGAAGGGGGGAGGGCGGTGAGGAGGTCCTATTGTTTTCATATTGCAATCCTGTTGCGCTTGCGGGAGGGGGTGGCACGGAAGCTTACCAGGACAATTGGGAAAGCTGGAAAAACAGGAAGAACCATGTGTGATCGCAGAGGAAGATAGGAACACACCACAAACCTTGTCTGCTGCCGCTCTTTTTTAGTTTTTCCTGTTTTGCCCTTTGAGGACACCAGCTTTTTTCTGTCTTGTTCCATGCTTTCCTGATAAGCTTCTGCTGCCCCTCCCGCCTCCTCAGCCCTTCCTCCTCATCCTTCCTACCTCCTCCACTGCAATTATAATAGGACTGCAAAAAGAAACAAGATGACCACCTCACTCCATCTCCTTCCTCTTCCCGTAGGAATGCGATAGGAATGCAATCGGGATTCCTGTCGGCAGGTAAGGAAGGGGGAGGGCGGTGAGGAGATTCTATTGCCTTCATATTGCAATCCTATTGCGCTTGCATTCGAATGGAGAGAGAGAGAGGAGAGAGGAGGACCCTTCGTCCAATAAGAATGCGATAGGAATGCAATCGGGATTCCTCCGCCCCTCCCTTCCTCCTTCTCATACGGGAATTCAATAGGAATGCACTCGGAAAGCAATAGGAATCTCTCCCTCTCCCTTCTCTGCCACCAATCGGAACACAATCGGAAAGCAATGAGAATGCAGTGAGAATACAGCCCGGATTCCTCCACATCCCTTCCTTCTCCCCTTCCTGCAACAATAACACAACCGACGTGGCAATCGAGGACGGAGATGCACAATAAATCGTCCAGAAATCCATCCACAGAAAGCTTCGCTGTACACGCCGGTCGTTGAAAGTAGGTATTTTTGGATCCCCAGGTCCCAATCTACTTCAAGCGCCTTCCTACTGCAATCATCGACACGCTGTTGCTGTGTTTTGTTTCTCTCTGGGAGGGAGATCCTGGACCCAATCTGCTATATCCGCCTTCCTTCAGGAGGGAAAGAAACACACAGACACAATTATTCGTCGATCCCCAGAAAACATGGGAAAATATAGGAAGTGGGGGGGAAGACAGAAACCCAGAAAATATAGGAAAATATGGGGACTATTTTTATTTGTGTGTATTTATTTGTGTGTTCCAGGGCCCCTTGATTCACCTCCGCTCTGGACCAGTGTGCGAAGCCCTCTGCCGCAGCGCCTCGGCGGCAGGCTCGAGGATTCGGGTCTTGACAGCCCCCCCCCCCTTGCCCAAGTCGGAAGCCGGGCGAGGGCTGCCAAATCTGTGGCTGCTAAAATCGACCTCCGGAAGTCGTTTTCGTCCTTCCGGGAAGAAGCCCGTGGACTGTTTCGCGTGCCGCGCCTCATTCTGGGAAGTTGTTTACCCCTTCCGGGAGGGCCCTTTTAACAGCTACGGTTTTAGCAGCCCTCGCCCAGCTTTCGACCAAGGGCGGGGAGCGCACCTGGGCTCCCGGTCCTGGGCGTTCCCCGAGCAAGTGCTGCCCCGAGATCGACCTCCTCTGCGGCTTCGCTGTTGTACAGTGCCGTTTTTAATACATGCTCCGCGTGCGGATCATGTATCAAACAATGCAGGGATTTGGTACTAAAAACAAATGAGTTCATGCATACATTTATTCATAACTTAATCATGTTTTACACATCCCATAACTATTTTAAAAACTATTCAACAAAAACACAAACAAACACAAAAAAGAGGAAGAAAAAGCCTGCCCTGTAGGGCCTGCGTGTCATGTGAGGGCGGCTCCCCTGCCGTCTCCGTCAGAGCTCGGGGGCTGCCGGCGGTGGCCCCGGCCCACGGGGAGGCCTCCGACGCAGGCATTTGGTACGTGAGCACCGCCTGGAGGGATCCATGCTCGGGGACCTCGGCAGGCGGGTGGGATATCAAGGGCTCCCTCGAGGGCGCGAAGTTATTCGCGCTTCGCGCTTCGCGGTCCTCCTTCCTCCTCCCCCTCCTCCTCGTCCTCCTCTTCTCCCCCTTGGGGGGCGGCGCGAGAGCGCGAAGTTATTCGCGCTTCGCGCTTCGCGCAGCGCGAAGCGCGAACTTAGGAGCCCTTGGATATGGACATACGGCAGGTTCGTGTCGTGTCGACCGGCGGCGACCCGGCCAGCGGCGTTCCACGCTGAACGCCGCGGGCGACCCAGAATCGTTCGATGTGGAACGCTGTGGACGTTTCGGGAACGGCCGATCATTCCAGGTTGACCGATCCCCGCGGTGTCAGGAACCAACGCCGGGGTCGACACGACACGGACCTGCCGTATTCGGGCCCCCGGGGTCCAAACTAGATCCATATCCGCCGCCCGCCGGGGCACCAGGACGTCGGTTCCCAGGCGGTGGATATGGAGGAAGCCCCGCCTCGCAAGCCAGCGTTTCGGGGAGGCTCGCGTGGCCTCCAGGGCACCCCTCGCGGGGCCTGGAGGGCCCCCCCCCTGGGCTCCAGAATGGCGCGAGAGTTGCGGGCACGTTGGGCCGAGATCGCCTGTGGCGACCTCCGACAAGCCGGGGGTATGGTGAGGAGATTCGCCGAAGCAGGAAGGAAGGGGGGAAGGACAGAGCAGGAGGAGGGAGAAGAGGGGGAGGGGGGCGAGCGAGGTTGGGGGGGGAGGAGAAGCGGAGGCATCAGCGGCAACGGAGGGGATGGCGGCGACGGGGGGAGCGGGGAGCGGGTTGGAAGGGAGGGAGGCAGGGAGGGAGGGAGGAGGGGAGGGAGGGAGGGAGGGAGGGAGGGAGGGAGGAGGAGAGGAGGAGGAGGAGGAGGAGGAGGGAGGAGGAGGAGGAGGAAGAAGAGCAGGAGGTGCCGCTCTCCTTGGGCAGCCGCAGGGGCTGTGGAGTCTCGGTCCTGCTCCGGCGAGGGAGCAGCAGGTTCCCAGGCTGTCCCGAGCGCGCGGCGAGGCCTTGGCTGGAAGGCTGGAGGAGTCACGGCCGATCATTTCGGCGTTCTAACACCAGGAATCCTCCCTCTCCCCCTCCCCCGCCTCCCCCTCCTCCCCCTCCTCCCCATCCTCCTCCTCCTCCTCCTCCTCCTCCTCCTCCTCCTCCTCCTCCTCGGGAATGGCGAACGGCCCCCCCCGTTCTGGTTTTCCTACTGGGCATTGTCGGTCTTCCCCCAGTCCAGTCCACCCAGCCCTGGCAAGCATGTTTTCTTCAAGCCCTGGCCGCTTCCGCTTTTTTTGGACTTTGCATCTGCGTTTCTTCTGGCTGCCCTGTACTTCGAGTGATTAGCTAGATGAGCCTGATGTCGATGGTGGGTACCCGAGCGCTGCGGACCGTACAGGGCTTGTAGTGGCCTCAACTGTTTAGTCAGACCTTCGTACGTGCACGCTGGAGAGCTCTATCCAGAAATGTGCATGTGCGCGAGCACTGAGATTTCGTGGCGTGCATGCTTTCGCTGTTCTTGAACTGGGAGGGGGGGACACCAGTAGAAGGGAGGCTGGGAGGGGTAAACGGGGCAGACGGCGACCTTCAAGTTCAGATGGCTCCACCCTCACGTCTCGGTCAGGATCTGGTGCGGGTGTTGAGTCTCAGGTATCTCGCCTGCGCGCGTGGGTCGCTTGTTTTTTCCCAACCATCTTGTGGTGTTTGGGTCATCGCTTTGAAGAGGCAGCGCCCCGCGTCTCCCCCTCCTTCCTCCTCCCTCTTCCTCCCCCTCCTCACTCCTCCTCCTCCTCCTCCTCCTCCTCCACCATCATCATCATCACCATCATGATCATCATCGTCATCATCATCATCATCAGCATCAGCATCAGCATCAGCATCATCATCATCAGCATCAGCATCAGCATCAGCATCAACATCAGCATCAGCATCAGCATCAGCATCAGCATCATCATCGTCATCATCATCGTCGTCGTCATCATAATCCTTATCATCGTCATCATCAGTATCGTCGTCATTATCATCATCATCGTCGTCATCATAATCATCAGCATCATCATAATCATCACCATCATCACTATCATCATCACCACCATCATCATTATCACCATCATCATCACCATCATCATCTTCATCATCATCATCCTCATAATCATCATCAGCATCATCATCATCATCGTCATCATCATCATCACCATCATCATCACCACCACCATCACCACCATCATCATCATCACCATCACCACCATCATCATCATCATCACCACCATCATCATCATCATCATCATCATCATCATCATCATCATCATCATCATCAGCATCATCATCATCATCATCATCATCATCATCATCCCATCATCCCATCAACCCATCAACCCATCATCCTCATCCATGCGTCCCCCCATCAAGTTCGGCACACCCCTCACTCGCTCCGTGGTCCCATAGGGAGCTCCGCCGAAGGCCCCAGTGGCAGGTTCGCATGGCGCCAAGGCACCCACTTCGGCACACCTCTCACACGTTTCGTGGCCCCATAGGGAGCTCCGCCGAAGGCCCCAGTTGCGGGGTTCGCATGGCGCCACCGCACCCAGGTCGGCACACCTCTCACACGTTCCGTGGCCCCATCGGGAGCTCCGCCGAAGGCCCCAGTGGCAGGGTTCGCATACCCATGTCGGTACACCCCTCACACGTTCCGTGGCCCCATCGGGAGCTCCGCCCAAGGCCCCAGTTTCGGGGTTCGCATGGCGCCACCGCATCCGTTTCGGCACACCTCTCACACGTTTCGTGGCCCCATAGGGAGCTCCGCCGAAGGCCCCAGTCGCGGGGTTCGCATGGCGCCACCGCACCCAGGTCGGCACACACTTCACGCGTTCCGTGGCCCCATAGGGAGCTCCGCCGAAGGCCCCAGTGGCAGGGTTCGCATACCCATGTCGGTACACCCCTCACACGTTCCGTGGCCCCACAGGGAGCTCCGCCGAAGGCCCTAGTGGCAGGGTTCGCATGGCGCCACCGCACCCGTTTCGGCACACCCCTTACACGTTGCGTGGCCCCATAGGGAGCTCCGCCGAAGGCCCCAGTGGCAGGGTTCGCATTGCGCCACCATACCTATTTGGGCACAACTGTCACAAGTTTCGTGGGCCCGTAGGGAGCTCCAGTGAAGGTCTCAGTGGAGGGGGCTCGCATGGCGCCACGGCGCCCAGCTCGGCACACCCCTCACACGTTTCGTGACCCCACAGGGAGCTCCGCCGAAGGCCCCGGTGGCAAGGTTCGCATGGCGCCACCGCACCCAGGTCGGCACACCCCTGACACGTTCCATGGCCCTAGGGAGCTCCGCTGAGGGCCCCAGTGGCAGGGTTCGCATGGCGCCACCGCACCCAGGTCGGCACACCCCTCACACGTTCCGTGGCCCCATGGGGAGCTCCGCCGAATGCTTCAGTGGCAGGGGTCGCATGGCGCCACCACGCAAATTTGGGCACACCCCTCACATGGTTCGTGGCCTCACGTGGAGCACCGAAGTGACGAAATGCACAATTGCGGTACTCACAGCTGCGTATGGTTGGGTCCTTCACCTGATCATTTTTTTCTTCTGGCCAGCCACCTGCCTGCGAGGTGCCAGTAACGAAACATGTGTCACAGGCCCAGAGGTTGACACCAACACCAAGATCGGCGGTGTGCCTCCACCGAGGGATGTGATCCACTCCAGGCCTCTAAATGTGTCCTGGGAGTGCGTTAATATTGACCTCACGCTCGGACTTCCTGCCTTTGCGCCCCATCTCTCAGCTCCGGCTGCGCCGCGTGTACGGGGGCAAGGAGGGGGGCGCTCTGCGCTCTCTCGTCGGCAACTTGCTGTCCTGCGGCGCCCATCGGGGATGGAGCTGTGCTCCCCTGGAGGGCTGACGGCGTGCGCATCCGCGTCGGCTTGGCTGTTCTGCTCGATCCGATTCGATACCTAGTCTGGCCAGCCCGATCCGTCTCGATCCCAATACTCCGACGATCCACTGCGGGCTGATGCTTGCACGGCGCTTCTGTGCATCCTGGCGCGGCCGATCCGATTCGATTCCGACTCCGTGACGATGTGGCCCGATTCGACGCACGTACCGGATTCGATCAGATTTTCTTGCTCGGGGGCGGCCAAGAGGGGGATGATGACTAAGGGGGGTGGATACCATGGCCTGGACCATACGCATCCTCGGATTTCATCGCCCTTCTTCTCATGTCAACATGTCCGCGCACTTGCCTCTGGCCATGATTTGAACGCCCTCTTGCACGCCCCCCTCTTGGACCCGCCCGACCCTGGGGGGCCGTCACAAAACGGCGCGCCGCCCGCGACGCGAGACCGGTTCCCAGAAGAGGCAGGATCGCGACATCGGAGGTCTGGGCGAGGTCCGTGGGTCCCAGGGTCCGACCGACCGGGCTCGCCGCGCAGGAAGTCGGGCCAGGGCCTCCTGCCCTGGCCCACGGTTGGCCCTGGACGCCCCTGGCCTACGGTTGGCGATGGGGGGGTAGCGTGCAAGGCGGCGCCGCCGGACTGCTCATGACACGCTATCCCGCACGGGGGCCAGCGTGCACCGAAGAAGCCCCTGCGGGGGGACAGCGCGCACAGCAGGGGCCCTCGCGGGGGGGGATCGCCTCACAGGGACAGCTCCAGGCCTCTCAGACGGGGCCCGAGCAGATGGGGCCGGCGGCTCGCGCCGCATCGCCGGTGCATTGGCGATGCGGCTCGAAGTGGAGCCCGATCTTTTCAACGCCGACGTCGGCGACGCATCTCCTCCGACCCTTATCTGCTCGGACCTCGTCTGGGAGGCCTCCAACGGCGGGCTTTTCGCGAGGTAGAGGACTGCAGGTCCAGGGGAGGAGAAGGAGGATGATGATGAGGAGGAGGAGGATGAGGGGGAGGAGGAGGAGGAGGATACGCAGTCGGATACGGATGCGGATACGGATACGGATGCGGATGCGGATACGGATACGGAGACGGACGCGGATACGGATACGGAAAGGGATACGTATACTGATACGGATACGGGTACGGATGCGGATGCGGATACGGATGCGGATGCGGATACGGATATGAATACGTATACGGATACGGATGCGGATGCGGACCAGGAGGAGGAAACATAATACTATTATTAAAATTCGTAAGAATACGCATAAACATTACTGTACAACTACGGATCATAAGGCTACTACTAATACTATTTCTAGTCGTAGTAGCAGTAGTAGCAGTAGTAGTAGTAGTAGTAGTAGTAGTAGTAGTAGTCGTAGTAGTAGTAGTAGTAGTAGTAGTAGTAGTAGTAGTAGTAGTAGTAGTAGTAGTAGTAGTAGTAGTAGTAGTGGTAGTAGTAGTAGTAGTAGTAGTAGTAGTAGTAGTAGTAGTAGTAGTAGTAGTAGTAGTAGTAGTAGTAGTAGTAGTAGTAGTAGTAGTAGGAGTAGTAGTAGTAGTAGTAGTGATACTAGTATTATCATTATTATTGTTGTTATTATTGTTATTATTACCATTATTATTCGTAGTAGTGCTGGTGGCGGTAGTAGTAGTAGTAGTAGTAGTAGTAGTAGTAGTAGTAGTAGTAGTAGTAGTAGTAGTAGTAGTCGTAGTAGTAGTAGTAGTAGTAGTAGTAGTAGTAGTAGTAGTAGTGGTGGTAGTAGTAGTAGTAGTAGTACTAGTAGTAGTAGTAATATTACTGTTGTTCTTGTTGGTCTTACTTATGTATACTTTTAAAGCACTAGCAGCAATGATGCCAATTATGATAGTACTAGCACAGCGAATAATAGTATTACCAAGGAACAAGACAACTAACACTATTAGTAATAACACTGTTGCGAACACGGATAATAACCACGAATACTACGAATAGTACTAATGATATTACGACTCAGCTTACTACTAATGATAACAGTTGGGCGAACCAGACGACCAATACTGACATTTGTAATACTAGTACTACTAGTACTAATACTACCAATGCGACTAGTACTAATAATACGAAAGACACGAAGGGGAGGAAGAGGATTATGATGATGAGGAGTATGATGATACGGAGGAGGATGTGGAGGAGGAAGGAGGAGGAGGAGGATACGGAGGAGGAGGATACGGAGGAGGAGGAGGCAGAGGAGCAGGATACGCAGGAGGAGGATGCGGAGGATGAGGATACGGAGGAGGAGGACGATACGGAAGAGGAGGATGATACGGAGGAGCAGGACGAGGAGGAGGAGGAGAAGAAGGAGGAGGAGGAGGGGGATGAGGAGGAGGAGGAGGAGCACACAGATGTTACGGAGGATACGGAGGATACGGAGAAGAATTCAATTCGGGGGAGGATGCGGGGGAGGATACAGAGGAGGATGAGGAGGATACGGATACTGATGCAGACACTGATGCGGATGCGGATGCGGATACGGATGCGGATGCGTATACGGATACGACGTAGGAGGAGGAGGAGGAGGAGGAGGAGGAGGAGGAGGGAGAGGGAGGAGGATGAGGAGGGAGGAGGAGGAGGAGGGGGGAGGAGGAGGAGGAGGAGGATGATGAGGAGGAGGAGGGTGATGATGATGAGGAGGAGAAGGAGGCGGAAGAGGAGGAGGAGGATGAGGAGTAGGACTATGAGGAGGATGAGGAGGAGGCGGAGGAGGAGGAGGAGGAGGAGGAGGAGGAAGAGGATGAGGATACGGAGGAGGAGGAGTATACGGAGGAGGATGATACGGAGGAGGACGAGGAGGAGGAGGCGCAGGATGATGATGATGATGATGATGATGATGATGATGATGATGATGATGATGATGATGATGATGATGATGATGATGATGATGATGATGATGATACTGAGTATGATGATGATGGTGATGATGATGATGCTGATGCTGCTGCTGCTGATGCTGATGAGGATACTGATGCTGATGCGGCTGCTGATGCTGATGCTGATCATGATGATGATGACGATAATGATGACACTGCTGATGAGGCTGTTGCTGCTGATGATGATGATGATGATGATGATGTTGCATATGATGATGACGAAAATGCTGATGATGACGACACTGCTGCTGCTGCTGCTGCTGCTGCTGATGATGATGACAATGGGGATGATGCTGATGCTGATGCTGCTTACGATGTTGTTGCTGATGATGATGGTGCTGCTGATGATAATGATGGTGCTGCTGCTGATGATGCCGATGCTGATGATGCTGCTGATGCTGCTGCTGATGATGATACTGATGCTGACGGCGAGGCTGATGCTGATGATGACGATGACGATGCTGCTGATGATGATGGTTATGACGATGATGAAGCTGATGATGATGAGGACGAGGATGATGCCGATGATGCTGACGATGCCACTGATGATGATGATGATGATGATGATGATGCTGTTGAGGTTGATGCTGACGATGTTGATGATGATGCTGATGCTGATGCTGATGATGGTGATGATGACGATGATGATGAGGATGCTGATGCTGCTGATGATGCTGATGATGCTGCGGATGCTCATGATGATGGTGATGGCGATACTGATGCTGATGCTGACGCTGATGACGCTGTTGATACTGTTGATGCTGATGATGCTGATGCTGCTGCTGATGGTGGCGCGGATGATGGTGATGCGGATGATGCTGCTGATGATGATGCTGATGATGCTGCTGATGCTGCTGCTGATGATGCTGATGAGGCTGCTGCTCTGATGATGATGATATTGATGACGATGCCGATGCTGATGATGATGCTGATGAGGATGATGCTGATCCTGATGATGTTGGCGATGATGCTGATGATGCTGATGCTGACGATGATGATGATGCTGATGACGATGATGATGATGATGATGATGGTGATGCTGATGATGATGCTGCTGGCGATGATGATGCTAATGATGCTGGCGATGCTGATGATGTTGATGCTGATGCTGCTGATGATGTTGATGGTGATGATGCTGCTGATGACGATGATGCTGATGCTGATGCTGATAATGATGATGCGGATGATGATGATGCTGATGATGATGATGACGATGAGGATGATGATGATGATGATGATGATGATGATGATGATGATGATGATGATGATGGTGATGATGATGATGATGATAATGATGATGACGATGATGATGATGATGATGATGATGATGATGATGATGATGATGATGATGATGATGATGATGATGATGATGATGATGCTGTTGCTGCTGCTGCTGCTGATGATGATGATGATGATGATGTTGATGATGCTTATGATGCTTATGATGCTTAGATGGTGCGGATGACGGATGAGGATGAGGATGCGGGATGGCGATGAGGATGAGGATGATGATGAGAGGAGGAGAGGAGAAGGAGGAGGAGGATGATACGGAGGAGGAATATACGGAGGACACGGAGGAGGCGGATGAGGAGGAGGAGGAGAAGGAGGAGGGGAGGAGAAGGGAAGGAGGGATGGATGAGGGAGGGAGGGGATGAGGAGGGAGGGATTGAGGAGGAGGGATGGAGGAATGAGGAGGAGGAGAGGAGTAGGAGGAGGAGGGAGGAGGAGGAGGAGGAAGATGATGATGCTGATGATGATGATGATGATGATGATGATGCTGATGATGATGATGATGCTGATGCTGATGATATGATGATGGATGATGAGATGATGATGATGATGATGATGAGGATGAATGATGAGGGAGGCGGGGGAGGAGGAGGGGGGAGGAGGAGGAGGGGGGAGGAGAGGGGAGGAGGAGGAGGCGGAGGAGGAGGAGGAGGAGGAGGAGGAGGAGGAGGCGGAGGAGGAGGAGGCGGAGGCGCAGGCGGAGGAGGGAGGCGGAGGCGAAGGCGGAGGCGGAGGCGGATGAGGAGGAGGAGGAGGAGGAGGAGGAGGATGACACGGAGAAGGATACGGAGGAGGACACGGATGATGATACGGAAGAGGAGTATGATGAGGATGAGGATGAGAATGAGGGTGCAGATGAGGATGATGATGATGCTGATGACGATGACGGTGATGATAAGCATGATGAT
>CAUYUJ010020590.1:0-20000 GCA_963575745.1 Prorocentrum cordatum | reverse complement strand
AGTGCTCTCTGCGACGAGGCAGCATCCTCTCGCGCGGGCTTTGCTCCTCCGCTCTCCATGGCTCCCTCCCTCCCCCCCTCTCGTCCAGCCTCTTCCGGCCTCCCCCGAGCCCTCCCTCCCTCCCCACTTGCCCCCCCTTTCCTCCCTGCGTCTCCCTCCCTCCCTCCCTCACCACCCACCAAGCCACCCCAACCCAACCCGAAGGCTCAGATTTACCCTCGATTTCTAGTGGGGGGGGGGGTCCGGGAACATCGAAAAAACACATATGGAGCCCATACCCCCCCCAACCCGAAATTCGGGCCTTCGGGTTGGGTTGGGGTGGTCTGGTAGGTAGTCACTCCCTCCCTCTCCTCCGTCGAGGAAGAGCCAACGCCAGAAACATAGACTTTCGGCGTGCCTCGCGGATTTCTTGGATCCGCGATGGGCCCCCCCCGGCGGCGCCTCCGGCGCCGCGCCTGGCGCGCTCCGCGCGCCAGGGAGGGGGGTCCAGCGCAGGTCCAAGAAATCCGCGCGGAGTGCCAACAGTTTATGTTTATGGCGTTTTTCTTCTTCTACTCCAGCCTCTTGCGGCCTCCCACGAGTTTTCCTCCCTCCTTCCCTCCTCCCTGGCTCAAGAGTGGCTCAAGGTCCGGGCCCGCCGCCGCCGGGCGCGCCCTCGCAGCGGGCGGGCTATGCGGCGGAGGTGGGCGGCGCCGCCAGGGCGGCCGCGGCGGCGGCCGCGCCACGCGGCGGCCTGTTCGCTGCTGGCGCTGGCGGCCGCGACCTGCGCGGCACCCGCCGCGGGAACGCTCGAGGAGCTCGCCGACAACGGCACGAGCAACGGCACCGACAGTGCCTTCGGCGCGAACAGCTCAGGAGCGCCGGAGGAGCTCGCCAACAATGGCACCGACAATGGCACCAACAACGGCACTGACAGTGTCTTTGGCACGAACAGCTCTGGCGGGAACAGCTCTGCCGAGAATTCCAAGGATACAGGTACTGCAGCAGATACAACCACGTGGGCCTCGACGGATACTACGACAGGCACCTCCACAGGTAGCACAGGAGGCACTACAACAGGCACTGCAACGGCGAGCTCCAGCACGACGATGAGCACTCTGAGCACAGACTGCGCCGTCACGAGCGCGCCAGAGAACGGCGGCCCCAGGAACTGCGGCGGCCTCCTGCCCTCGAGCGCCAGCTGCCAGCCGGCCTGCCGCGACGGCTACACGGCGAGCGGGCGCCTGGAGTGCCTCAACGGGAACCTGAGCGTCGTGACGTGCCTCCCCGACGCCTGCCACGACGTGCAAGTGAAGGCGATGAGCTACCACTGGGAATTGTTCATATTCCGCTACTGGCCCATGCGGCAGCTGAACCCGGACTACGCCCTGCAGGCAACCATTCTCCTGGAGTCCTCGACGATCAACTTCGAGAGAGTGGAAGTTAACTCGGGCCAGCTTCTTCCTGAAATGGCCGCTCTTACCTTAGTGCGCCAACAGCAACTGTTGGCGGCAGGTTTTTTGAATCAGGGCATTCCGTCAATAATGAAATTCGTACGGCCCTGGCACGCTGTCAGGAAATCTAGATACGGCATGCGGGGGGTGCGGGTGGGGTAGGCTAAGCACCCTGGGCCACTCGACCCGGGGCCTATCTTGACGACACCTGTCAAGAGCGGCAGAGGTGGCAAGAATATTGGGCCAGGTGCTAGAGACAACGACGCTTTCCTGGACAACCTGATTCAACCAGCATCGCGATGTTTGAAAATTGAGGCGAAGTTTATATTTGTATCTCCAGACTGGTATAACACTTTGCCTGAAGATTCACGCATCTATAGAAATGATGACGGCGACGCTCTCGAACGGTGTTTGGACCAAGATTCACATTCAATTTGGATTCATGGCTCTTCCTCCCCTGCTCTGAAACAAGCCTTGAGAGAGCGAAAAATAGCTTCCAACGTCTATGTTTTTTGACATCATCAGGAGCCCCTCAGGCTTCTATGGAGATCCGCGCCACGCCCTTCATGCACCTTCCCCTGGACTCTCCTCGCGCCGTTTCTGCAATGCTGCCCAGACACTTCACATTCTGACCCGCTCTGGAGGTTGGGAGGACCATGTCGTAAACAGCTCATCTTCATATCTGTACGTTTTTTCGATGGGGCGCACTGGGTCGAGCACGTCTTTTGATATCTCCATAACACAGCACGAAGTCTTCGAAGAACCGGTTGTTGCGCAAGAGTGTTTTCTTCAGGTTGAGGACTCGCGCAAGCTGTCGGTGGAATCTCCACGCCGACTAGCTGAAATGGAGGCGTCGCCCAAACACCCTGGAGTTCACAGTTGCTTGTGCCAGGTTCGTGACGGAATGTACCGGTCTGGCACGCAGGAGAGTACTCTCAATTTTGAACGTCATGCCATGAAGTGCAGAGCTTTTGTCTGGAACGAACCATCTAACGCGCAACCAAGCATGCAAATATTTGTTCCATTTGACCACATTAAACGTCTTATGCGAGACATTGCCCCGGTAATAACCAAACACAGCATTCGCTTCATGAGGGAAGCGAAGCAGTGCTTGACGTTTCGTGGGGACAGTGATGCTTTGGATTCCGTTCTTGACAGCATAGCGGATTTCCACCACCGAGCGTCTATCACTGCCTCCTGGACTGCACGCCGCATCACCCACACAGGGAGGAGCATGACATTGTTGAGCATTGGAGCCAATGCAGGATATGTGCCAGCTGCGTGCATACGATTGCAATCTCACATTGACCCTAATTGCAACCCTGATATAGTCAACGGTTTTCTGGCATCGCTGGGCGTGCAAGCGTACCTTGTTCAGGTTCATTGCAATAGCTCCAAACTCTTTTGCGCCTTGCCGTCCCTAAGTCCAGCGCTGCTCTGCTGTGCGGAACCCAGTGGCTGTTGAATACTGAAGTCGCGAAATATCCCCTGAAACTGGAACCCGCTGAAGACAATAGTGAAGAAAGGACCGATCATTTAGCAACGGCTGTTTCGGAACAGTCGCCTCCGGTAGAATCTGGAGTGCTCGGCGTTTCTCCACTCCCCAGTGCTGCGGCTTTTCTCCATTTGTCTGAAGGTGAAAAACGCGATGTTTTACAGGAGGCTTTGGTCAAGAAGATTGCTAAAGAGGTTGAACCAGCGGAAATGGAGCACGCATTCGAACAGATTTGTGGTTCTTTTGGAAACGATTTTTGTTTCTCTACGATCGGCTGCGTGCTGATACCCTTGATTTGCCACTGCGAAATCACAGCGCCATGTCGGCGCCAGTCCCAAAGAAGTTCCGCGCGGAAGCTGGAGTGACGAGATATCTCGGAAGTGAGTTTGATGAGGTAGCGCCCGCTGAAAACAACACGCGTGAGCATGACGTGGAGGCTGGATGTTTCGTATCACTTGACACAGGGGAGGGCGGCGAGCCCAGAGCTATAGCCGAAATCACCGATGTGCGGAAGGCCGAGGGTGAAACCTCAGGCAAGCCGCAAGTCCTCGGTAGAATGGTCGGCCTTGGGCGCTCGGCGGCGAACCTGGCGAAATTGTACGAGGGGGGGCCTACGATCACGCAGCGCAAATGGCCCGGGCAGGAGGGCGAATGTGTTGTTGTTTACCATGAAGCTGCCCGGCTGCACTACGGCGTTAAAGGCTGCAAGGCTTTTTTCTCCGTCAAGAAATACGCAATGGAGGGGGCCTGGAAGCGAGCGCGCACAGTGCAAGAGCAGTGGATAAATGACTTCAGAGTTGCAGCAGGACAGGCACGCACCAAATACATTTGTTTTTGCTCGGAGTGGCCATGTTCGCATAAGGATGCAGGAAATCATGATGTTGTGCATGCGAGGTACTGGCACGTAGTGAAAAAGGACAGCTTAGAGGGAACATGTTTGGACGGATTTGGCACCATGAGCGCAGGAAACATGCGGGGCGAAATCGGGAAGCAGATTGGAAAACGATGCCCCTCGTCCGGCCAGGAGGGCCCGGACGAACCGAACTTCAGTCAATGACGATGGCGATGCAACCGTCGTTGAATAGAGAGGGGGATCCCGATTTCGCAAGCTCTGCTTTCTACAACCTGCGTTATTTGAGTCTGTCCGACCGTGCCAAATCTACCAAAAAGATTTCGAATGCCCAGTGCCTTGTTGACAAATTTGGTATCGTTGGGGTGAGCGAGTTGCACGCCTCAGAAGCCACTGCGTCAGATTCCTTTTTCAGTCACATCCGTGGCGCCTCCATGTTGTACCACTCTACAACTGCATTTCCAGGTTTAGCTTTGTGCCTCTCGAGCCGTTTGCTGTCTCGGATCGGTATGTCTGACCCTGGCGAGTTGCAAAATCATCACAGGGTGTTAGTTGGTAGCGCAGCGCATGGTTTTTGGTATGCTTGCGGCGCCTCCATCCGCATGTATATCAGCGTTTACCTGAACAGTCACTCGTCTGCCACGCGCGTACAGCAGCTCCGAGATCTTGCCGGAGCCCTTCGCACTTTCGAATCCGAGTTTCCGGGCAAACGCATTGAATATGTGATCGGCGGAGACCGGGATTTTGTGATCGCACCGGAGCAGTGCTCCACCTCATCAGGGGGATCATGGCATCCAGGGGCTTCAGTCTTGGATGCCTGGAGAGACTTGATGCGCGTCGTAGGTGGGCCACATGATGGCGACATTGAAGAGCGCACTTTTCGGAGAATTGGTCTCGCGAGGGAGGGTTCCAAATGGTGGGTCAGTGAGACTTTAGATTTCGCCAGAGTCGGGGCCGATTTCTTGCGTCGCGCCCATCGGCAGCAAGCCGTCGACGTCGTGCGTTCTTTGCCGCGTCCAAACGCGTCCGATCACTTACCTGTCAGCGTGACTTTTGACAGGAGGCCAACGAGGAAAAAACGACGGATGAAGCAGCCTGCAGTGACCAGGCAGATGCCGGACTGGCTTATGTGCGACGCTCCGTTCCTGAAAAGTTTCGATACCTTGGTTCGGGATTGGGAAGGGCGCCGTCGTAGCGGCGTGGCCGCGTTGTGTGAATTTCGAGGTATGGCGCAATCCCATGCTAAGGACTATTTGGAATCATCTGTTGGATTGGCAACTCTTGCAACGCGCCGTTTTGACATCGCCATGGCCATGTATGCAGCTGCCCGGGAGAATCGGCAAGTCGAGCCAGCTCGCTTCTCGAAATGGCTCCAGGCCTATCCCGAGCTGGGGGGCATCGCAGAAGCCGGGTTTGATGTGCACCTCGATCGCATTAGCATCCACAACGCTGAGCACCTGTTGAGCCACGCGCGCGCTTTGCATGAAGACATCTTGAAGGAGCAAGCTGCGGAATATATTCCGAAAATAGCCCGGGTGGCGTTCTCGAGGCTTTAGTCGGAAATTGGCCGTCTACTGGCGGCGCTCTGACGGGGCCCAAGCCGCGCCCAGCTGCGATCACGCAGCTAAAAGCGGCATGCCGCACCCAGCGCTTTGAAATAACACGGCTTTGGGATGATGATGCTTCTTGCTATGCGGACTCTCCTGAATCCATGGGGTCATGCTTGAGAGATGGCGCCGTCCGCAGGCAGGGGGGGGCGAGGGGCAACCCAGCTCATTTCGCGCGCCTTCTACATGGTTGGGATCTGGATTTGAGCGCAACTGCCACCTCGATTGCTCTCTCTGGCGTCATGGCTATTTTGTCACTGCCGGAACACAAATCACCCGGAACAAGTGGCGTGCGCGCGGTTATACAAGTTACATGCTTTTGTTTTGGCGCCTGTGTTTGTTGTTTGACGAGCTCGCGAGCGGAAGCGCCGACGCCCCGAGTCACCTTGCTGACTTTGCTTGGTTTGCAATTCCGAGACGGCCAGGAGCTGATGAGATAAGCCTCGTCCGTGACTTGGAACTGCCAAACGAAGACGCTGAGGTCCTGGGCATAATCTTCGTGCAGTTGCTTGACCGCGCCGCCTCTGAGCAACTCAGAAGACGGCAGCAGGCTTTTGTTACGGGCGGGCGCATTGAGCGAAACGTGGTTGGCATTTCTGAGGCGGTTGCTCTCGCGCAGCAGTGTCCTTCATCACTGCGTTTTTTGTCACTCCTCGACTGTGCCAAAGGATTCAACTGCCTGTCTTGGCAATGGGTGGAGGCGGTGTTTGAGCACGCCCGCCTGCCGCCGCAAATTGCCAGGGGAATGTGCCAACTTATGCATTGCCATAATGCGTGCTTGTGCTTCTCTGGCCACGTCTTCCCAGCAGTTGCATTGCTTTTCTGGTTATAGCCAAGGGCGTCCTCTCAGCGTCTTCGTCTATGTCATAGCAGTGGGCCCTTTTCTATGCCAGGCCACGCGGGTGCCCGGAGTGAAACATGTGTGGGGGTTTTGTGACGGTTGGAATCTTGAGTTCGATGGTGTCGCTGCTACCGCTGCCGTGCTGATTTTTGTCGAAGTTTTTGAAGAGGCCCCCGGGCAGCTCATAAACAAGAAAAAGACAGCATGGATGCCAAACCGTGCGCTTACATCGGAGGAGTTGCAATGGTTATGCGGCCTTTTTGAGAGCCCCCAAATTGTGCGTCGGCAGAAATCGCTTGGATTCTGGTACGGGAAAGAAGCGACTGAGGCTGGCGTCATGGCGGAGCCCCTGGCCAAATTACGCCAGCGACTGCTAGGTCTCCGGCAGGCGAAAACCAGCCTCGGCACCCGGCTTCTCGCTTGGAGCGTTTTTTTGCTCTTCCTTTGGTCTCGTATGTAATGAAATTTCATTTCTTGAGCGAGACCACGTGCAGCGAGATGCGACGTCTGGCGCAATCTTTCTTCGAACGAGTGGGCTGGTGCCCTTTCCAAGTCTTCTGCCGCGCAAGGGGCTTGTTCCGAACTTTTGTTGAAGCTGCCGACCCGTTTCTGGCGAACGTGGCTGCGTTGTTGTCCACCGCGCTTCGGCTGGAGAGCGCGGGGTGCATCGACCAACAGCAAGTTGGTGCGTGCATGCGCGACCTTGCCTCTCCAACCGCCAGAATGAGTCTGCGCCCGCGCTCAGGTTATGCACGGGCCTTCGGGGCGTTTCTGATGATCACTGGGCGCGCGGTCTCTGAGGTTTTGAGCGAGCGCGCGCGTTCGGGCAGCGGCCGGTCCAGGGAGGCAGGAGCGCACGGGCATGAGTACCGTTGCATGCACCAAGCCGAGGCCCCCGGAGCTGCAACGCTCGTGCGGATACGATTTCGAACTCGCAATTTCTCTTGGGGCTCTGTGAACCAAAACATGAGGAAAATGCCGTCTGACGTGCCCGGGGAGCATCGCTTCGCCATCATGCGGAGACTCTTAAATGGGGAGCTCACGTCACACAGGTTGGCGCCTGCGCTCGGTCAGGCGGTACTGGCATGTCCTTTCTGTGGCGCTGCAAACGGGGATTCGGTGAGCCACAGGGATGCTTGCGCTGAGATTGCAGCAATCCAGGCTCGCTTCCCGAACCCCTACGCGAGCGTCACAGCCCGCGAGATGTGGCTCCAAGTCGGTCTTCCCAGCGCTTCTGTTGTACAGTGCGTGTTAGCATTCACAAGTGCAGTTGCTCGCTTGCGGCGCCTGCTCCTCGACGGGAGGCGCTTCCATTCATTTGATGACGTGGTCTTGCATGCAAAGCGTCTGTGCAATGGCCCGTGGATTGCGGGAAGCCCAGTCGCCACGACCCGCAAGGCACGCCGTAGGATGCGCGCACGCGCGCCGGTTTTTGAGCCGGGTGTCGTTGTTTATGCGTCTGACGGTGCAGCGCGCAACCAGGGCGTTGCACAGGCGAGACAGTCCTCATATGGCTGCGTTCGCTATGCGGTTGGGGCCCGCTGCGTTGAAGCCTGTTGCGGTGGCGGGCTAGGAGATGCGACCAACAACCGAGCGGAATACTCGGGCCTTCTTGAATGCATGCTGCATGCTTTGGAATATCCTCCGAACCATGTTGTTTTCCATGTTGATTCCTTGTTAGTGGTAAAGCAGGTAAACGGGGTTTGGAGATGCCGGGACCGTGATCTCCAGCCGCTATATGAGCGCGCTTTGGACTTGTCTCGACGAGTCGGGGAAGAGCCGTCTGTGCAATCCGTCCACATCCGGCACATGTATCGAGAGTACAATGCGGACGCCGACGGCGTATGCAATGAAGTATTGGACGCGATTGCATCGGGCATTCCTCCCGCGACTCAGAACTATCATGTATGGAACAACTGGAGGCCGTATAGGCGTGCTCCGTAAGGCTTGCCCAGCGTTCCTGCCACATCTCGTCGCCTGGATGGTGTTTGGGCGCCGGTTTGCTGGGCGTGGGCCGCTCGCCTCCCTTTCTGGCTCCCCCCTTCGGCTTCCGTTGCCTTCGGTTTCTGGTTTCAGAGACGGTCTGATTACGGTTCGGTAGCGCATCAATGTTTAATTTACCCGATAATGTTAGGGAGCGGGCCCTGCCTTACGGCCCGCGGCTTCAGTTCTTTTCTGCAGCACAAGCCATTCGCCTTCGGGCACATAGTCAACTCTTCTTCCTTGAGGATTGTTGCCAGCAGTATCATTTTAAAATGCATATTTTCCAATAGTTCGAACCGGTTCCGCACCACCTCAATGAGTTACCATTGTTTTTTTGGTTACTGTGCAGTTTTAATTGGTTTCGGAATTATTTCTGTAGTGCGCACTGTATGCAATTACATCAATAATTGTGTCGGGAATTAATAATGTAGGCTCGAAATATTGCCAAGAGCATTTTGGTTATGCATTTCCATTGAGTTGGGAAGTTAGAAAGGACTTCGATAAGGCATGTCCTGAGTTAGAAAGGAATTTGAATACCAGAGATACTTCTGAACCTCAAAGACAATCGAGTCCGAATTGCCCGAGGGAGCCAGGGCCAGGAAGGGAAAAAGGAGTTAGAAAGGAATTCGATAAGGAAATTCAAGAGTTAGAAAGGAATTTTGTTTTTTGGGTTGTTTGAGTGTTTTTTTTTACGACGCCGAGAGGTCTGAGCCAGGAAGGAAAAAGCGAGTTAGAAAGGAATTTGATAAGGAAATTCAAGAGTTAGCAAGCGAGGAATTTTGTTTTGGGGGTTGCTTTTTTTTGTTTTGCTTTTTTAGGACGCCGAGAGGTCTGGGCCAGGAAGGAAAAATGAGTTAGACAGGGATTTAATAAGGAATTTCAAGAGTTAGATTTTTTTGTTTATATGTATATATATATATGTATATATATATATATACATATATATATATATGTATATATATATATGTATACATATATATATATATATGAAGGAATTTAATTAGGATTTTTTTTCCCAAAAAAAAAATCATATAGTATCTACGACGCCGAGAGGTCTGGGCCAGGAAGGAAAAAGGAGTTTAGAAAGGAATGCAATAAGGAATTTCAGAGTTATAAAGGATTTTGTTTTTTTTTTTTTTTTTTTTTTTTTTTTTTTTTTTTTTTTTTTTTTTTTTTTTTTTTTTTTTTTTTATTTTTTTTATATATATATATATATATATATATATATATATATATATAATAACGCCGAGAGGTCTGGGCCAGGAAGGAAAAAGGAGTTGGAAAGGAATTTAATACGGAATTTCAAGGGTTAGAAAGGAATTTCGTTTTTTTGGGGTCTGTTTTTTGTTTTTTTTTTTACGACGCCGAGAGGTCTGGGCCAGGAAGGAAAAGGGAGTTAGAACGGAATTTAATAAGGAATTTCAAGAGTTAGAAAGGAATTTTGTTTTTTTGGTTGTTTTTTTTTCGGGGGTCTGTTTTTTTTACGACGCCGAGAGGTCTGGGCCAGGAAGGAAAAAGGGAGCTAGACAGTAATAAGGAATTTCAAGAGTTAGGATTTTTTTTTGTTTTTATATATAAAAAAAATAAAAAAAATAAAATAAAATAGACGCCGAGAGGTCTGGGCCAGGAAGGAAAAAGGAGTCAGAAAGGAATCTAATAAGGAATTTCAAGAGTTAGAAAAGCATTTTGTTTTTTGTGGTTGTTTTTTGTTTTGTTTTTTTTCGACACCGAGAGGTCTGGGCCAGGAAGGAAAAAAAGGAGTTAGAAAGGAATTTAATAAGGAATTTCAAGAGTTAGAACGGAAAATTCGTTTTTTGATGTTGTTTTTTGTTTTTTTTTGTTGCGGCGCCGGGGGGGTTGGGCCAGGAAGGAAAAAAAGGAGTTAGAAAGGAATTAAACAACGCATTGAAATTCCTTATTAAATTCATTTCTAACTCCTTTTTCCTTCCTGGCCCAGACCTCCCGGCGTCGTTTCTTTTTTGTTTAAAAACAACACCCAAAACGAAATTCCCTTCTAATTCTGGAAATTCCTTATCAATTTCCTTTCTAACTCCTTTTTTTCCTTCCTGGCCCAGACATCTCGGCGTCGTGTTTTTTTTTTTTTTTTTTTTTTTTTTTTTTTTTTTTTTTTTTTTTTTTTTTTTTTTTTTTTTTTTTTTTTTTTTTTTTTTTTTTTTTTTTTTAAAAAAAAAAAAAAAAAAAAAAAAAACGACCCCAACAACGAAATTCCTTTCTAACTCTTGAAATTCCTTATCAAATTCCTTTCTAACTCCTTTTTCTTCCCCGGCCCAGACCTCCTGGCGTCGTAAAAAACAAATTTAACGCAAAAAAGCTGAATTCCTTTCTAACTTTTGAAATCCCTTATCAAATTCCTTTCTAACTCCTTTTTCCTTCCTGGCCCAGACCTCCCGGCGTCGTAAAAAACAGAAAAAACGCCGCGCGAAAGCTTCGTCGCAGCTACAGCTACAGCTACAGCTACAGCATTAATTGCTCAGCGAATTTTGTATTGTAGCACCCTACAGTACAGCTACAGCATTAATTGCTCAGCGAATTATTCCTGTTAGGGAAAAAATCAATGGTATAACGTGACATGCGCATCTTGCCGTTGCAAGGCTTGTTCACACGGGCGCGTGCTTCTACAGACCGCCAGGTTTCTTGGATCAGACCAAGCATGCCACTTTCCTTTGCCTGAATGTTGCGCTTGGGGGGAACACATATAAAAAACACTTTCCCCAGTGCCCTCCCTCCCCTTTGAGCTCCCGACCCCGCCTTCGCCCCAGCCCTTGCCTCTTCGTCGCCGTTTCGGGTTCCTTCCTAGTCTCGTTGGAGTTTGTATCGCCGTCCTCCTCCCCTCCTCCTGCTCCTCGTCGTTGTTCTCCTTCCCCTTCTCCTCCCCTCCTTTTCCTTATAGATAACCCCTCCCTGTCGCACCGCGGGACTCGTCTGTAGGCCAGGCCTGGCGCTTCGCCTGAGATTTTGCTCAATTCTGATCATGGCGCGTGACATTTGCAACAGTATCACGGTTGGAGCCTTGTTCGTTTTCAACATATGGTTCCGTCTTACCGCCGCGCACATTCTTTTTACAACGAATTGCAGCAGCTTCAAGGATGGAGGCAGTTTTATGGGGGAAGAGAATATGTTTGGCCTCATCGCCGCGCATATTCGCTTTATACAGGTGCAGCAATTTCAAGGATGGATGTTCGTTCACTTTTCAGAAGGTGGCCCTGCGGGGCCCTGCGCCTTGGCGCCGCGCACATCCATACCACCCAACCTTCACCGCCCTATGCAACAGATGCTGTTCGGTGCGCGTCCATCTGATGCAGCCCTCGCCTTTCTATGGAATCAATCAAAGTCCACCCGCACCCGCCCGACTTAATCCGTGCAGTACAAGGAGCATGATGTTTTCGGTGCACATCCGTTCAACTCAACCCTCCCCATCCGACGCACGACCCAGCCTTCACAATCCTATGTCAATTGCGATTCGGAGCACATCCACTCGACCCGACCCTCACCATCCGATGCAACAAGTGCAAGCCGGTTCACATGCATCCGACCCAACCCGCACCATCCAACGTACCACAGCCTTTTCGGCGCGCATCTGACCCCCTGGCCCCGGAGATCCCTTGGGGACTAAAGTGTTGACGCAACAAGGTGTCGACTGCAAGTACATCGTATATCGATGCGTAAGCGCCCCCAGACGCTACAGTCCACAGTCCCTCCCCAGGCGGTCCCAGGCCCGCCGTCGCCACCAGCAGCAACAGCATCTAGATTGTCATCATCGTCGTCCTCGTCGCTGCTTGAGGCCTCGGGGAGCAGATGAATTCGGATCGCATTGACGCATGCACCACATACAGTTGTCACAATGGGGCATTCGCTTTGCTGGCGCCGCACATCATCGTTCTAAACCTCCAAAAAGCAGATCGATGGCGGGCCGTTTTCCAAAGAGGGCTCTCGCCCAGGCGCCGTGCATGGTGGGCTTCCAAGTTGCCCTGAGCTGCGCGTTGCGTGGGTCGTTTGCGAGTCCTTTCCAAGGTGGTGGGAGCATTCGGATAAGGAGCCCTTGCATAAGGAACCCAGGGTCTGGAAGCCGGTGGGGCCCCAATCGTGGATCGGCCGTGGCTGGCCCTGCCGCCTGCACCATGTTCGGAATCTTCAAGGGGCTGCAGCCCTCTGGGAACATTGTTTAACGAACGTCCCCCGCCGTGATGGGGTCTCTCCTTGGCCTCGCGCGCTTTCGAATACAAAGTTCACTACTACACTCGCGTGTCCCCTTCTCGACCTTTACGACCCGGCGTTCCAAAGCGGGCAACAGCTGACGCGACTGGATGCTTGTTCCTCTTTCGACACGGTCTCTCGCGTGACGCTTCCGCGGAGCATGTGTCCAAGTATCGCCGTCTTGCAACGCTCAGACGGATGGAGGCATGCTCTTTCCAAACTGAGGCTGCCCCTGCTCCCTTTAAAAGGGCTTTCGCGTGGGGGCATACACTCCAGGCGATGCTTAAGAAAACCCAAGTTTTCGGCCAGAGTCTCGATTATCCTTAATGTTTCAATGTAAATCCTAACATTTGAATAGACATTCTGGGTTTGATTTAATTCTGAGACTATGAATTTCTGAACCCATGATTTCTAAAGCATCTCGCAGGGTGTACGTCCACGACTTCGACATCCTGCAACGTTTAGACGGATGGAAGGCCCGTGCTTTTCCAGACGGGAGAACCTCGGGTGTCTGGCTTTCAGTCAAAGGGATGATCATTCACAACAGACGCCCTCGTGACTGGCGGACCGACGGGCCGCTCGTCATTCAAAACAAAC
Source organism: Prorocentrum cordatum (assembly GCA_963575745.1). NCBI lineage: Eukaryota > Dinophyceae > Prorocentrales > Prorocentraceae > Prorocentrum > Prorocentrum cordatum. Next base: position 6,979 of record CAUYUJ010020590.1, on the reverse strand, counting down.
CTATTGGTTAGCGGCGTCACCCCAACATACTTATACTATATGTGCGTCGCCCACCCGGGGGGGACGCGCGCACCGAGAAATCTTATAGTATATGCGTCGTGGCGGGCGCTTTCTGGCCACACCGCTCGGGAAACGATATACTACAAGATGGGTATACTATATCTTCGGGTCGGACGCGCGCCTCCAAGGCGGACATATAGTATTAGTATGTTTCTGGACTTGGGACGGGACGGTGAATTGCATCATCGGTTGATGAACCTTGGGTTTACGTTGGTTTTCCTCCTCCTCCTCCTGCTCCCTGTGTTCGTCCTCTTCTTCCCCCTCCTCCTCCTTCCCCTCCCCTATTCCACCTCCCCCTCCTCCCCCCCACTCTTTCACACGAGCGACGCAAGAAAAGAGCTTCGACTGCGCGGACATTTGCGCGTAAGCTGCCTGCGTGTGGTTGCGCGCGAGCGCCTTCGTTTGCAATGTAGCATAGGCTGCGCCAGCGGCCCGCGTGAGCCACCGCGTGCGGTCGCCACGCCTTCTCGCGGAAATTTTCCTTTGGCATCGTCGCTCACTCTCTCCGTTCTTCGCCCTCATTCTGACTCTCTCTTCCTCCTCCTCCTCCTCCTTCTCCTCCTTTCTTTGCCCTCATTCTGACTCTCTCTTCTCCTCCTCCTCCTCCTCCTCCTCCTCCTCCTCCTCCTCCTCCTCCTCCTCCTCCTCCTCCTCCTCCTCCTCCTCCTCCTCCTCCTCCTCCTCCTCCTCCTCTCTCTCTATCTCTCTCTCGGCCATGAGGTAGTCCTGACGTTGCCGTCCGCCCCCAGGGCTGGGCGGCCCCGGGGGGGCCGATCAAGCTGGTATGCCAGGAGGCCCAGCGGACCACCGGCAGGCATAAGATTCGCGATAATATTGGTATACGCAGACTGACAAAAGTCCTCCTCCTCCTCCTCCTCCACCTCCTCCTCCTCCTCCTCATCCTCGCTCCCCTCCTCCTCCTCCCTCCTCTCCCCTCCTCCTCCTCCTCCTCCCTCCTCCTCCTCCTCCTCCTCCTCCTCCTCTCTCCTCCTCCTCCTCCGCCTCCTCCTCCTCCTCCTCCTCCTCCTCCTCCTCCTCCTCCCCCTCCCCCTCCTCCTCCTCCTCCTCCCCCTCCTCCTCCTCCTCCTCCACCTCCTCCTCCTCCTCCTCCACAAGTGTCGAGGCAGGAAGGGGAGGGAAAGGGGGATATCAGACCCCCAAGAGTGAAAAGAGGAGGAGCGGGACACTTGGCGGTAGCGGTGGTGGGCGACAGCGTGCGGCGCCGGGCCGGAGACTGCGGCGTGCCCGTGGAGCCAGAGAGCGGAGGCTGATTCAGTTGAGACCAGAGTGCGGCGCAACAGCGGCACACGTGGGGAGAGGGTTCTCCAGATTTCGTAATAAAGGGAGGGGGGTCTCATTTCGGGGGGGGTCTCTTCCAGGCTATCTTGGAGGGCCTGGGGGGTCTGGGGACGATGTTTTGGAGGGTTCTCCCACGGGGGAGGTCTGAAATGGCTTGTCTTGGAGGGTCCAGACCCCCTCCCTTGTATTACGAAATCTGGAGTACGCAGCGGCGTGGCGGTTGCGCGGGAGTGCGGCCTAGGCCATTCTCGCTCAGTGGGAATGCGCAATAACCTCTCCTCCTGCCCATTGGACCCCCCAGCCAGCCCACAGACCTCCTCGTCGTCGTCGTCCTCCTCCTCCTCCTCGCCCTCGTCCATCTCCCCCCCCTCCTCCTCCTCCTCCTCTTCCTCTTCCATTCCTGTTCCTTCTAAATAATAATACCGGAGAAAAGCCCCAATCAAAGTCTTGTTAGGGCTATAGGGCTATGGGGCTATTGGGCTATAGGGCGATGGGGCTACGGGGCTATAGGGCTATGGGGCTATAGGGCTATAGGGCCATAGGGTTCTAGGTCTGTAGGGCAACAGGGCTATAGGGCTGTCGGGCCATAGGGATATAGGGCGGTAGGGCTATAGGGCTATGGGGCTCTGGGGCTATGGGGCTATAGGGCTATAGGGCCATAGGGCCATGACTTTATAGGGCTATGGGGCTATAGGGCTATGGGGCTATAGGGCTAAGGGGCTATAGGGCTATTGGGCTATAGGGCTATAGGGCTATCGGGCTACAGGGCTATGTGGCTATAGGGCTATAGAGCTACAATGCTCTAGGGCGATAGGGCTGTAAGGGCTATACGGCTGTAGGGCTATGTGGCTATGTGGCTATGTGGCTACAGGGCCATAGGGCTATAGGGCTATTGGGCTATGGGGCCATAGGGCTATAAGGCTATAAGGCTATAGGGCTACAGGGCTATATGCCTATAGGGCTATACGGCTATGGGGCTATATGACTATAAGGCACCCGGGCACCCGGGCGGGCCGCGGAAATCGGTGGCAACGCTCACCTAACCAAATGAATCCGCTAGGACCCCTACAGAGGCAGGCTCTGATTGGGGAACTTCTCCCTGTAGCACCCCGGGGCCAGTTTTGAGGGCGGGCCAGGCGTTTCGCCTGAGACTTCCTCACCATTTATGACCCTGAAGCTTCAACATTTACGACAGTTTTACAGATGGAGGGCTGGTCGTTTTCAAAATGTGGCGCTCAAATTAGCGCCGCGCACACTTGTTTTTAGAAATTTACGAGAGTTTCGCGGATAGGGGAACCCGTTTTCAAAATGTGGCTCTCGCCTTAGCGCCGCGTGCATTCGGTTTAGATTTTTGCAAGTCTTTCCCGGATTGGGGCGGTTTCTTTTCAAAATGTGGCTCTCGCATCTGCAATAGTTTCACGGATTGAGGGGAACCCGTTTTCAAAATGTGACTTTTGCCTTAGCGCCGCGCCAATTCGTTCGTTTTAATCATTTGCAAGAGTTTCACGGATTGAGGGCGGTTCCTTTTCAAAGTGTGGCTTTCGCAATTGCAAGAGTTTCACGAATTGAGGGGAACCCGTTTTCAACATGTGGCTCTCGCTTTAGCGCCGCGCCAAATAAAGATTTGCAAGAGTTTCACGGATTGAGGGCGGTTCTTTTTCAAATTGTGGCTCCCACCTTAACACCGCGCACATTCGTTCATATTTTTTGCAAGAATATCATGGATTCCCAAAGTACCACAGATGGTGTTTTGGAAGGACTCGGTATTATGAGGATGCAACAGTTACGTTGGTTCGCGGTGTTGAAGTCCCAGCAGTGGCGCTTCTGGCACGATTCAGGATCGCAAAACGCAACAGTCAGGTTGATCCGTAGCGTTGGAATCCCAAGAACAATGCTTTGGCATGCTTCAGGGTCTTCAAACGGTTGTTTTCCACGAGGCAGTTCCCTCAATGGGAATGAACCGTTGTAGGGGCCTGTAAAGAGGGAGCTTGGAGGGAGGGTTTACTTCGCAGGCCTAAAGGTTGACACCAACACCAAGATCGGTGGTGTGCCTCCACCGAGGGAAGACGATCCCACTCTCGGTGATGGTGGTAATATTCTGGCTTCCAAGGTGACCGGAGTATTACCACCAAAACCGAAATCTAGGATCATCTTCCCAATGTGGAGGCCCCCCCCCTCTGCTGGTGTTGGTGCCAATTTCCAGGCCTCCAATTAATCCAACATCGTTGATGACTCTTGGGTTTACACTGGTCCTCCTCCTCCTCCTCCTCCGCCTCCTCTTCACGCTCCTGCTCCTCCTCCTCCTGCTCCTCCTTCTCCGCCTCCTCGTTCTCCTCCTCCTCCTCTTCCTCCTCCTCCTGCTCCTCCTCCTCCTCCTCCTCATCCTCCTCCTCCTCCTCCTCCTCCTCCTCCTCCTCCTCATGCATCAGCATCATCCATCATCATCATCATCATCTCATCCTCATATCATCAAGCCTCAGCAGCAGCAGCAGCAGCAGCATCATCATCATCATCATCATCATCATCATAATCATCATCATCATGCATCATCATCATCATCATCATCAATCATCATCATCTCATCATCATCATCATCATCATCATCATCATCATCATCATCATCATCATCATCATCATCATCATCATCATCTCATCATCATCATCATCATCATCATCATCATCATCATCATCATCATCATCATCATCATCATCATCATCATCATCATCATCATCATCATCATCATCATCATCATCATCATCATCATCATCATCATCATCATCATCATCATCATCATCATCATCATCATCATCATCATCATCATCATCATCATCATCATCATCATCATCATCATCATCATCATCATCATCATCTCATCATCATCATCATCATCATCATCATCATCATCATCATCATCATCATCTCATCATCATCATCATCCCCCCCTCCCCCTCCTCCTCCTCCGCCTCCTCCTTCCCTCCACGTCCTACCCCCCCCGCCTTTTCGGTGCCTCCGGCGCGCGGCGCGGCCTGGGCGGCCCTTCCCTGCGCGGCCGCTCCGGCGCGCCGCCGGGGCCTGGCGCCGGCGGCGTGCGCAGGCCCCGCTGGCCACACCGCGGGCGGCGGCTGCGGTCGAGCGGGGGCGTCCTCCGTGCCTCCCTCCCGCCCTGGCCCTCGGCGAGGCCGCCCGCAAGCCTCCTCCGCTTTCCCCTCTTCCCTCCCTCCCTCCCTCCCCTCCAGCCTCTTCCGGCCTCCCCCGAGCCTCCCTCTACCTCTCCCTCCCTCCCTCCTCCTTGGCTCCCGCCCCCGCCTCCGGCCCCGCCCCTGCCTCTTCGTCGTCGTCTCCGCCTTCGCCTCCTCCTCCTGGGCGCTGGGCGCTGCTGTCGTCAGAGTGCGCTTGGGATGCTGCCCCCTTCCCTTGGGGCGGTCGCCCCCTGTGGGTCGATCAAAGAGAGCCTGTAGATAAAAGAGAAGCGATCGTGGCACATGGAGAAGCCCCCCAGGGGCGAGGTAACCATGTCTCCCAGCGGTCTCCTCCTCCACCTCCTCTGCCTTCTCCGCCGCCTCGCCCTCCTGCTCCTCCTCCTCTCTGGCGTTAGGCGAACCGAGATCGACCGGGATCTTGGGGGCAGAAGAACGGGTTGGTTGTGAAATCGACTTAGCTCCTGTGGCAGTGAAACCAATTGAAAGCAAGTGCGGACAGAAGGTGGGGTAAGAGAAATGGAATAATAATGATAACAATAATAATAATAATAATAATAATAGTAATAATAATAATAATAATAATAATGATGATGATGATGATGATGATGATGATGATGATGATGATGATGATGATGATGATGATGATGATGATGATGATGATGATGATGATGATGATGATGATGATATTAATAGTATTAATGAGAGGAAGAGATGCCCGCAGGAGCGTGGAGTAACTAAGCAAGCAGCCCGTGAAGGAGAGGGGGGTACACGACCCAAACGACCCTCCTTCTCCTCCTCCTCCTCCTCCTCCTCGTTCAGGCCCGTGCTTTTCCAACCCTCTCCTTTCCCCCCTGCTCCTGGACTTGCCCGGGTCCGAGCAGATCTCTTTTGCTTCCCCGGTCCTGTCCTTGTAGCGTTGTGCTTGTCAGTTGCTGTGCTTTCCCTGACTTCGTCTTCTGGCGCTATCACGATTTGCGCCTCGCGGCACGCCTCCTTCGCCCGGGGGCTCGAGGCTGGCCCTATGCGGTGCCGTACGCATGAGGCAGCTGCGGCGGCGTGGTCACCGAAGCCTGGCCGCCCCGAGGCAGGGGTGGCTGCGAGAGCACTCCTTCTCCTCCTCGTCGTCCAGGGCCCTTCGCTGTTTGCACTCGAGTTTCTCCCGACCCTCCTGTGGTGTCGGGTCCTCGTTCTGAAGAGACGGTGCCCCGCGTTCCTCTCCTCCTCCTGCCCCCCCGGATCTCGAAGGAGGCCCCCACGGCCTCCAGAGCACCCCCTCACAAGGCCCGGATGGCCACGGGGGGTCCAAAATGGAGCGAAAAGCTGGGGGCACCTTGGGCCAGGGGCACATCAAGCAACACCCGACCAGAGGAGGAGGAGCAGCAGGAGGAGGAGGAGCAGGAGCAGGAGGAGGAGGAGGAGGAGGAGGAGGAGGAGGAGGAGGAGGAGCAGGAGGAGGAGGAGGAGGAGCAGGAGGAGGAGGAGGAGGAGGAGGAGGAGGAGGAGGAGGAGGAGGTTTTTGCTTTTGGGTCTCCTGAGGAGCCCGTCGCCACGGCTGAACTCGCCTGGGACCATGGGGGGCTTCCCTCTGGAGGCGGGTCTCTTTCGGGGTTCGGGACCGTCATCAAACGGCTCATGACGAGCAGCCGGGTCTGAGCTGGATGTCGAGAGGTCTGCAAGCCCATGTCTCGAGAAATATCGTGCCATCAGATGTGATTTCTGGGATTCGAGTTGTGTGGAGATGTATCATGGTCGGGGGCCCTGAAACCGTCCGATTTCATGCCCCCTCTTCCAATCCGCATCCTGGTCCATTCTCGTCCGCGCACGTGCTTCGAGCAAATGATGCACTAGCCCCCCGCTTCCTGGTTCCACTCTCTCTTCGGCGCACCCGAAACGGTTGAGGGTAGCTTGTCGCTTTGTGTTAGTTTGTCATTTCTGGGCGCCCAGGAAGCTCCTCATCGCCACGGCTGGATCTGCCCCAGGCTTAGGATTGAACAAACACTCGCGCCGCCAGTTTTCCTCTATTTCGACCTCTGAGGGCTCCGGATACAAGAACTGGCCATCAGGGGCCCGCGGCGGGGTCTAGGGATAGATATTGCATGGATTTTTGGTTCCACCGCAGCAGGAGGGAGGAGGAGGAGGAGGGAGGAGGAGCGGAGGAGGAGGAGGAGTAGGAGGAGTAGGAGGAGGGAGGAGGAGCGGAGGAGGAGAAGGAGGAGGAGGAGGAGGAGGAGGAGGAGAAGGAGGAGGATCAGGAGGGGGAGGAGTAGGAGGAGTAGGATGAGTAGGATGAGTAGGATGAGTAGGATGAGGATGAGGATGAGGATGAGGATGAGGATGAGGATGAGGATGAGGATGAGGATGATGATGATGATGATGATGATGATGATGATGATGATGATGATGATGATGATGATGATGT
>CAUYUJ010020589.1:141965-153964 GCA_963575745.1 Prorocentrum cordatum | reverse complement strand
CTACCCATTCAGTTCGGCGAAGGGCACCAGAGAAGTCCGTGGCGCACAATGAGATGCGAGGGGGCGCCAGACCCGCCCCCTCGCGCTCCCCCACCCGCCAAATCTTCGAGGGCGCCATGTGTGAGCTCCAGCCAAGATGCGGCTCCGAGAGAGAGAGAGAGAGAGAGAGAGAGAGAGAGAGAGAGAGAAAAAGTTAGCCCCCCATGCGAAAGGGGGCAAAGGGGGGTAGATTGACAGCTGGTTGACGCCCGAAGATGATCCGCCAGAAAGACCTTCCCCCCATGAGAAGGGGGGAGAGAGGGGGGTAGAAGAACCCTAAACCCTAAAGGGGTACTTTTGGGTGGGGGGTGGGAACGGGAACGAATAGCAGCCGACCCCCCCAACCTCTCGAAGGAGGGGGGGTCGAGCTGCTTCCGCCCAGCGAGGCCCGAAACCCTAAACCCTAAACCCTAAACCCTAAACCCTAAACCCTAAACCCTAAACCCTAAACCCTAAACCCTAAACCCTAAACCCTTAACCCTAAACCCCTAAACCCTAAACCCTAAACCCTAAACCCTAAACCCTAAACCCTAAACCCTAAACCCTAAACCCTAAACCCTAAACTGCAAGCCACGGGCGGTGCATCGTCAGAAGCCCGTGTCGCCTGGCCGAGCGATCAGCGAGTCCGCCCATGCGCGCACGCCGCACCGACGAAGCGGCGATAGCCGCTGAGGAGGATTCGCATCCCGCGGGTATGCATCCCCGTGGGTGTGCATCTGAGAAGAGAAAGAACCCTTAACCCAAAGTGCAGCCGTAGGCTTCGCTGCGATTGGTGCCATCCCCTGGGGCTCCAAACCTATGGAAATACAGCATGCGGCGCCCTTTCGGCCGTCCGTGGGGCCGCAAACCATATGAAAATACAGAATGCGGCGTCCTTTCGGCTGGCGCACGTCCCAGGCGCTCCCAAGCGCTCCCAGGCGCTCCCAGGCGCTCCCGGGTGCTCCCAAGCGCTCCCAGGCGCTCCCAAGCGCTCCCAAGCGCTCCCAGGCGCTCCCAGGCGCTTCCAAGCGTTCCCAGGCGCTCCCCAGCGCTCCCAAGCGTTCCCAGGCGATCCCAAGCGCTCCCCGGCGCGCGCTCGCGACACGCTCCCAAGCGCTCCCAGGCGCTCCCAGGCGCTCCCACTCGCGGCACGCTCCGAAGTGCCCCAGGCGCTCCAAGGCGCTCCCTGCACGCTCCCAAGCGCTTCCAGGCGCTACGAAGAGCAAGCGCTCACAGGCGCTCCCAGGCGCTCCAAGCACGCTCCCGGACGCTCCCGCAAGCGCACCCACGCGCCCCCAGGAGCTCCCAGGCGCTCCCGGCGCGCTCCCATGCGCTCCCAAGCGCTCCCAGGCGCTCCCCGGCGCTCCAAGGAGCTCCCAAGCGCTCCCAGGCGTTCCCGGTAGCTCCCAGGCGCTCCACGGGTGCTGAAAGGCGCGCTCCCCCGCCATGCAGGTGCTGCCGCAGCCATGCGCCGCTCAAATCGGAGCGAGGGGGTGCCAGACCCAACCCCTCGGCTCCCCCTCCGGCCCCTCCGGCATGGCGGAGAAATGAGGACCGGAAGAGGCGGCAGCGTCGACACTGGCAATCGTTCATGGCGGGGGCGACCCAACGGTCTGAGAACCCAGGAACCGAAGAACGACATTGGCACGGGGCTCGCGGACGTGCGCGGTGCACTCTGCGTGTCCGGTCACGCTCCCAGACGCTCCCACGTGCTTCCATCCTGGGGAAAGGTCGAGGCGCTCCCCCAGCGCTGCCAGAGAGCTCCCCCAAGGCATCCCAGGGGGTCTGCCCTGGACGTGCTGCCGCAGCCATGCGCGCGCATCGTAGCGAGGGGGTGCCAGACCCACCCCCTCGCGCTCCTCCTCCCGCCTTCCGAAGCTCGCGTCGATAGCGTCTGCGTCGATGCTTGCAATCGCTTCAGCGGGGGCGACCTCAAAGCAAAACCCAAAGCCGCGGGCGAATACAACTGCCGCGCGCGCCCCCGTCAGCGAGGAGCCCGACGGCGCAGCCACTCGCTCCGGGCCCACGGGGGCCCATGGGATTGCCGCGCCAGCGCCCTCGCAGTGCTGCTTTCCAGCGCCGAAAGCAAATGCGGACCCCTGTGGATCTGCTGCGCCAGCGGCAGCCCAACGGCGAAGCCCCCTGCCGAAGGCGCAACAGCTGCCTCATCGACGAGCCGAGCTGACGCGCCAGCGCCATGCACCCTGCGCGCGTGCCCGCATGGGCGCGCATTGCCACGGCCGCGACCGCACGCGCGCTTCCCAGCATTCGCACCCCACCGTCACAACCCAGTGCCGAAGGCAAAGGCGGCAACGCACGGACATGCTGCGCCAGGGGCAGCCCTGCGTGCGTGCTCACGCGGATGCGCAATGCCACGGCCGCGTCGGCGATCGCCTGCGCGCGCCAACACAACAGCCCCCCTTGATAGGGGGGTTGGGGGGAGAAACCCTAAACCCTAAAAGGCTTTACTGTGGGTGGTCTGGGGCGGGAGTGCAAGTTCATAGCGCGCGCGGCTTGGGCAGCGATCCCCCCCCAACAACCTTGATGTGGGGGGGTCGCAGCCAGCGCGCGCATGCGCCCATGCAGGCCCTAAACCCTAAACCCTAAACCCTAAACCCTAAACCCTAAACCCTAAACCCTAAACCCTAAACCCTAAACCCAAAACCCTAAAACCCTAAACCCTAAACCCTAAACCCTAAACCCTAAACCCTAAACCCTAAACCCTAAACCCTAAACCCTAAACCCTAAACCCTAAACCCTAAAACCCTAAAACACTAAACCCTAAACCCTAAACCCTAAACCCTAAACCCTAAACCCTAAACCCTAAACCCTAAACCCTAAACCCTAAACCCTAAACCCGAACCCTAAACCCTAAACCCTAAACCCTAAACCCTAAACCCTAAACCCTAAACCCTAAACCCTAAACCCTAAACCCTAAACCCTAAACCCTAAACCCTAAACCCTAAACACTAAACACGAAACCCTAAACCCTAAACCCTAAACCCTAAACCCTAAACCCTAGACCCTAAACCCTAAACCCTAAACCCTAAACCCTAAACCCTAAACCCTAAACCCTAAACCCTAAACCCTAAACCCTAAACCCTAAACCCTAAACCCCCTACAAATGAAATAAAAATAAAACCCAAAACCATAAACCCTATACCCTATCCCTAAACCCTAAACCCTAACACCGCAGGTCTGGGTTTGCCCCAGACTTTAAATCAAGACCATCTGAGAAACAACGGCGTTCTTGGCCTCCAGGGTGGAGGGTGAGGGACGGTCCCCTCACCGCACCAAAAGCGAGTGGGCACGCAATTGGGTGGGTGGGGGACGGGTGAGGGGACGGTCCCCTCACCCCGTGAGGGGACCGTCCCCTCACGGGGTGAGGGGACGGTCCCCTCACCCACCAAATGCGAGCGGGCACGCGTTTGGTGGGTGAGGGGACGGGGTGAGGGGACGGTCCCCTCACCCCGTGAGGGGACCGTCCCCTCACGGGGTGAGGGGACGGTCCCCTCACCCACCAAATGCGAGCGGGCACGCATTTGGGGGGTGAGGGGACGGGGTGAGGGGACGGTCCCCTCACCCCGTGAGGGGACCGTCCCCTCACGGGGTGAGGGGACGGTCCCCTCACCCACCAAATGCGAGCGGGCACGCGTTTGGTGGGTGAGGGGACGGGGTGAGGGGACGGCCCCCTCACCCCGTGAGGGGACCGTCCCCTCACGGGGTGAGGGGGCGGTCCCCTCACCCACCAAATGCGAGCGGGCACGCATTTGGTGGGTGAGGGGACGGGGTGAGGGGACGGTCCCCTCACCCCGTGAGGGGACCGTCCCCTCACGGGGTGAGGGGACGGTCCCCTCACCCACCAAATGCGAGCGGGCACGCGTTTGGTGGGTGAGGGGACCGTCCCCTCACCCTCAACCCTGGACGGCCAAGAAACGCAGTGTTTTCTCAGAATGGTCGTGATTTAATCAGTCTGGGGCAAACCCCAGACCTGCGGTGTAGGGCCTAAACCCTAAACCCTAAACCCTAAACCCAAAACCCTAAACCCTAAAACCAAAACCCTAAACCCAAAACCCTAAACCCTAAACCCTAAACCCTAAACCCTAAACCCTAAACCCTAAACCCTAAACCCTAAACCCTAAACCCTAAACCCTAAACCCTAAACCCAAACCCTAAAACCTAAACCCTAAAACCTAAACCCTAAACCCTAAACCCTAAACCCTAAACCCTAAACCCTAAACCCTAAACCCTAAACCCTAAACCCTAAACCCTAAACCCTAAACCCTAAACCCTAAACCCTAAACCCTAAACCCTAAACCCAAAACCCAAAACCCAAACCCCTAAACCCTAAACCCTAAACCCTAAACCCTAAACCCTAAACCCTAAACCCTAAACCCTAAACCCTAAACCCTAAACCCTAAACCCTAAACCCTAAACCCTAAACCCTAAAACCCTAAACCCTAAACCATAAACCCTAAACCCTAAACCCTAAACCCTAAACCCTAAACCCTAAACCCTAAACCCTAAACCCTAAACCCTAAACCCTAAACCCTAAACCCTAAACCCTAAACCCTAAACCCTAAACCCTAAACCCTAAACCCTAAACCCTACACCCTACACCCTACACCCTACACCCTACACCCTACACCCTACACCCTACACCCTACACCCTACACCCTACACCCTACACCCTACACCCTACACCCTACACCCTAAACCCTAAACCCTAAACCCTAAACCCTAAACCCTAAACCCTAAACCCTAAACCCTAAACCCTAAACCCTAAACCCTAAACTAAACCCTAAACTCGCCAAGGGCCGCTTGCCCGAATCACCACCCATTTAGGCGGCAAGCGCCCCTATCTGGGCCACCTCGCAGTCAGACTAACTCCTGGCCGTGCGTGAATCACAGGTCTGCCCAGGTGAGTCCGTTGCCGCAGGCATGGCCCGCGAGGGCCGTATCTCATTATCAATGAATGGGCTTACGCGCAAACGATTATCCTGTGCCCGCCTGGGCGATCGTCAAAGAAGAACTTAATAACCCCCCAAAACATCAACCGAAGTCACCGTGAGGTTGGCTGAGCCCTTAAGCTCCCTGGATCGTCAAACAGCAATAAATCGCCTAAAAAAAAGCAGTAGCCGGACGAAGGACCCAACCATATGCAGGTGCGAGTACCGCAATAGTGATTCAATTTTTCGGTGGCGATCCCTATGAGGCAACGAACCGTGCTAGGGGCGTGCCGACATGAGTGGCGTGGTACACAAAGTGAACGAAAACGATTGATCTGAGTACGTAGGGAGACTGAGCGCGGGTGAAACTGCGCGCGTGCGTCTGACTGTGAATGATCTGCGTGCGAGCGAGTCTACGTGCATGAATGCGAATATGACAAAGCGTGGTGCAAATGTGTATGAATGCCAATTGTTTGACAACGACTGCCTCTGAATACTCGTGACGCTGGGCGTGGCCGCCGCAAGGAGCTTCCCCGGGACTCCCCGACGGCATCGCCCGCGCGCCGCGACGCCAATGTCGGCGCGCCCCCCCGCAAGGATCGCGCCCGCTTCCTCCCCTTCCTTTACTCCCTCTTTGCCCGCGCACTCAAAAGTCCAAGGCTGCGGGAGCAGCGCAGCGCGGAGCCCCCGCGACTCGCGCAGGTCACCCCGGAGGGGTCCCAGCGACGCGCGCGGGTCGTCCACTGCGCGGAGCGAAGAGAGCTAGCTGGCTGGCTGATAGCGGGCAAGGCTCTTGCCGCTGGGCAGAGCGACGACGGGCGAGCGAGGCGCTGGGCAGAACGCAGCACGGAGCCCCCGCGACGCGCGCAGGTCGCCCCGGAGGAGTCCCAGCGACGCGCGCGGGTCGCCCGCTGCGCGGAGCAAAGAGAGCTAGCTGGCTGGCTGGGACCTGCGGTGGGGCTCCATATGGGGCCACGTAACGCTGTACGGGGCAAAGGAGACGCATGTGGACTGCGCCACGGGGACCTTCGGTGGAGCTCCCTATGGGGCCACGAAACGTGTGAGGGATGTGCCGGAATGGGCGCTGGCGGGACGCATGCATGTGCACACCCACTGGGGGACCTTCGGTGGAGCTACCTTTGGGGCAAGAAACGTTAGTGAGAGGTGGGACGACTTGTTGCGTGCAGGGACGCATTTCGGCGGCACACCCTGGGTGGAAGCTCCATATGGGCACGAAACGTGTGATGGGATGTGCCGAAAAGGGTTGTGCGGGACGCTGCGGGATACACCCGTGGATCTTTGGTGGAGCTCCCTATGGGGCCTACGAATAAGTGTGAGGGGTGTGTGCGAATTTTGGGTGTGCGGGACGCATGCGGGCACACCCACTGGGACCTTCGGTGGAGCTCCCTATGGGGCCACGAAACGTGTGAGGGGTGTGCCGAGATGGGTGTGCGGGACGCATGCGGGCACACCCACTGGGACCTTCGGTGGAGCGCCCTATGGGGCCTCGAAACGTGTGAAGGGTGTGCCGAAATGTGTGTGGGGGACGCATGCGGGCACACGCACTGGGACCTTCTGTGGAGCTCCCTATGGGGCCACGAAACGTGTGAGGGGTGTGCCGAAATGGGTGTGCGGGACGCATGCGGGCACACCCACTGGGACATTCGGTGGAGTTCCCTATGGGGCCACGAATAGTGTGAAGGGTGTGCCAAAATGGGTGTGCGGGACGCATGCGAGCACACCACTGGACCTTCGGTGGAGCTCCTTATGGGGGCAAGAAGCGTGTGTGGGGTGTGCACGAAATGGGTGTGCGGGACGCAAGCGGGGCAAACCCACTGGGACCTTGGGGGGCTCCCTATGGGGCCACGAACGTGTGAAGGGTGTGCCGAATTGTGTGTGGGGGACGCATGCGGGCACACTCACTGGGACCTTCTGTGGAGCTCCCTATGGGGCCACGAAACGTGTGAGGGGTGTGCCGAAATGGGTGTGCGGGACGCATGCGGGCACACGCACTGGGACCTTCGGTGGAGCTCCCTATGGGGTCACGAAACGTGTGAGGGGTGTGCCGACATGGGTGGTGATAATGATGATGACGACAGATGATGATGACGATGACGATGATGGGATGATGACGATGATGATGAAGATGGGAGGAGGGAGGGGGCAGCGGGAAGGAAGGAAGGAACGCGGGGCGACGTCTCTTCAAAACGAGGACCCAACACCACAGGATGGTTGGGAAAAAAAACGATTCTTACAAGAGGACCCTTAAATCCGAAGCGGGAATTCATCCAGACCCATCGCCTGGGAACCGACGTCCTGGGGACCAAGCGGGCGTTGGATATGGATATAGGTTTGCCCCGGGGGCGAAGGTATCAATATCCACCGTTTCTGGAGGTCTGCGAAGATTGATCCCCTAGGCAGCGGTTATGGATAAACCCCCGTCTCGGATGAATAAAGGGTCCTTGTCAGGAAAGTCTTTGTGATAAGCAATCCTTACTAGAAAACCCGCAATTAGGGATCCTTGTCCAGGGATGACAAGGGAACGGAGAGGAGGAGGAGGAGGAGGAGGAGGAGGAGGAGGAGGAGGAGGAGGAGGAGGAGGGGAAAGAACAGTCTCAGATAACAGCACCAAAACCATCGAAACAAACACATAAAGTCCAAATTCCCTTATACGAATTATGCAGAGTGCATGCGATATAGACGATGGCGAGGTTTGCCTTGTATCATGACCATCATCATGAGATTCTGCTCGCCTTGAGGAATCCATACCCAAATACCCTTAGTACGGAAGCCTTTCCTAAGTGACTTTTCCTAAGGAATCCTTCGCAAGGAATCCCTACTGAATAGTACTGACAGAAATCCTCACTGTAGAACCTTAAAACACGAATCCTTTAAACTTGATCCTGGAGAAAGACTCGTTACTCCATAGTCCTGCAGAACGGATCCTTACAACGGATTCCTAATAAAAAATCCCTCTTCGGGCAAACTGAAGAAGAAATCCTCACTGGAGAACCCTTGATTCGGAACCCTTAACAAAAGGAGTGAGGAAAACGAGAAGAAAGAGGACGACGACGGCGTGAAGGCACAGTCGGAGAGAACAGCATGATAAGCCGTCGAAATCCACTTGGTCCATGTGAGGTTTCCAACAACCACTGGACAAACATCGCGGAACTGTATCGGCGTGTGGGTCAAGACTGCCCGATCTTATCTGCCCGCGTGCCAGTCAACACGTAGATCCCAAACACTCGATACCCGCCCTCTTCGTTTTCCCTCTTCGTTTTCGATCGTACCCGCCTGGGGAGTAGATCTGTCGAACCTGCAACGTGCATTTCATGCAGAACCTACGGCAGGGGAAGAGAAGACGGATGGGACAGAGGGACAAGGGTGAGGGAGGAGGATGGAATGCGAGAGAGAGATAGAGAAAGAGAGTAGCAGGAGGAAGCTAGGAGCAGAAAGCATGCGGCATAACCAGACGGACGGATCGGGCGGGTAGACCCTAACAGGTGGGTCGGGAAGGCGGGCCCAGGCGGCCAGGTCGAGCAGGCGGGCTGCTGAAGCGTGCGTCCTGCATGAATCGCGAAAGGAAATCTCGAGCGATAGCGCGATTCCCACATGAAGCATGAGAAATCCACAGCGGGAGCGTGACTCCTGAGTTGTTGTAACTCGGTGGCCAAAGGCGCAGTTTGAGGAGGAAGACTTTCTCTTCTAAAAAACAAGGTGCGAACCCTAGGACAAGCAATTCAATTGAAAAAAACATCTGTTACTGGAGGAGGACATCAACAGCCGCTATTCTGACTGAAGTGCGGGAAAATCTTGAGCGAGAGCGCCGTTCCTGAGTTTTGGGGCCTCTCTGGCCAGGCCAAGGGCAATCGGAATACATATGGAGGAACATCGACCGGAAACCCTCATCGCCGTGTTTGGGCCTCAAACAACTTGCCAGAAGTACGTGAAAATCTCGAGCGAAAGCACCAATTTTGAGTTCGGGGGCCTCTCTGGCAAGGGCCTCTGCGCATACATCTTGATGAAGTATCGATCGAGAGCCCTTGTCGTCGTAATTGGGCCTCCACCAATTTGACTGAACCACGAGAAAGTCTCAAGCGAGAGCGCCGTTCCTGAGTTCGGGGCCTTGTCGTCGTGGCTGGGCCTCCGCCAGCTTGACTGAATTGCGAGGAAGTCTCGAGCGAGAGCGCCATTCCTGAGTTTGGGGGCCTGTCTGGCCAGGGTGTCTCGGGGTAACTTGTGAGGAAGTATCGAGCGGGAGCCGTTGTCGTCGAAGCCGGGCCTCCAAGGGCCCACTTTTACACTCAAGCCAACGCTCGAGCGGGAGCCTGGTTTTCAAAGAAAATGTAGCCGGCGTCTAGGCGAGAGCGCGCGGAACCGTTCCCGGAATTCAGCAATAATTATTCTTTAGAAATGAATATTCCACAACCATCATTTTAAGACTGTCCGATGTCATCTGCCCGCGTGCCAATCAACACATATCCCAAACCCTCGATACCAGTCCTCTTCACATCTTCGATCGTATCCTCTTGGGGATAGATCTTTCTAACCTGCAACGTGTATTTCATGCAGCCCCTACGGAAGGGAAAGAGAGGACGGATGGAAGAAAGGGACAAGGGGGAAGGAGGAGGATTGAGCACGAGAGGAGGGAGAAGCAGGAGGGGGGCTAGGAGCAGAAAAAACATGGCAGAACAAGACGGGCAGATCGAGCGGGTAGACCCTAACGGGCGGGTCGGGAAGGCGGGCCCAGGCGGCCAGGTCGAGCACGCGGGTTGCTGAAGCGTGCGTCCAGCATGACTCGCGGAGAAGTCTCGAGCGATAGCGCGATTCTCAAATAAATCGTGAGGAAATCCGCATCGAGAGCGTGATTCCTGAGTGTCCAGGGCGCGGCGCTTGAACCAATTGCAAGGAAATCCCACACAAGAACGCGTTTCCTGCATACATTGTGAGGTCCTCCCGCGCGAGAGCGCGAATTGGGAACACAATGTGCGTATCAAGCGGGAGCCGTTGTTGTTGTAAACCGGGGACCAGGGGCACAGTTTGGTGACACCCAGCTGTCCCTTGTAAAAAACATGGTGCGAGCCCTGGGAGGAGCACTTAAATTGAAAAATACCATGGTTACCAGGGAGGGGCAACCAACAACAAGTAGTGCAGAAATTACAATTAAACAACACCAACAGCAACAATGATTTTTCACACTGTTCGCTGTTAACTGCTCGCGTGCCAATCAACTCGTATATTCCAAACCCTCGATACCCAACCTCTTCGTCTTCGATCGTGCCCCCAAGGCTTTCTAACCTGCAACGTGTATTTCATGCAGCCCCTACGGCAGTGGAAAAACGGACGGATGGAAGAAAGGGTCAAGGGGGAGGGAGGAGGATTGAGCACGAGAGGAGGGATAGCAGGAGGGGGGCTAGGAGCAGAAAGCACACGGCGGAACAAGACGGGCAGATCGAGCGGGTAGACCCTAACGGGCGGGTCGGGAAGGCGGGCCCAGGCGGCCAGGTCGAGCACGCGGGTTGCTGAAGCGTGCGTCCAGCATGACTCGCGAATCTCGAGCGACAGCACGATTCTCAAATAAATGGTGAGATAGGCTAAAGCGAGAGCGTGACTCCTGAGTGTCGAGGGCGCTGTGTGAGAATCAATTGCGAGGATGTCCCACGCGACATCGCGATTCCTGCATACATTGTGAGGACGTCCCGCGCGAGTGCGCGATTTGGGAAAGCATTGTGAGAAGTATCAGGCGGGAGCCGTTGTTCTTGCAACTCGGGGGCCAGGGGCCCAACTCTGAGACCCAAGAGTTCCCCTGCTATAAAACAGGGTGCGAGCGCAGGGAAGGGCACCTGAATTGAACAAATGCAATGTGCCCAGGGGGGGCATCAACAATAATTAGATTCTCCAGAAGAGAGAATTCAACAACAACAACAACAAAACAAACGCAACACCAACAACAACAAGAACACCAACAACAATAAAAATAAAAAAACAAATCAGGCACCAGGGTGAGGGATCTGACTAAAGATGTTTTCGGAATTTTGTCGGGGGTCGTCCCCCTGGGAATCCAGAACATGACCGGCTAAGTTCCGAAACCATTGCGTTTGCTGTTTTTAATGAACGCTCATAGGGATGAGTTTGTCTTTCTGTGTTGCTCACTGGTTCTCGATGTATTGTGGATTCCCAGGCCGATGACCCCCCGCCAACTAACTTCCAACAACATTGCTTCTGTTTGAGAAAACCGTAACGATGAAGGATTGTGTGTCATGGTTTGGGTGTTTCAAAAGTGTTACGAAGATGCAAGATTCCCAGGCCGACAGAACGTAGCCGACTAAGATCTAGAAAGCATGGGCTTGATGCTGGTTGAAACACTCACAAAGGTGATTTTGTTTGTGATTGCTTCTTCGGTGGTCAACAACTCCGGTACTGAAATATCAGGCTCGCTCTTCCTATCCTCCTCATCCTCGTCCTCTTCACGGCTCCACTCAACTAAGTGATTCACGCGAACCTGGCAGTGAAACGACACAGTTCACAAGCAAGAGCAAGCATCAGACACCAAGCCGCGCAGCAAACACGCAGCAAAGCAAGTAAAATACAACAACGCAAAGACAAACAGGCGACAAAACAACTGGTCAGCTACTGCCACAAATGCTACTATTACTACAACTACGACTACTACGACTACTCCTACTCCTACGACTACCACTACCACTACCACTACCACTACTACTACTACTACTACTACTACTACTACTACTACTACTACTACTACTACTACTACTACTACTACTACTACTACTACTACTACTACTACTATACCTACTACTACTACTACTACTACTACTACTACTACTACTACTACTACTACTACTACTACTACTACTACTACTACTACTACTACTACTACATACTACTACTACTACTACTACTACTACTACTACTACTACTACTACTACTACTACTACTACTACTACTACTACTACGACTACTACTACTACTACTACTACTACTACTACTACTACTACTACTACTACTACT
>CAUYUJ010020589.1:116965-139465 GCA_963575745.1 Prorocentrum cordatum | reverse complement strand
ACTACTACTACTACGACTACTACTACTACTACTACTACTACTACTACTACTACTACTACTACTGCTACTACTACTACTACTACGACCGCTACGACCACTACTACGACTACGACTACGACTACTACTACTGCTTCGGCTACGAGTGATACTACGGCTAATACTACAATTACTAATACTACGGCTTCTACTTTTCATTCCTCTACTACTAAATGGTAGCAGTTGGGCCGTATACACCGAAACCGCGACTACCACTACTGTTCCTCGTCTACTACAACAGGCGGTCTGATCCTGGAGGTGGTTCCCTAATTGATACTGTGTGGTTCTGGCGCAGGATCGAGAGGATAGACTTCGCTTCGCATTTGGCCCAGCGCGGTGCGCAAAGCTGTGCGACCGACGTGTGTGCGGGACAGGACAAGGATCAGCACCAGCAGGGTGCAGGAGTGAGGGAAGGAGGGAGAGAGCGAGCGTGAAAGAGAGACAGAGGGAGAGGGAAAGAGAGAGAGAGAGAGACGGCCAGCATCGCACGACTCTGGAAGAGGCTTTGTATTCAAGTAGCAAGGTTGAGTCCAAAGAGTTAGCGGCGCTCGCCGCTCTAAGATACTGCACGCGAATTGTGAGCCTTACCCTGTTCATGTCCTCCTCCGCCTCTTCATTCGTGTCTCCATACCCCTCCTCCTCTCCGTCCTCTTAATGCCTATCCCCTTCCACCCCCTGCTCTCAGCCGACATTCGAGGAGAGCTGCCCCAGCTCAAGAGAACATTACCCGCGTGCCCGTTGCCCAGACCTAGAGGGCGCATGGCGGAGCGAGCGAAAGTGCTGCTGATTGGCGGCACCGCCCAGCGAAGCTCATGCACCTCCTCAACATCCTCCTCATTCTCCTCCTCCTCCTCATCACCATCATCATCCTCGTCCTCAACACCCTCCTCCTCCTCCGCCTCCTCAACATCCTCCTCTTCCTGTTGCTCCGCCTCCTCCTCCTCGTCCTCCTCCTCTTCCTCCTCCTCCCCCTCCCCCTCCTTATCCTTCTCTTTGCAAACTGCACGACCCGCGCCGCCGGAACAAGATCTAAATCCCGCGCTGCTCGTGGCGCGACCCCACGGCCATCACAAGGATTCGATGTTGTCCTCCTGGATCGGACAGCTCTCAGCTATCTGACGGCACTCCGTGCGAGTCTTGCTCAGCAGCCGGTTCGGAACCTTCCGCCTCTCACGCCCGCCGCTGGCTTGCGATGTGAGCCAGCTCAGGCCGTGGGAGTTCGCACGGATTGTAGTCTCCATCTCGTAGATCTTCTCCGACATCTCGTCGCACACTGCTCGGAGAGAAGCCACATCAATGGCCTTCGCATTGCCTTGCAACGAGATCAAATGGTCTACGAAATCTTCAGGATGGAGCTCCCCTGTCCCGTCCTCGTCCAGAAGAGTGAAGATCTCGCGGGCGCTTGAGACGTCGATGTCGTTGGCCAGCAGAAACTCCCGTACGTCATCTTGCCCCATGAGTGTGCGCAGGTCTTCCCAGGATACCATGCCCGCGAGATCTTTGTCCATCTCCATCCAACACTTCACCAGCTGCTCCACCAGAGAAACCATCTTGTGGTGGGCGTTCTCCACTGCCAACTCCTTGATCTTCGTGGCAGATTCGATGGCGGCATTCACAAAGACTCCGTTCAGGATGTTCAGCACGCAGAGCAACGTAAATCCACCGACCCCCGCTGGCCCGAGGTGCAGAGGCGTGTGAGACAGGAGTGAGCGTAATCAGTGTCTTTCGTTTTCGTTGTGATGTTCGTTCTTTTCGTTGTGCCTTCGCTTCGCCTTGAGTGCAAAGCAAGGCAAAACACAGCTGGCCCACGAGATGTCCAAAACACCGTTTGGGTACAGCCCTGGTGTGAGATGGCTGGCTATCCCCCTTCCCCGTTCCACCTCTCTCGGGGTCCAGAATCGAGTGCAAGGGAGGGGGGTGGGAGTGGTGAGCGTCTTCTTATCCGGCGTTTCGACATTGGGCGGAAGGGGGGGGAGGGGGGGGTCTCGCTCTGGAGCTCTGCTCAGTGCGACTGTTTGCAGCAGTGCGTCCTGTAGGAGAGGCTCCACCTGCTCGAAAGAGGCGCCACCAACGGCCAAGATCTACTGGGGGGAGGGGGGGGGGTGCGATGACCCGTGCCGATAGGCAAAACAACGAATAAGAAAACGATCACGTACGTGGAGGGAGGGCGAGCTCCTCGACGCAACCCGGGGGGCCTCCGAAGCCTCCAGATCCAGCCTCCGCCGCCTCCCAGGATGCCCAAATGATGCTCTCCGAAACGCCGCAAGAGGGGCACCAACACACGCCCAGACGGCATCCACGGCACTCAAATGGCCTCAAAAGACGGCTCAAGACGCCAGAAGAGGGCCCCTAGAGGACCCCCAATTGGGCCTCAAGAGGCATCGGGCGCCTGGATGCCCAAAATGCCGCGAGAGGCCCCCCAGACTGGCCCGAGACGGCCCAATGCGCCCCCTTTTTTATGGCACGTAGACCCAAGAGGCCCCCAAGACGGCCAAAAACCCTCAAGATGCCCAAAGAGGGGCCCAAGAGAGGCTCACGAGGGGGAACCCGCAAGGACCACAGGAAAGCCCCCCCACAAGATGGCCCCCAAGAGCCCCAACATGACCCCCCACAAGGGCCCCAGGAAGCTCCCAGAGGGTCCCCCACCAAAAAACCCGAGGCCTTCAAGAAACTCTTAGGAGGCCGTCCCCTCGGCCTCCAAGAGCCCCCCGAGAAGCCCCGCAGCAGACACATAGGTAGAGAAAGGCGACCAGTGACAACTACGCGGTCAGCAAGACGGGAAGTGACAAACAACACATCGGAGGCCTCATATGTCCTCGTCTGCGGGGCGGCAAAATGACGCAAGCCTCTTGGATACAATGTACAAGGCAAAGAACAGCTGGTACTCAATCCCGAACTCCGCCAAATCATCAGACACATCAGCCCAGTCGCGTCCGCCCGTGACGGACGCCAAAAGGGTGAAAGTGGTGGCGCTGAGGCCGCCGAAATTCTTCATCAAGTTCTCCTGCATGGCCGGGTCGACGCCAGGATCGAGGAGGTATGCATGTAGCCCCTGCATGAACATCGAGCCGAACACGAACATGACGACCGACAGAAGAAGGATAGCCGATGCAAAAGCGTTCCAACTCCCTGCCACAGTGTAGGTCAGAGTCTTCAGAGTATGAAAATACCGCGACCTGGAGGTCCTCAAAGTCCGCACCAGGCGCGCGAGGCGCAAGACCTTCGAGAGTTGGATCCAGAAGCTGGCCGGAAGCTCAAACAGATCGTATATTCGGGGAGTGCTAAAAGAGGTGCCCCTGGCCCAACGTGCCCCCAGCGCTTTGGAGCCCCATGGGGCGCTCTGGGCCACGTAAGGGGTGCTCTGGAGGCCGTGAGGGCCTCCTTGAAAATCCTGGGGGCACCTGGGGCCAGGTGCACTTCTAGCAACCCCCGATATATGGCTGCTACAAGCGTAGCAACGCAAATCAAGCAGTCAAACGCGTTCCACCACCGCGGAGTACCAGTGAAAAACTTGACCTGGTAGGCAAAGATCCGGAGGACGATCTCAACCAGGAAAACGGCCGCGAACAAAAGGTCACCAGCAAGCCAAAAATCAGCTTTGTGTGATTCCATGTACGCACCATCTTTGATTTCGTGTATGGAAATGTCAGATTCATATCCAATGTAAATCGCATTGAGAAATATGATGCCAGAGAACACGTAAGAGAATTTATTGGTGCGCACCCAACGCAATCTCTGCTTTACAGATCTTGCCGCTCGGAACGGAAAGTAGTCGGATTTTCTCTTACTCGCCCGTTGTCTGGCAATGATATCTGCAACCATTTTCCTGTTGGCTCTGGAGTTCCCCGTGTCGTTCTCAAACTGCTTATGGAGCTCTTTGAGGGGCGGGGGAGAGTGGAGCATATTCCGCGTGGAGCTACCAACAATAGTGCTCGTCAGTGGCGCCCCGAAATTGGTGCTGCAGCTGGCAAGCCCTGCCGAGTCTTTGGTAGAGCCGTTACGAAGCACATCCGCATGATGCTCGCCGCAGAGCTGCGCCACGGCCTGGGGCAACAACAAGCAATACCGATATACCGCTACTCCGTGGGCCTCTCCTGGCGGCGCAGCCTTACCAGGATTCCGAAGCGGCTCTGGTCTTTAGGGGGACGAAGAATGACATACATAAAAACCCAGAGGTCCGCGCGGATTTCTCAGATAGGCGCTGGACCCCCTCCCTGGCGCGCGGAGCGAGCCAGGGGCGGCGCTGGAGGCGCGGATCCGAGAAATTCGCGCGGACCTCCGAGTTATTATGTTTATGTTATTCTTCGTTTCCCTAGTCTTGGCGACGCAGGCGCCCAGGAGACCCACAAGGGCAAAAGCGAGGAGGGGAATTGGTACCGTTATGTTTTCTTCTCCTCCGGCAGCCGACGCGCGATCTTCGCCGGCCAGGTGGCCAGCGTCACCGACGCCGGGCCGCTCCGGGCCAGGGGGATCCGCGAGAGGCCGCTCACGCGCCTCGCCAGCTGGCGCGCCCTCTGCCTGCCAGGACAACGACGGCTGTGCACTGACACTCCGGCCCTGGCCAAGCCGGCCACAGGCCCAGGAACGAAGCGAGCGCCTTCCTGGCCTGGGCAGGGCGGCGCGCTGACCAGACTTCGGCCCAGGATGGGCCCGGCCAGGACCTGGTCATCTGCGTGCGAGCATTCACTGCGCCTCGTCACAAGATGCAGTCGGACCTGGGCCAGAGGAGCATCCCTCAAGAACACGAGGCCCTCCGCCGGCCAAAACACATACATATATATATACACATAACATCCAAGGGTATCCGCCCCAGGGCGCACAAGAAAATCCAACAAGCACGCAGAATATCAGGGTACCCTCCCGCATCCAACCTCGATCTTATAGCTCGGTCCGACTGTACAGCACATGACAGAAACGTTCGCAGGTCCGCCAGAGCCCTTGGATCGGCGCTGGAACCCCCCGAGCGCCCCAGGGGAGGCGCTCGAGGCGTCGCCAGGGGGCGGGGTAGCGCCGACCGCCCCCACTCGCGCGGACATCCGAACGCTTGCGCCTGGCTTCCTCGGGTATGCCCTCACGTCCGACGGTGTGGTATCTTCAGTCCGCCGCCCCTCGAGGTGCCGATCCCTTCCTCGGTGGGCAGTTTCCCGTCCCGGACCCCTTCACCACGTGCCCCAGACCCCGAACAGGGGGCCCAAGAACCCGAAAAATGTGGAAGATCCGGAGGGCTGGAAAACGCAGGATCAGGCAGCATCGAATCGGCAACCCAGATCGGGTCGAAACAGTCAATGAATCGGGCCGCATCGGCACGGAGTCGGACTCGAACCGGATCAGCCGCGCCAGGATGCACAACGCTACCATGCAAACATGTGGCCGTATCGGATCGTCGAAATACCAAAGCCGAATTGGATCGGGCCGGCCGGAACCGATGGATCGGATCAATCGGATCGTCATGGCCACTGAAACGCAAATTCGCCCGATGGTCTGGGTCAGCTTGCCGTCGTCGCCTGGCCTGCAGCCTGGCGCACTCGCGGCGCAGCTGCTCGTGCTCCTGGGCAACCGCACTGTGGCAACGCCCAGGGGGGCCCACCACTGGGGGACACTGCAGGGCCTTCCAACAGGCAACGAGCCAACGACCACCGCTGCGGACAAGCGCCCAGGCCCAGCTCAGACCGGGTGGGTGAGGCCGCGGCCTCTGGATTCTGACGTGCCTGGACACATGCAGTGAGAGACGTGTAAAGGCTAGGAGGAGAGGGAGAAAAAGAGGACTCTCTGGTATGTTTAATTTCTTTCTTTTGGAGGAGAAGCAGAAAAAGAGGAGGGAGTTCCTGGTGTCGGAGCAGGCGTGTGTGTCACCTCGACTTCTCGCTATTGGTCTTGGCTGAGTGCTCGAGTGGGGCCTGTGTACTGGTGAGCGAGCGTAATCCAAAACGACTCCACGTCTAAAAATGTCCTCCAGCTTCCATCCTGGAAGCTCGTTTTAAGGAGCAGCTGATGACCCCCCTGGTGGTGACACCACTTGGCACTGATCGACACATGTGAACCCGACCCCAGCGCGTCGGACTTCTGAGAAAACCCGCGGGGCCTCAGGATTCGAAGGACTTCTGCAGCTACAAGTGAACCTGCCGGCCCAACGGGCCAGATGCGTGCTAAGATCTCCGGCAACTGCTTTACAGTATTGCTACTTCGCGCGCGCGGGGCGGCCCCTGGGGGTCCTTGACGAAAAGTACCCCGGCTGGTTCGGCTCAGAAATGGTTTTCCTTCTGGGCGCCGCCCTTTAGGCCCTCAAGAGCGCTCCAAGAGGGCCCCAAAAGGCCCCCAAGACAATCCGAGAGGGCTCCCAGTCGTCGAACCATCGGTCCAAGACACCCCATGTGGCCTTCACATGGCCCAAGACGCCTTTGAAACGCCCCAAGAGGCCACCAAGAGCCCTCCCAAAAGGGCCCCCAGAGGCAAAGAATAACGGATTCCCTTCGGCTATTCAAAGATTTAGGCGTTTTCGCCTTTTCGTCTGACCCATGCTCCAAGAGGGCCCAAGAGGCCCCCAAGATCGCCCCAATACGGCCCGCCCAGAGGACCCGAAGACAGCCCAAGAGCCCTCCAAGACGGCCCAAGAAGCCCTCAAGATAGCTCCAAGAGCGGGCCCTGACGAGGCACCCGAGCGTACATTTCAGCTCTCGGCCCCGTGAGGCCCCCAGAAGGCCCCAAGAGGCCCCCAAGAGGCTCGCGAGAGGCCCCAACAAGAGGCCCCCAAGAGGCCCCAGGAGGTCCTAAAATACAACCAAGAGACCCCAGGCAGCCTCCCAAACGGGCGTCTTGTCCACGATCAAGTTTGGCCCCAAACTGCCCCAAGAAGCGATCGAGAGGCCTCCTCCTCCTCCTGTGCATCCTCCCCTCTTCCTCGACCTCCTCCTCCTCCTCCTCCTCCTCCTCCTCCTCCTCCTCTTCCTCCTCCTCCTCCTCCTTTTACGCTGGACCAACCTAAGGTTACCCTGTGGCGTTCGTCCTCCTCCTCATCAGCATCATCATCATCCTCCTCCTTCTCTTCCTCCTCTTCCTCTTCCTCCTCCTCTTCCTCCTCCTCCTCCTCCTCCTCCTCCTCCTTCTCGCTCGCTACGAGCATCTCTGACGGTTCTGACCCACAACACACGCGCCACAGTGGGATGGGTTCAAGCGCTCTTCAATGCGCCCAGGATGCGTCTTAAATGCCCAAGATGGCTTCCAAGATGGACCTGGGAGGCCACCAAAGCCGCCAAGATGGCCGAAGATGCCTCCAAGACAGCCGAAAAAGGCCCCAAAGAAGCCCCAAGGGCGCTCCACGAGGTCTCCCAAGAGGGCCCACATATCCAACGTTTAGTGATTTTGATTATGTTGTTCTATTTGTTCATGCTATATTCTTTCCGAGTGTTCGAAGCTCCAACACAAGCCCAGGGGCCCCCAAGACCGCCCCAAGACGGCCCAAGAGGCCCCCAAAAAGGTCCCAAGGCATTCCGAGACAGCCCAGAAACGGCCCAAGAGGCGCCCAAGACAGCCCCAGAGAGCCCCAAAACGGCCCCAAGACGGGCCCAAGAGGGGGAACACGAACAGACAATTCGAGCCCTGGCCCCCAAGAAGCCCAAAAAGGCTTCCAAGGCGCGCAATATGGGCAGGCGGAATGAGCGAAGCGATTAAATAAGATAAATCCCGGGCAGGTCCCGGGCAGGCCTCAGCCAGGTCCCAGCAGGTTGCCAAGAGCGCTCCAGGAGCGCTTCAAGTGGCCTCCAAGAGAGCTCAAAATGGTCCGAGACGGTCCAAGAGCGATCCAAGACGCCAGAGACTCCCCCCCAGCCCAAAGCGCCTTGAAGACGCCCCAAGAGGCCTCCAAGAGATTTCCCAAGAGGGCACACAGAGGCAGAAATTAGTGATTTTCCATCAGCTTCTGACGGTTTTGGGCGTTC
Source organism: Prorocentrum cordatum (assembly GCA_963575745.1). Classification (NCBI taxonomy): domain Eukaryota; class Dinophyceae; order Prorocentrales; family Prorocentraceae; genus Prorocentrum; species Prorocentrum cordatum. The sequence continues at coordinate 131,495 of CAUYUJ010020589.1, read as the reverse complement.
TCGCCTTTTCGGCTTACTGGCGCTCCAAGACGGCCCAAGAGGCTTCCAAGACCGCCCCAAGACGGCCCACGAAGCCTCCAAGAGGGCCCCAAGACGCCCCAAGATGGCCCCAGGCAGCCCAAGAGGCGCCCCAGACGGCCCAAGAGCGCCCCAAAACGGCCCCAAGAGGGGCCCAAGAAGGGGACCAGGAACCGAAAAGTCCAGCTTCCAGCCCCAAAAGGCCCCCAGGAGGCCCCAAGAGGCCCCAAAGAGGCACCCCAAGGCCCCCAGAAGGCCCCAAGAGGTCCCAACACGGCCCCCAAGAGGCCTCAAAACTGCATCCCAAAGGCCCCTGAGAAGCCAACCACGAGAGCCCAACCAACATCCGTGAGGCCTCTGACCCGCCACCCACCGCCTCCGAAAAATGGCAGCCGCCCAACCGCACCGCATTGACAACAACACCCCGACAAACGACAGCGGCGAGGCAATAAGGGCCGGCCCAATGAGCGAAGAGATTAAAATGAGAAACTGCATAAACCATAAACTGTCGGAACTCCGAAGGTGTAGGTTTGTGCAAGTGTCCCTTCTTCGAGATATCGGGGGCGGCCAAGAGGGGGGCGTCCAAGAGGGGGGGGGCGCGAATCATGGCCGGCGGCATGTGCGCAGCCCAGGGGGGGGGGCCAGGGACGCATTGAAATAAGAAGAAGCGCCATAAAAACAGGGGAGCTTCCACGGCCCCCGCCATGAGATCCACCCCCCTGGTCATCACCCCCCTCTTCGCCGCCCCCGACATTTCCTCCTCCTCCTCCTCCTCCTCCTCCTCCTCCTCCTCCTCCGCCTCCGCCTCCGCCTCCTCCTCCTCCGTCTTCGAGATGCCCCAGCGTCGATAGGAATCGCGGGCGGGGCAAGCTCCGCAGACCTCCGCCAACATGACGTTCTCCGTCCGCGGCCCCAGTGGTCCCGACACCTTCCCCGGGACAAGTGTAAGCCGGGCACGTCCCTCTACAGGAGGAGTTTTTTTTTTTTTTTTTTTTTTTTTTTTTTTAAAAAAAAAAAAAAAAAAAAAAAAAAAAAAAAAAAAAAAAAAAAAAAAAAAAAAAAAAAAAAAAAAAAAAAAAAAAAAACGATAATTAAACAATCAATAATCGATAAGTCAGTCCGGGGACGACTTGTCGATTATATGTTGAACTTTCGAGAAATGTTTGCCTCAAATGTTCTTCCAATATCCGCCTGTGGGAGACAATGCCCGACCCAAGGGTAAATGCTCCGCACCGGATCCATTTGTGCAAGCTTGGGCCCGCTAACCTAGAAAAAGAAAAAACGCCGTAAACATAAACTGTTGGCGCTCCGCGCGGATTTCTTGTATCTGCGCCGGACCCCGCCCCCCACTGGCGCGCTCCGCGCGCCAGGGGCGGCGCCAGATCCAAGAAATCCGCGCGGAGCGCCAAAAGTTTCTGCTTATAGCGTTTTTTCTTCTTGACTTGCGGGGCCCTACGCCCAAAATCGAGGAACAATGCAGGGATTGAAACAATCAGGTCGTCGGAGATCTGGGTCCGCAATCCGTAAACGGTCGCACAGCTCGAGCGCCGCCCCCCACAAAGCCACGACGTCATGGTTTGTTCGCAACGTTCGAGTGGGAGATCGACTGAGGAATTGATGTGCCTCACAAGTTCGAAGGCATGGGCCCGCGAACCGGCCCCTGCGGCCGAAGTGGAGGAACAAAGCCGGCATTGAAAAAATCAGCTCGTCGGAGATCTGGGTCCACAAGCGGTCGCACAGCTCGAGCGCCGACCCCCCAGCGTCGAGTGCACTCCCCCCGCAGGGGCAGGGTCCGCAAAGCCACGGCGTCATGGTTTGTTCGCAGCGTTCGAGTGGGGGGATCGACTGGGGAATTGATGCACCTCAGAATTGATTTCGTCGTTGAGTCCACGAAAGATGCGCAGAATGCCCAGTAGATCTGCGGAGAATTATACCTACTTTGTGTAGGTCCGACGGGAAAAGATTGGGGGGCATCACTTCTGTAGTCGATCCCCTACTCGAAACGTCGACCTGCAGAGGTCTCGGCCCGTTCCCCAGAACCAGCGTTTTGTTCAGGGTCGTTTTCGCCACTATCCAGGGGCCTGGTGAGGCCCCCTGGATGCCAAATCGAAAGAGCGTCCGTCGCGACTGCTGGACCAGAGAGAAAACTACACCACCCCACCTACGGCCCCACGGGGCTGAGCGTATACCAGGAAATCTGGCGTGGGTGTCTGCGTGGTATACGCTACGGCCCCCGAGGGGCCACAGCGCAGCATGGCGGGCCGTAGGTGGGGGGGTCGCTGGCCTTGTGGTCGACGAGTGCTCCACAACGCGAACAATCACGACTGGAGCCCTGGACCTGAGCCTTCCTTTTCCATATTTGGATTTATAGTTGTTATACGCTTGTTTCATTGTTTCTTTTTCTCTCTCTCACTCTCTCTCTCTCTCTCTCTTTTTCCTTATCTTTTTGTTGCCCTGGTCTGAGCCTTCTGATCAACGCTTTTTGCTTCGGCGTTTCCACACTGGGCGGAGGAAGGGGGGAATGAGAAGAAGGTCCGCCTGCGGACCTCTGCGGAGTGCGCCTGTCTGCGACGGTGCGTCCCATGAGGGGAAGCTCCACCTGCTCGAGACAGGCGCCCAAAAACAGCCAAGATCCACTCCAGAGGAGGGGGGCGGGGGGGGGGCGAGGGCCCGCGCCGATCGGCAAGACAGTGCATCAAAAGCGATCGCCTGCTGCCTTTTTCGAGCCCGATCGACTCGGGACGTCCCTGGGGGCCCGAGGCAAAGCAAAATCGCCGATGGCGCCCGTCAAGGGCCCCCCGCGAGGCCGGGACCCGTCGTGTTTTTTGTTACGACGCGAGGGGGTCTGGGCCTCACTGGTACTGGGTCGGGCATGTCCTCGTACAGGTGGATTCGGGACGGAAGAATTATTATACGCCAAAAATGCTCTGATCGAGTCATGTGATATAGATAGAAGCAGTTGATATATACAACAAAAATCCACTGATTATTGTTGGACTATGTTTGAATTTTCCTCCTGTATAGGGACATACCCGACTTAACACTGGTAACGGCAGGGCCGTTTCTTACCGGCTCCGTATCGTAATTGTTGCAGGTTCCGGCGCCCCGTCTGTCCTGGCTCCGTCGCAATTTATTATGTTTCCGACTGCGGTCCTGGCTCGCATCCTGGAGCCGTGTTCGGTCCCGCATCGGGAGGCGTTTTTCCCCCGTTTGTCACGTTCCGAGAAAAATTTCTGCATGGGGGCTGCACAACCAAACCCCCACCCCCAATCAGGACCCCCACTCCCGACCTGATGATCCAGGGCGTCCTGACTGGGGGCGGGGGGGGGGGGCTTTTTGGAGCTCTTGGGGGTCAAGAAGCCACGCCCGCCCCCAGCCTAGACCTCTTGGATCGCCGGTCGGGAGTGGAGGGCCCGCGGGTGCACCTCGCGGAGGTGGTTGTGGGCGGCAAGTCCCCCTGGAAGCACGAGGACGGTCACTACAATTTTTCTCCAGCGCAAAAGTTCTGGAGAGGGGGAGGGAGGGCAGAGGGGAGAACCACCGATGATCAGCACGTCATTCGTCTCACTCGGGGCAGTCTGCGACTACTGACGAAGACGGTAACTACAATCACCGTGGCAGGCTTTGCGAGGTCGATGCCAAGTAGCTTGACAACGCAGCTATATCTGGCGTGCGGCGCTATGCTGTCCGACGACGCCGACGACGACTGCGGCGACGACGACGCCGACGACGCCGACGACGACGACGCCGACGACGCCGACGACGCCGACGACGACAGCGACGACGCCGCCGCCGCCGCCGACGACGACGACGACCAAAGGCGGCGATTTCGGCAGTCGCAGGGCTCCTGCCACAGCAGCCCCAAGAGCCGCTCGAAGTCGGCGCCGGGCGGGCGGCCGCCCGCCGGCGCCTCCGGCGATGGGCCGCCCTCGGCGTGGCTCATCGGCGGACCGCTGGGACAAAGGCCTCCCAGATGGGGTCCGAGTACGGCCGGTTCACGACGTGTCGACCCCGGCGTTGGTTCCTGACACCGCGGGGACCGTTCAAACTTGAACGATCGGCCTTTTCAAAGAGGCCGGATCGTTCAAGGATGGGCCAGTTCTGGGCCACAAGCGGCGTTCAACCTTAAACGCCCGCGCTGGGGTCGCCGCCGGTCGGCACGACGCGAAACTGCCGTAGATGGGGTCGAAGGATCGCGCCACGTCGCCAATGCATCGTCGATGCATCGTCGATGCATCGGCGATACTCTGGCGACGTCGGCGATGCATCGGCGACGGCGGCGAAGAGAAAATCGGGCCGCAGATCGAGCCGCATCGCCGATGCGGCGCGATCCCCGACCCTTCCTGCTCCGACCCCATCATAGGAGGCCTAGATGGGAGGGGAAGCCTCCCAACTGGTCGGGTAGCGCTAGAGGTGCTCCTGGCCCCGGACGCCCCCCCCCGACTCGTGAACAACAAGTCACGCCGGGAGGTTCTTCGCCATCCTCGGCCTTCTGGGGGGCCTGGCAGGGCCTCGCCGGGCCGTCAAAAGACAATCCCGGATGAGAAGCCGGTCCTGGGAAATGAACGAGACCTTTGGGGGTCGACGTCATGAATGGAAGGAAAAAACCATAAGCATAAACATTTGGCGCTGGCGCTCCGCGCGGACTTCTTGGATACGCGCTGGGCCCCCCATCCCTGGCGCGCAGAGCGCGCCAGGGGCGGCGCAGGAGGCGTCGCTGGGGGAGCCCAGCGCGGATCCAAGAAGTCCGCTCGGAGCGCGCCACATGTTTGTTTATGGCTGTTTTTTCTTCTTACACAAATCTAAGGTCGGGGGTCTGGGAACTGATCAGGTGCTGCTGAAATTAAATCGGGCATGTCCTTCTGCAGGTGGATTTGGGATGTTTTTATATAATGCAAAAATCAAAGTAATGCCCGCAAATACCCGATTACTCCGACGGAAAGACCACACATGAAAATCCTTTCGGCGAATTTGAGAATAACCTTCACTGTCGCCCTCGCGATTAGTGAGGCGCCCTTATTGTCTTCTCTGCGTCATTATCATTCTCGCCCTGGCGCAGGGCCCTCACCAGCACCCCGCGTTGCCCTTGCTTCGCGCTCCTGCTGTCTTTCGTCACCCACCACCTCCTTTCCCGTCTACTGCAAGAGCGCGCGCGTCGATTTTCCTCGACGCCGTCGCCGCCTCGGCCAGAGCGGGCGCATTCTCGAATGGCCGCGTCGCACGGCCGTTGGGACAACCCCACGGGCCAGGCCGTTGGGGCAACCGCGCGAGCCGCTGGGGCGCGGGACCAAGCCCTTGGGACAACCCCGCATGCACCGAGCTAGTCACGGCCGCGCTCGGGCGGGAGGCAGCACGAAGCCAAGCTCTGCGGCGAGCTGCTCGGCCTCATCCCTGGAGCCCAAAAGTGACGACGGTTACAGGTTCGAGGATGACCCGCTCGGATTAAAAACATGAAGCGCGGGCCCCATAGGGAGAGGACTCCCGCCTGAGACTTCCTCGCAATTCACTCACAGACGAGCCTCCCGCCTGATACTTCCCCCCAGATTCAGGCCTCAGGAGCCCAAAAATGACGACAGTTCCAGGTTCGGGGATAATCCGCCCGGACTAACAACATGCAGCGCGGGCAGCAAAGGGAGAGGGCTCCCGCCTGAGACTTCCTCGCAATTCACTCACAGACGAGCCTCCCGTCTGATACTTCCCCCCATATTCAGACCTCAGGAGCCAAAAGTGACAACAGGTACAAGTTCGAGGATGACGGGCCTCAGTGGGAGAGGGCTCCGGCCTGAGACTTCCTCGCAATTCACTCACAGACGAGCCTCCCGCCAGATACCCCCCCCATATTCAAGCCTCAGGAGCCCAAAAATGAGGACAGTTACAGGTTCGAGGATAACCCGCTCGGATTATAAACATGCGGGCCCCATAGGGAGTGGGCTCCCGCCTGAGACTTCCTCGCAATTCACTCACAAACGAGCCTGCGCCTGATACTTCCCCCAAATTCAGGCCTCAGGAATCCAAAAATGACGACAGTTACAAGGTTGAGGATGACCAGCTCGGATTCAAAACATGACATGCGGGCCGCACAGGGAGAGTGTTCCCGCATGAGGCTTCCTCGACATGTGCCATGCACTCACAGACGAGCCTCCCGCCTTATACTTCCCCCCTGTGCAGGCCTCAGGAGCTCAACAATGACGACAGTTACAGGTTCGAGGATGACCCGCTCGGACTAAAAACGTAAAATCCTGGTGCCATACGGAGAGGGCTCCCGCCTGAGACTTCCTCGCAATTCACTCACCGACAAGCCTCCCGCCGGATACTTCCCCCATATGCAGGCCTCAGGAGCCCAAAAGTAACGGCAGTTACAGATTCGAGGATGACCCGCTCGGATTAAAAACATTCAATACGGGGCCCATAGGGGGAGGGCTCCAGCCTGAGACTTCCTCGCAATTCACTCACAGACGAGCCTCCCGCCTGATACTTCCCCCCATCTTCAGACCTCAGGAGCCCAACAGTGACGACGGTTACAGGTTCGAGGATGACCCGCTCGGATTAAAAACATGAAGCGCGGGCCCCATAGGGAGAGGACTCCCGCCTGAGACTTCCTCGCAATTCACTCACAGACGAGCCTCCCGCCTGATACTTCCCGCGAATGAGAGGGTGAGTGAGTGAGTGAATGACCGAATGAGTGATGATGATGAGGATGATGCAGATGACGAGTGAGTGGGTGAGTGAGTGTGTGATGTGTTCCTGCGCGGGGTGTCCAGAGAAAACAAAAAAACACTTTGGATGTGGGAACTGATGCTTAGTGATGAGAGGGAGTGTGTGTGTGATGTGCGACTGATTATGATGATGATGATGATGGCGGTGGTGGTGATCTTGATGCTGATGATGATGATGATGATGATAATGATGATGATGATGATGATGATGATGATGATGATGATGATGATGATGATGATGATGATGATGATGATGATGAGGATGAGGACGAGGATGAGGATGATGATTGATGGCCGATGGTGATCGATGTTGAGTGACTGAGTATGATGATGATACGAGACCTATGTTGCATCACAGCAGCAATTCGGCCACTGACTTTCGTCCTGGGCTCGGTTTAGTGAAGTGATAGAAGTCGGGGTCCTTACGTGGGAAGAAAAAAACACTTCACTTATCTGGGGCCCCTGGGGCCTCAGTGGGTCCTGGGGCCCAAAATTAGTCACGTGACGGTTGTCGGGCCTCGGATGATGATGGTGGTGGTGATGATGATGACCGATGGCGATGATGACCAATGACGGGGTGAATGCGTGAGCGAGACGGAGGGTGGGAGGGAGGTGAGGTTCCTGCACGGAGGGCGTCCAGAGAAAACAAGAACCCCTCTTTTGGGGGGGGGGCTTCGGGCGCACGGGCGAAGCGCGTGAGCCCGCGCCGCCGCCCAGCGGCCCCCTGGGCCTGTCCTCTGGGGCGCGCCCCACGGGCGCGTCCTGGCCAGACTCTGCGCGGTTGGCCCGACCGTGGCGACGAGGACCCCCCCCCATGGGCTTGGCTGCTCCTTCTGGGGACCTTCCTGTGGCTACTTTTTGACGGTTTGGATACTCCTCCTGTGGAGGGGCGTGCCCGACTTCATGCCAGGAGTGCTCCTGGCCCAAGGTGCCCCCAGGATTTCCGTGGAGGGCCCCACCGTCGCCATGAGCACCCCTCGCGAGGCCCGGGGGGGCCCCAGGGGGCTCCAAGGTGGAGCGAAAAACTGGGGGCTCCATGGGCCAGGGGCACTTCTGGCAACACCCGAAGATGGGGTCCCAGACCTCGGGCGTCTCGAAAAAAGCGAGCCGAAGGCTCTTCGTGGTTTTCGGCCTCTCGGGGCCCTTACCGGGCCTCGGGGCCGTCAAAGAACAACTCGGGATGAAAAACTGGTCCCTGGGAAGTGGTCGAGAGGTCGAGGAGGTCCGAGTAACCAGACCCCCTCGGGTCATGAAAAAATCACGACGAAGGGGTTCTCGCGATTTGCGGCCTCTGGGGGCCATGACAGTGCCTCGGGGCCGCCAATTAGCCTGGCAAAGAACCAAACCATATGCAGGCAGTTGTGAGTACCGTCGTTGTGCGTATCGCCTCCGGTGGATCGCCTTCCAGGGCCAAGAAGCGCGTGAAGGGTAGGCCGAAATCGGGCAGGGCCGCTGTGCAGGAGCTGCCAACGGGGCCGTAGGTAGAGCCCCCGATAGGGGCCAAGAAGTGTGTGAGGGGTGTGCCGGAATGAGGCGGGGCCGCCATGCGGGCGATGCCACTGGGGGCCGCCGTTTCGTATCCATTTCCTTCCCAGCTGGTTGAATCCTCCACGTTTCCGGCCCGCAGTGGCCCGAGCCCCGGGCCCCGCCTTTTTGCGCTCATCTCCTTTCCCGTCCGTGTTGCCGACATGGGCGTGCCGACATGGGCGGCGGGGACGCGTGCGGGCTGCGAAACGGGGGTCTTCAGTGGAGGTCTACAAGGGGACACGAAGCGTGGGGAGGGGTGTGCCAAAATGGGTGGCGGGGACGCATGCGGGCTGCGGCACTGAGGCCTTCGGTGGAGCTCCCTTTGGGGCCACGATGCGGGGAATCGCATGCGAACCCTCTCACTGGGACCTTCGGTGGAGCTCCCTGTGGGGCCACGAAACGTATGAAGGGTGTCCGAAATTGGTGGCGATGGCGAATGCCGGCTGCGCTACGGGGGCCGCGGGCTGCGCCACTGTGACCTTCGGTGGAGCTCACTGTGGGGCCACGAAGACGCGTGTGGACTGTGCCACTGGGGCCTTCGGTGGAGCTCCCTATGGGGGGCAACGAAACGCGTGAGGGGTCTGCCGAAATGGGGCGGTGGGACGCATGTAGACTGTGCCACTGGGGCCTTCAGTGGAACTCCCTGTGGGTGCACTGAACGTGTCAGGAGTGTACCGAAATAGAGCGCGGGAACGCATGTGGACTGTGCCACTGGGACCGTCGGTGGAGCTCTCTATGGAGGCACGAAGCGTGTGAGGGATGTGCCGAAATGGGGCGGATGGGCGCATGTGGACTCTGCCACTAGGGACTTCGGAAGGACTCCCCATGGGGCCACGAAACATGTGAGGGGTGTGCCGAGATGGGGCGGTGGGTGGCATCTAGGCTGTGCTACTGGGGCCTTCGGTGGAGCTCCCAGTGGGGACACGAATCGTGCGAGGGGCGTGCCGAAACAACAACATTCGGAGGGCAGGGGTAAAGATGGGAGGAGGGAGGAGGCCGAAGAGGAGGCGTGAACGAGGGGCGCTGTCTCTTCAAAATGAATACCCAACACCACAGGATGGATAGGAAAAACAACTCGGGATGAAAAACCAGTCCTGGGGAATCGGTCGAGACCTCTGGGGGTCGACTTTATGAAATTAGCCTGGCGAAGGATCTAACCATATGCAATCATGAGTAACCTCGTTCTGCCTGGTGCGCGTGGTGCGCGTGGTGCGCGTGCGCGTACGCGTGTGCGTGAAAGTGTGCGTGTGTGCGTGGGTGCGTGTGCGTGTGCGTGTGCGTGCGCGTGTGCGTGTGCGTGTGCGTGTGCGTGTGCGTGTGCGTTTGCGTGTGCGTGTGCGTGTCCGTTTGCGTGTGCGTGTGCGTGTGCGGGTGTGGGTGTGGGTGCGAGTGTGGGTGTGGGTGTGGGTGTGGGTGTGTTTGTGTATGTGTGTGTGTCGAAATGGGTGGCGGGGACGCATGCGGGCTGCGCCATGGGGACCTTCGGTGGAGCTCCCTGTGGTGCCAGGAAACGTGTGGCGGGTGTGTCGACATGGGTGGCGGGGACGCATGCGGGCTGCGCAACTGGGGCCTTCGGTGGAGCTCCCTTGGGGGCCACGAAGCGTGTGAGGTGTGTGGCGAAATGGGTGGCTGGGACGCATGCGGGCTGCGCCACTGGGGCCTTCGGTAGATCTCCCGTGGGGGCCATGAAACGTGCGAGGGGTGTGTCGACATGGGTGGATGTGACGCATGCGGGCTGCGCCTCTGGGGCCTTTGGTGGATCTCCCTATGGGGCCACGAAACCTGTGAAGGGTGCGCCGATATTGGTGGCTGGAACGCATGCCGGCTGCGCTACTGCCGCCTTCGGTGGAGCTCTTTGTGGAGCCACGAAACGTGTGCGGGGTGTGCCGAAATAAATGGATGGGACACATGCGGGCTGCGCCACTGGGACCTTCGGTGGAGCTCCTAATGGGGCCAGGAAAGTGTGAGGGGTGTGCCAGCAATCATGATGACGATGATGGTGATGATGACGTGACGTCGATGGTCATGGTGGAATGCTGATAATGATGCTGATGCTGATGCTGATGCTCATACTGACGCTGATGCTGGTGCTGATGCTGATGGTGATGCCTATGCTGATAATGATGATGCTGATGCTGATGCTGATGCTGATGCTGATGCTGATGCTGATGCTGATGCTGATGCTGATGCTGATGCTGATGCTGATGCTGATGCTGCTGAGGATTCGTATGATGATGATGCTGCTGATGATAATCATGACGACGACGGCAACGATGATGATGATGACGATGATGACGATGATGATGATGATGATGATGCTGATGATGATGATGATGATGATGATGATGATGATGATGATGCTGATGACGGCAATGATTCGATGATGAAGATGATGATAATAACGATGATGATGCTGATGCTGATGCTGATGCTGATCCTGATGATGACGATGACGATGACGATGGCGATGACGATGATGATGATGCTGATGATGATCATGGAGGAGGAGGAGGAGGAGGAGGAAGAGGAGGAGGAGGAGGGACAGGAGGAGAGGAAAGGAGAGGAGAGGAGAGGAGAGGAGAGGAGAGGAGAGGAGAGGAGAGGAGAGGAGAGGAAGGGGAGATGATAGGAAGGGGAGAGGAGAAGAAGGGGAGAGGAGAGGAAGGGGAGAGGAGAGAGAAGAGAGGAGAGAGGAGAGGACAGGAGAGGAGAGGAGAGGAGAGGAGAGGAGAGGCGAGGAGACGCGGGGCACTCTCTCTGCCAAAACGAAGACCCAACACCACAGGATGGTTGGGAATGATGTCGGAGATCTGAGATCCGAGGAGAGGAGATATGTTGGCCCCTCGGGTCGAGACCGCCGACGGCCGTCTTTGAGCCACCAGGACTGCTCGAGCCACGGGGCGACGAAACCGGCCTCGGCGCCGGCCAGCGGTGCTAGTCCCGGAGGCCACGGAGCCTGCCCGCAACGCTCCAATCGCTCGCGCTTGCTTCCGCCGCGCCTGCGAGCCTCCCCTCGTCGTGGGCCTCCCCCCATCCCCCGTCAAAGGAGCCCCGGGGTGGTGGACCTCCCCGAGCCCCGCAGCTCCGGCTACCAAGCTGCCACGAGGCGAGGCCGCAAAGGCTCCCGGACATGCTCCCCCCCACCTCACACAGCTCGGCGACCGAGCGGTGGCGTCACACCGTGACCAGGCGCCGTTGACCTGCGCCGAGCTTCCACCTCGTCCACCTCGCCGGCTCCCCCTCCCAGACTCCGCATGCACTCCCCCAGCCCTCCAACTCCCCCGTCCACTCCCCCTTGCAGGTGGTCCCGATGCCAGCGACGACCGACTGCGAAAACGGCTTGCAGCGCAGCCAATTGATTGCATGTTGTGCACCTGTCCTTGCCTTCCCAGCACAGGTTGAAAAGGCCAGAAGAAGAGAGTGCACGATAATGGCAACTTTCGGGAGCTTGCGCGGATTTCTTTGATTGGCGCTTGACTGTCCCCCACCCCCCGCGCAGAGAGCGCGCCAGTGGAGTCGCCAGAAGCGCTGCCAATGGGGGTCCAGCGCCGACTCAAAAATCCGCGTGGGGCCCCGAAAAGATCTGTTTACATATGCGGCTGTGCTTCGAACAGGCAGGAGAGGAGCCAGAAGGGAGCGTCACAAGCGGTCACAAGCCATCAACTGCCCATCGGACTCAGACTCTGCCAGAGGCGTTGCTGATGCCGACTCGGCTTCATTGAACCTCCCAGGGGGAGAAGGAAGACGAGGACGCCGAGCGTCGGGATGGAAGGTTCGTCTCGTCATCACCGCCGACCGCCCCTCGGCAGATCGGCCGCTTGCCTCGCTGCCCGAGCGATGGCAAGCACTTCCCTGTGGGGGAAAACTGTCGTTATAGTTTTGGCATGCGCTAGCTTACGGTAGACATGAAAAGCCACCACGACTCGCCTGAGACTGGAGGAGGAGGACGAGGAGGAGGAGGAGGAGAAGGAGGACAAGGAGGAAAAAGAAGAAGAGGAGGAGGAGGAAAAGGAGGAGGAGGACGACGAGGAAGAGGAGGAGGAGGAGGGGCGCCAGGCACGATACTGGCCTGGGCGGCGTGAGGGTTTTTCTCATACGAAGCAACGAGCGATATACTTGTGCAACCCGCAACGGTGGGAATATACGCATGTGCGTTCGACTCAAAACGAAGCCACTGTTTTCCCACTCCATTCAAATAAGCCCGTTCTTGTACCACCACAAGAGAAAGACCTTTGTACTGCGCCAGTTCCTCTGGCGGCGGAGTACCAAAGTAGGAATGCCAAAACCAAACCTTTGCGGCACAATGCAAATGGACCCCCGCTGTGGCGGAATATAAAAGGATTCCCTATGTGGCAGAATGCGACAGCGTTCCTTTTGTAGCGAAGTACAACAAGAACCCGTCTGCGGTGGATTACAAAAGGACTTGTTGTATGTGGCGGAATACGAATGGAATCCTCTTGTGGCCAAATACAGAAGGGTTCCCCTTGTGGCGAAAAACAAAAGAATTCCTTGGTGGCAGAATGCAAAAGGATTCCTTTTGTGGCGGAGTGCTTGAGAATCTGTTCCCAGATAGCTCCTTGGAGAGCTAAGAGGGCTTCACATTAGAAGCCGGCAGCACAGGGTAGGCCAGCCCCTTTCCACGACCCCCAGGCAGGCATCCCCACAGCGAGTCGCTTGAACTTGCAGCGTGTCCCGAGGGTGTTTTCCGACTCGTTCCCAACACGCGCGCGAGAAGCCTTCTCCGCAGTTTCTTCGAAGCTCCTTGGAAGCACCTGCGAAACTCCCTTCCCAGAGCTTGCAAGCTCTCCAAGCATCCTTTCAAGCATCATTGCAGGGGTTTCCCTGGAGCTTGCAACTGCGGACTTGGACTTAAACTTCGACTGCTTCGCTTCAGCGTGTGTGTGTGTGGAGCACGGGTAAAGATTCCAGGATAGATCTCTGAGAGCTAAGAGGGCTTCAGACTAGAAGCCGGCAGCGCAGGGTAACCCGGAAGCTCCTTCCAGCGCCTGTCATGCAGCCTCGCAGCAGCCTGCTTGAAGCTGCAGCGTGTCCCGAGAGCGTTTTCCTACTCGTTCCCAATACCCGTGCCGAAAGCCTTTTCCGCAACTCCTTCGAAACTCCTTGGGGGTTCCTTCGAGGGTCCTTTCTCGAGCTTGCAAGCTTCGGAGACATCCTTTTCAAGCGTCCTTGCAAGCGTCTCCCAAAAGCGTCTCACGCGCTGTGGACTGCTCTATCAGGGCTTGGACGCCACAAGTGCAGTGAACGACTTAGGGATTCATATTGCGGTACAGTGCAAGAGGAACCCTTCTGCGGTTGATTACCAAGGCATTCCTTTTGTGGCGGAATGCAAAGGGAATCGTTTTGTGGCCGAATACAGCAAAGCCCCCATCGTGGCGGAATGCAACAGGATTCCCGCTGCGGCAAAAACCTAACCGATTTCCCTTGTGGCGGAATACTGAAGGATTCCTCTTGTGATGGATTACTCAAGGACTTCTTCTGTGGCTGAATACCAAAAAATCCTTATGTGATTGATTACCCGGGGATTCCATATGTGGCGGGATGCAAAAAGAATCCGGTTGTGGCCGAATACAAAAAGGTTGCCCTTGTGCCGGAATAACAAGTAATTTCATGTATGGTAGAGTACCGATAGTTGCGTCATGTGGTGGACTGCACAAGAATTTGTTTTGTCGTGATTAATTAAGGAAAAACCTCTTGTGGCAGAATGCAAAGAAATCCTTGTGTGATTGATTACCAAAGCATTCCTTGCGTGGTGGGATGCAAACGGAATTCTTATGTGGCAGAATACAAGAATCTCTTTGTGCTGGAAAACCACAGAATTTCCCTCTGCAGCAGCATACTAAACGATTTCTCTTGTGACGGAAGAGTGAAGTATTTCTTTTGCGGTGGATGACTAAAAGATTCTTTTTTGTGGTGGGTTACGGACGGATTCCTCAGAGGCAGAATATACGAGGAACTCTTCTGTGGTTGAATAACAAGAGATTCCTTATGGCGGAATGCGAAAGGAATGCTCTTGTGGCCGAATACAAAAGGTCCCCCCTGTTGCAGAATTCAACAATATTCCCTTTTCTAAAGGATGTCTTGTGTAACGAAATACAAAGGGATCCCTCTTGTGGCAGAATACAATTATGTGGCGGGAGACAAAGGGAAAACAAAGGGATCCCTTTCGTGGCCGAAACATACAAGTATTCCCTTTGTGACAAAATACTTGAGGATTTCCCTTGCGGCGGAATGAAAATGGAATCCTTGCT
>CAUYUJ010020589.1:86965-114465 GCA_963575745.1 Prorocentrum cordatum | reverse complement strand
CCCCGCAAAATCAAAGCACTCTCGAAGAGTTCGAAGTGAACAGTGTGTACGTCTACAGACAAGGCCCACCTCGTCTGAGCAGGGCTGCTCCTGAGAAGCCCTCCCTACGCGGAGGGTGCGCGGCCATCACCCGGACGCCATCAGGGGAAGAGGGAGAGTATTTTCATATGGAGTAATTGTGGAGGACGAGGAGGAGGAGGAGGAGGAGGAGGAAGAGGAGGGGGGAGGAGGAGGAAGAGGAGGGGGGAGGAGGAGGAGGAGGAGGAGGAGGAGGAGGAGGAGGAGGAGGAGGAGGAGGAGGAGGAGGAGGAGGAGGAGGAGCCCCCCTTCCGCCCTCTGGGCGTGGCCGACGCCAGCCTTCGCGCGCCCAGGTCTGCGGCCTCCGCGCGGGCTGGCGGCCGATCCACCGGCAGGGGTGCCCGCCTGCGAGGGGGGACCTCCCCCCTCTGTGCGCGGCCGGCCTGCGACCGGCGGCGACAACCAAAACGTGAGCCTCGAGTCAGGTGGGGCATGTCCTCCTGCAGGCGGGGGTTTGGGAGGAATGCTTTCTTGCTCGAGCAAGACACGTTCCAAAATGATCAAAAATTGTGATGAAAAAATCGTTCCCTGACGAGGTTTGTCTATTTTTGAATACTCCTCCTGTAGAGGGACACGCACGACTTACAGTGGAGGCCCGTCCACAAGAAACCTTCCACAAGAAACCCAACCCTGAGATCCCAGGACGTCCATTGATTTTTGGTGCGGGAACGTCACGCTTTCCATGGCAAAACCATCGAAACCCAAGAAACCCAGAGCACCCTGGAGGCAAGCAGGGTGCTTCTTAGCATGGGGCCCCCACTGTAAGCCTCGAGCCTCGACGCTCCCTGCCACGCCTCGGGGGGCGCCCCTCCCCGCCGGCTCGTGCCCGCAGGGCCGGCGGCGGCGACGTCGAAGCGGCGCAGCTCGCCGCCCGTCGAGGCGTCCAGGACGCGCACTGCGCCTCTGCAGCGTCGGCCGCGGCGAGCGCCCGAGGAGGAGGAGGCGGAGGAGGAGGAGGACGAGGAGGCGGTGGAGGAGGAGGAGGAGGAGGAGGAGGAGGAGGAGGAGGAGGAGGAGTAGGGGGGGGAGCAATGCGTGCAGCGTGGTTTGTCTTCTTTCGTATGCGGCCTTGGCTCAGGGTGTGAAGAGGGAGAGCCCTCGACGGAAGCACGCCCAGGGGCCAGGTGCACCTAAAAACTTGTTACGCCGGCGGCTGGGCAGAGTAACTGCGCTGGCGGAGGACTTCCTGAACGGGGGGACGTGGGCAGGCGCTCGCCGCACTGAAACATAACGCCTGGACGTGCCTGCAGGGAGCGGGGAAGGCTTGGGACGGGAGGACGTTCTGCAGCATCAGTGGCGCGCAGCGGGCTCAGTCTGGTCCCCCTCCTCCTCATCATCCTCCTGCCTCCTCCACCTCATCGACAAAATGGGAAACGAACAAGCAACAAAACATCAGCAAATCCGCCGACCCCTTGGGGTCACGGCGTGTGAGATGCTTCCCCCTCCCCAAACCCCTCCCCCCAGGGCCTGGTCCGGCAGGTTTGGAGGGGGGGAGGGGGGCGCAAATCCGTCATCCGCACACTTGGAGCCTCAGGACGCCCCAAAACGGGCCAAAAAGGTTCCAAAGGTTCCCGGAACGGTCCAAGAGAGCTACGAATCGACGAAAGATCGCCCCAAAACGCCGAAGATTGCCTCCACACGGCTCCATAAGTCCCCAAGACGTTTGAAACAATATTACGAGGCGTCCCAAAGAGGCCCTCCAGAAGCAAAAATCGTTTCATTTCCGAGGGGAAACGTACATTTTCCCCACATTCGCCCATTCGGCTTCCACGCGGCGCAAAACGGCCCAAGAAGCCTCCAAGATCGACCCTCGCCAGCCCAAGAGGCTCCCAAAAAGGCTCTTAGACGGCGTCCGGGCGATCCACGAAGGCCCCAGAAACCATAGCAACGGCTTAGGAAAGCCGCAGGACGGTCCCAAGAGGGCTCCAAAATGGAGCAAGAGGGCCCCCAAAGGCTGTCCATTCGATCCAAGCCGCCCAAGATCGCCGCCAAACGGCCCCATGGGTGTCCAAGGCGTTTGAAAACGCGACCACGAGGCGCTCCAAGAAGGCCTCCAAAAGCAAGAACCGTCTCATTCCCTAGGTAAAGGTACATTTTCAGCACATTCGCTTCTAAGGCTTTCACGAGGCCCACAACGGCCCAATAAACCTCCAAGATCGACCCTTGTCACCCGAAGAGGCTCCCAAAAAGGCTCCAAGACGGCTTCCGGGCGATCCACGAAGGCTCCAGAAACCATAGCAACGGCTTAGGAAAGCCGCAGGGTGGTCCCAAGAAGGCTCCAAAACGGGCCAAGAGGGCTCCCAAAGGCTGTCCGGACGGCCCACGCGGGGGACGATTCGGTCCAAACCGCCCAAGATTGCCTCCAGACAGCCCCATGGAGTCCAAGACGCTTGCGTACGCGACCACGAGGCGCTCCAAGCAGGCCTCCAGAAGGGCAAACGTACATTTTCAGCATATTCGCTTCTTGGGCTTCCACGAGGCCCACAACGGCCCAGTAGACCTCCAAGATCGACCTCTGGCACCCCAAGAGACTCTCCAAAAGCCTCCGCGATGGCCTCCGGGCGCCCCAAGAAGGCCCCAGACACCATAGCAACGGCCCGGGGGAACGGCAGGACGGTCCTAAGGGGGCTTCAAAACGTGTCTGTCGCGGGGGAAGCCAACGTGTCATCAGCATCATCAGAGTCGTCGTCGTCATCATCATCATCATCATCATCATGATCATCATCATCATCATCATCATCATCATCATCATCATCATCATCATCATCATCATCATCATCATCATCATCATCATCATCATAATAATCAGCATCATCATCAGCAGCATCATCAGCATCATCATGACCATCACCACCATCAGCATCATCATCATCATCACTATCATCATCACCATCATCATCATCAGCATCGCCAGCATCATGATCGTCATCCTCATCGTCGCCGTCGTCGTCATTATCCCCGCTATCCCCCTCATTTTGCTTCTCTTCCTCCTCCTCCTCCTCCTCCTCCTCCTCCTCCTCCAGGTCCATCTCCTCCTACTACTGCTACTCCTCTTCCTCATCCTCCTGAAACGCTGGGACGCTGATGAAACCGGCGTTATTCGAACGCCGTCGCTTCCCCCGGGGAGGCCTGATCGGACCCGCCAGGGGAAGTAAACCAAAAGACAAAACTAGGGGTCTCGGCCCCGCAGAACAGGAGTGAGTGACGAGGGGAGACATAATCATCATCACCATCATTACATGACCTCAGGGAGAAAGAAGTGGTGAGAGCTGGCTGCAGCAAGTCTGCGGGGTGGCGGCAATGAAAAGGTCGGCGGGGCCCCTGGGGGCCAGGTTCTCTTGTGACTGCACCGGGGTCCCCTCTCCTTCGGGTCCACTGGCCCCTTGAGGCCAGCGCCCTGGAGAGCGCCCAGGGTCTCGAGGTGACATTGTGTACTCCACCACGGGAAGCGGTTGCAGGCGGTGGCGTGTTGCCCTGGCGGCAAGGCGCGGGTTGTCCTGGTGGCAAGAGGCAGGTTCGCCCTGGCGGCAAGAGGCAAGTTGCCCTGGCGGCAAGGCTGCCCTGGCGGCAAGAGGCAGGTTGCCCTGGTGGCACGAGGCACGTAGAGGGCTGGGGCAGGCTGTGGAACTGTAGGACTAAACATTCAAGCGTGGGCGAAAAGGCCGTGGAGGTAGCGGTGAAGGTTTCAAGGTTTAGAATGGCAGTCCGGAGACTGTTCCGCGGGGCCCACTTAGGGGTGCCGCTCGCAGCGGGGAATGGCCCAAGGGCCTCTCCTTCTGCCCATAGGAATCCCCCACACGCGTCCAAGAGGCCGACAGCTGGATCTCTCGTCTGCAGGCAGGCGTAGGATTCCCAGCACGTCGGCCTTTTGGCCGCCTTGGGGGGGTCCAGTAAGCTTGAAGGAGGTTTGGGCCCTCCCCCAGCGGTGGTGCGAGGCAGCACCGGCCATGCTCGCCAAAACAAATGGCAGACAGGCCTTACCCCCTGCACATAGGAAGCCCCCCTAAGCAGCCACCATCCCTACGACTGGTACCCTCCCCCGCCGAGGCAGGAGTAGGGTACCCAGATCGAGGTGCCCTGGTGGCGGTAGGGTGGGGGTGAGCCCTAGCTGGGCAGCCGTGGCGGCTGAAGGTGAGGGGTGAGGTTGAGTGGGTGTCCTGGTGGCGTCTGCCCTAGTGGCGGCCGCGGCCGCCCTGGCCCTTGTGAGTGCCAGCCCCCTTCCGCCCACTTATACCGACCCATACACCCCTCCTCCTCCACCTCCTCCTCCTCCTCCTCCTCCGCCTCCTCCCCTCCTTCCCTCTCGTCCTCCCCGTCCTTCTGCTTGCTTTCCCCCTCCCTTGGGGTGCCGCGGTCGTCGCCGACGGCGAGCTCGCCCCCGTCCGAGGACAGCGCCAGGGCCAGCACCTCGACGCCAGCCCCGAGATCCGCCGGCGCCCGCCTGCCTGCCCACCGGGGCGGCAGGTGCGCGGCGCGGGCCGTGCGCCCGCCTTGGCGGGATGCAAATGGGGGGATAAGTCCACGGGGGGGAGAGAGGCGCAACCGAGGTACAAATTGTACCTACGCCCCACGGAGAAGGTACAATTTGTACCGACGCCACGCAGACAAGGTACAAATTGCACTTTTGACAACGTCCGCGACATGTGCGAGGATGTTAACGGGGTGGAGAAGGTACAATTTGTACTTGCAACCCGCAGAGAAGGTACAAATTGTACCCCCACAAGACGGTACCGGATACTCATCCCCCCATGTCCTGATCCCCCCATCGCCATCCGGCCGACCGCCTGGGTCTCAAGGGACGACCGGGGCGCCAGAAGGACAGGGTAGCGCCATGCAACGATGCTGGAGGCGCGCGCCCAACACGAACATGTCGCACACGAGCCACAAGCATGCAGCCCAGAAGCGATACAGTGCATCATTTCCCGAGCGGTATGGCCCGAAGGTGCTCGCCACGGAGCTTGCACTGTAAGGCGTCTGAGCGTGCGCGTCGCCCTCTCGCGGGGCCGGCTGGCACACCGTATAAGCGTGTTCAGGTGTTGCCACCAGAGAATTATCGAGGCCTTCGAAATGTTCGAAGGTGCTCGGCAGGTGTCTTCGAGGCCCAGGGCGGGTCCGATTTTCACAGCTCGAGGTTGTCTGACGCTTTCGTAGGCTATCGGCGGCTTTCAAGCCTCGAGGTGCTCTCCATCAGTTGCGCCTCACCGACACAGTTCTGGAGGTGCTGGAATCGTCCCAAATGGCCACAAGAGGCCCAAGTTATGGCATGAAAACATCCGAGGACGGGGATGGGCTCAGGGAGGCGCTGCGCGCAGTGAAAAGAACAGCTTGGAGGGACTCATGGGGAGGGGAGCTGGGACAGGAGGGTTTGTTGCAGCTTCGCTGGTATAGCTTAGGTATACTCTGCTCCTCTTCCTCCTCCCTCCTCCTCCTTCTCCTCCTCCTCCCCCTTCTCCTGTTTCTCCTCTTCCTCCTCGTCTGATTCGTATTCTAACTAATTATCATCATTCGTATTACTATTAGTATTACGCGTCTTCTTATTACTCCTATTACTCCTATGAATATTATTAGTAGTATTGTTCTTCTTACTATTATTATCATTATTCCTCCTCCTCCTCCTCCTCCTCCTCCTCCTCCTCCTCCTGCTCCGCCTCCTCCTCCTCCTCCTCCCCCCTCCTCCTCCAAGCATTGCACAATATGAATCGTAATATCCTCTCTCCCGATAGCGTATGGACAGTATTACGCCCCCCCATCCGCGTATTCCCTGAGGCGAGATTTCTACCAGAAAGTCTGGTCCTTCCGAAATGGTGCTCCCGCGGGAGCATTAGCTCCATTTCCACGTTCTCGATTCTTCAAGATGGTGCTCCTGCTGCAGCACTGGCCTCATTTCCGCGATGCCGGCCCTTCTCAGTGGTGCAGCTGTGGCATTGGCCAGGGCATGCAACGCAATACCATGTGATGCACAGCTATGCGATGCCGTGCCTTGATCTGCAACGCCGTGGTATGCAGTGCTGGGCTACGCAACGCCATACCATGCTGAAGCATGCAGCGCAATGGAATGTCATGCGATGCTTGTGTTTTGGTATGCGATGCTCGGCCTCGCTCGGCCATGCTGTGGTATGCAATGCATTGTCTCGCATTGCCGTGCCATGCCATACTGTGAAGCGCCATGGCATGGCACCTTGGTGATGGATGCGATGCACCGCTATGCGATGTCGTGCCTTGCTGTGCAGTGCAATGATGTGCAATGCTTGGCTACGCAATGCCACACCATGCTAGTCCGTGCTACGCTATGCCGTGCCCTCCTACGCTCCGCGCCTTAGGGGGGTGAGTCATTGAGACCGCCCCAGGCTACTCGGGCAGCCTGCTGAGGCCAGCTGGGACTACTCGCGGGGCCTGCTTTGAGGCCCGCTACGTTTAGGTCGGGAATGTCCTCCTACGGGGGGATCTTGGACGAAAAATGAGGAATAGTCAGAACATAACTTGAACAATTGATTACCCCAGTGCGGCCATACCTAGAAGTTGGAGCCCCTAGGAAAGCAGCAGTAGTTGCAATGCCATGCAATGCTATGCTATGCCATGCTATGCTGCGCTCTGATATGCTATGCTATGATATGCTATGCTATGTTATGCTATGCTATGCTATGCTGCGGTGTGCTATGATATGATATGTTATGCTATGCTGTGCTAAGCTATGATATGTCATGCTGCGCAGTGTTATGCTAAGCTATGATATGCTATGCTAAGCTGCGCTATGTTATGTTATGATATGCGATGATATGATATACTATGCTACGCTGCGCTATGCTATGATATGCTATGCTATGCTTGGCTATGTTATGCTATGCTATGCTATTTAATGCAGCGCTGCGCTATGCTAAGCTAAGCTAAGCTAACCCTCTAGGCAGAGCCTAGGTAGGGCAGTACACCCATGCTACGATGGGCTATGCTATGATATGCTGTGCTGCGCTATGCTACGCTATGTTATGCTATGCTGTGCTCTGCTATGCTAAAGCTCAGCAAAGCTAAGATGAAGGTAAGCTAAGCTAAGATAAAACTGAGGTAAGATGAAGCTAAGCTAAGGTAGGATGAAATAAGCTAAGCTAAGATGAGATAAACAACGCGAAGCTAAGGGAACGTCACTGGGGGAACCGCGGGGCGGATGCCGGGGGAACCGCCCGGGGCGGGTTCCACTGCCCGGCCCTTTAAGCCTAATAGTAAGAACCCTTCTAGGCAGAGCCTAGGTAGGGAACAAAAGTAGTAGAAACATCGTCCCCAGACTGTCTTTTTTACACTTTCTGAATTTGCCTCCTGTAGAGGGACATGCCCGACTTGACGCCACGTTGGCCTCGCGCGCGCCCGCGAAGGGGCACGAGGCCCGGGAAAAGAGCAAGGCCACCGACGACGACGGCGCCAGTCGGCGAGGGGGAAGGATCGGGCCGGGCGAAAAGGGGGGATAGCAAAGGGAGGATCTGAGAATCAGCTCACGTAGCTGACTTTCCCGGCGCCTCCCGGCGCCGGAGGCGGCTATGTATCGAGGGATGGGCCCCTCGGTGGGGCCGAAACCAGCTGCATGCAGCAGTTTTCGTAACCTCTCCTTTCCCAATCCCCCCCTTTCGTCCGGCCCGAGAGGAGGAGGGCACGGTTGCTGGACGGGCTCGTCCTGAACCTGCGGGATCGGCGCCTGCGCCCTCCTGTCCTGGCAAGGCAGGGGCGTGCACCGATCACGGGCGCATGATGGGCCTGGTCCGGGGAGAGGAGGAGAGAGGGTTGTGGACGCCATAACGAGGGACACTCCAACAATCCGATCATTGAATTAAAGATGTGTTTAGCATCTGGTTGAATGCCATAAAAAATGGAACATGGCCTTAACATGGTTAAGACATACTTGGAACATGGTTTGGACATCTGGGAAGTGATTTGGCAGCACGCTTCCTCTCCATTGCTCGACTTCCACAAGACCAGGGGGGCCCGATCTCCTCGCGCGGTGCAAACTGAGCGACGCCGAGTTCTGGCCCGTTCTCGGCCTCTGGGCGGACCTCGCCAGGCCCCAGGGCCGTCAGCAGAAGCGGGGCCCGGGTCGAAAAACGGGCCCCCGAGAACGGGTCCGGACCTCTGGGCGCCCACACAGCCAAAAACGTACCCTGGCGAAGGGCCCAACCGTATGCAGTTGTGAGTGCCACAGCTGTGAATATCATCTTCTGTGGAGCTCCCTACGGGGCCACGAAGCGCGTGAGGGGTGGGCCGAAATGGGCGAGGAGCCGCATGTGGCCGCACCCACTGGCGCCTTAGGTGGAGCTCCGTATGGGGCCACCGGCCACGAAGCGTCTGAGGGGCGTGACGACATTGACATGCGGTGGGCGGGGAGCCGCATGGGGCCGCACGTACTGGAGTCTTAGGTGGAGAACCCCCTGGGGGCCACGAAGCGCGTGCGGCGGAGAACCCCCTGAGGTGTGCCGAAATGGCCACGCAACGGGCGGGGAGCATGCGGCCGCACCTACTGGAGCCTCAAGTGGAGCTCCTCTGCGGCCACGAAACGTGTGAGCACTGTGTCGAGATGGACGTGCGATCGAGGGGAACCCGCATATGGTCGCACCCACTGGGGCCTTAGTTGGAGCTCCCTCTGGGGACACGAAACGTGGGACGGGTGTGCCGAAAAGAATATGCAGTGGGCGGGGAGCGAGTGACCGCACCCACTGGGGCTCTAGGTGGAACTCCCCATGGGGCCACGAAGCGCGTGAGAGATGTGCCGAAACGGCCACGCGGCGGGCGGGGAGCCGCATGGGGCCGCACCCACTGGAGCCTTAGGTGGAGCTCCCTATGAGGCCACGAAGCGTCTGAGGGGTGTACCGGCATGGGCACGCGGTGGGCGGGGAGCCGCATGTGGCCGCACCCACTGGGGCCTCAAGTGGAATTCTCGACGGGGCCACGACACGTGTGAGCGGTGCGCAGGAATTGGCATGCGATGGGCAAAGGCACGGATGGGGGGAGGGGGCGGGCAGCGGGAGGAGGTGAGACGCGGGGCGCTCTCTTCCGAACGAGGACCCAACACCATAGGACAGTCGGGCGAACAACGACGTCGGAGGTCTGGGAGGGGCACTCTGCGGGGCGCGTCGGCACGCGCAAAGCGCTCCGCGGATCCATGGTCCACTTGACCCTGGCCTCGGTCTCGCCCGCGTCCAGGAGCT
This sequence comes from Prorocentrum cordatum, assembly GCA_963575745.1. Classification (NCBI taxonomy): domain Eukaryota; class Dinophyceae; order Prorocentrales; family Prorocentraceae; genus Prorocentrum; species Prorocentrum cordatum. The sequence goes on along the minus strand of CAUYUJ010020589.1, from coordinate 105,202 downwards.
CGAATCTGCCGCCCTCTGCAATCCGACAGCTCCCAGTCAGGGGCCTCGTCCTCCTCTCCCTCCTGCAACGGACATGTGCCCCCGACCATCGAAGACCGAGCAAGGAAACACCTTCGCAGGGTCTTTGACAATTCCCCCCGGAAGGGTTGGGGTTGTTTGGTTCCTAGGAGAAGGTTCCTGACTCACTTCGCCCGCCCTGCATTCCGCGGAAGCCAGGCCCCAAGACTCCGCCGTGCATGCCGCGGCCACTAGGGCCTGGAGATCCTCGAAAAACCAATGATGGCATGATGGCAAAGCATACAGGCAGGCGCAACGAACAGAGAACCCCACCAAGGGGGTCACACCGCCCAGGCGTCGAGACGTCACGCCGAGCACATACATGACGGTCGTACGCGAAGGACGTACACGACTGACCTGCATTGATCACGCATATTATGAACATACACACATACACGGACCCCCACACACTCGCATGGTCATCATCAGGAACAAACACCAATGACACACACACACCAGTAACAGCCACCATTAAAGGTGCACCAGCAACAGCGACAAGCCCTACACCAGCTGCAGCAAAGCATATAACACACAGCATAACATATTAAATACATGAGTAACACACGCCGACAACAGACATCAACAGCTGAATACAAGAACCAGCCACATGCACGTTAACACACAAACGCACACTCAAACTGTTTGGCAGCCGCGGCCTCGCGCGCAGCGGCGAAGCGGAGCAAGTCGAAGAGCGGCGGGACCGGGCGCGCGCGGCCGGGCCTTCAGGCGGGATCGCTTTGGATAACGCCGCACGTGCCACCCCTGGGAGCGGCAGCGCCAACCATCTGGGCAAGGCTGGCGTGGAGGAGAGAGTCTGCCCGCCACGGGGGCGCCCAACACGCGGCGGCCGCAGCGCGAAGGGGCGGGCGGCGGCACAAACACACACACACACACACACACACACACACACGTTCAAGCCGGCGGCGCAGAGGAGCCTCAGGTGCGGTCGCCAGGAGGAGGTGCCAATTCGCGAACGAACTCAATCGAACGCGCCACGATGAAAGAATCCAGGCACGGCGATGCAGATTGGTGGAAAAAGTGAGGCGCTGTAAAGACAGGATGCAGCGGCCAACGAACTCTGGCACATACACACATACACACACACACACACACGCACACAATTTTTGCGTCGGCGGCTGGGCAGAGGGTGACTGCTCCGGCGATCGGGCATCAGGGGGCGCGCTAGATGAGGGAAGAGGAGGAGACCCCGGCGCGACGGGAAGAGGGGAAGCCGGGCCCGCTTAGGCAAGTCACCGGCTGCGGCGGGAGGAGCGCCGAGGGGGGGGAACCAGCCGCGGCGCCGGGCAGCAGCTGGGGGGGGACGGAAGCCCACCGGCGGCCGGGCAAAGCCAGATGGGGGAGCGGCACATGCGATGCGGTTACCACACCAATGGGGGAGCCGGCTGAGCAGGCGGACCCACGGGTGGGCCGAAGTGCGCCTCGCCGCCCAAGAAAGTCGCAGGCGCGCACGCGCCAGCGAAGGCCCCTCACGGGGCGGTGAAGCGGTAGCCAGGCCAGCAGGACAAGGGGAAGGGGAGGCAAGCAAAGACAGGGAGAAGCGGAGAGCGAGGAGCGACAGCGGACAGCCGAGAGAGGAGACCGACGGACGCGAAAGACGCGTGCCGACCGACGGAGGAGGAGAAGCCGAGGGGAAGAGAGGAGACACAACACACCACATGGGCAAGGCAAGACACCTGGAGGGAAGGAGCCAGCCGAGGAGGGAGGCGAGTGGGGAAACCACGAGCTACCGATACCGCTACTCTCCTGACCTCTTCCGAGGTGCGTTCTGACCAGAATTTCGAGGCGAATCCAGCGGTGGCGACGAGGGCCTCCGAGGAGGCCCAATGATGGGAAAGCGAGGAAAGGGTAGAGGTGTGGGTGCCTTTTCCTCCTCCGAGCGAGGAGGAAGGAGGACGCACAGCACAAAGGCAGTGAGGGGAGAGGAGAGGACCACAGGGCGGCTGGCGGCACGCCCAGTGGGCAGCGACGAGGAGGCCGCGCCTCCGGGGGGGGGGGACGGCGGGGGAAGGAGGGGACGACGACGACGACGGGAGAAGGACGAAGAGAGCGGGTGAGGAGAACAACCATCGTGTTGGGAGGAGGGGGGGTGGGAGGATGAAGGGTATGAGCAGTAGCAGCCGGATGCGATTCACGATACCTTCGGCCGCCTGAGTAAGGAGAGCCTCGTGTCTCCCAACCCCATCCTCCCAGCCCTATGATTGTCCTCCTGGGCGAGGGGGCAGGCCACGCGTGCGGGGAACGGAAACCGGATTAGCCCCCCGCAGAGGCCCGGCAGAGGGGGGCAAGGCGCGGCAGCGACGCCGCCGAGGGATGGAGCGGCGGGGCGAGGAGAGGACCACGACGACGGCGAGGCGAGGGACGACGACGAGGAGAGGAGGGGGGGGGGCAGGGCAGGCACGCGGTCCTACATTTACACGCAGCTCTCGGGAGATGCGCGGGAAAACGCCCCCACCACACACACACACACACACACACACACACACACACACACACACGCACACACACACACACAAGGGAGAAGGAGAGCGGAGAGAGCACCCCCGCGCAGAGAGAGGGGAGGGGACGAGCGGATTGACCCCCCCCCTAGAGGGGAGATGAGCGAAGGCGGCAGCGAGGCGCCCTGCCGGGCGGCCCCAGTAAGGATAACAGAACATTAGGTCGGGCATTTCCTCCTGCAGTAAGATTTTGGATTTAGTCAAAAAAACCCATGGTTTAAACCGAATTCGAAAAGACTAGTTCGTACTATTTTTGAATACTCCCCCCCGCCCGACTTAAGGACAGCAGCAGCCTGTGGAATGACAGGCTGTGGGGTAGCAGGCTGTGGGATAACGAGCCAAAATATCCAGGATGTGGGGCGAAGCCGTACAGCGGCAGCCGAAAGCCCTGCCAAAGGAAGCATCCTGGGGACGCGAACGCTTCATCGAGCACAGATGTGATCGGAACTGGATGCCATCCGCACCCGATCGACGAAAAGCGGCCAGGGTGGAGCGGCACGCGGGAGAGCGACTTGGGGCAACCCACAACGAGGAGGCAAGAGATCCATGTGGCACGGGGCGGGTTGGCCGAACAGCAAAGCTCGGGCCTCAGCTGTACGACTGGGTGCTGGGGCACGGGAGCGGCCAAACAGCGAAGGGCGGCATGGGCGGAACTGCGGGGAGGGGCCCCTGGGGCACGGCCGCGGAGACGGCGGAGCCCGGGGGGAATGGAGAGGGGCGCAGGAACGAAGGGGAGACGAGATGCGTCGGGCCAGTGGTGCTGGCCGCGCGACGCGGGCAGAGCGCGCCAGGCGGGCGAAGGCCAGGTAACATCTGGACAAGAGCTGAGAGGCGTAGCCCTCCGGGATGCGTAGGGGCGGCCGAACAACTGGAAGGCACCAGCGCGGCATCAATCCGTGCGGTGTGGGGTGGACATCACGCGAGCCCTCCCATGAGTCAAGATGTGACCGAGATGGGATGCCAACCGCACCTGGTCGACGAGAAGCGGCCGGGGCGAAGCGGCACGCAGGAGAGCGACAGGGGGCGACCCACCAAGAGGAGGCAGGAGAAGGGGCCAGGAGAAGGGGCTGGCCGAGCAGCTGAACGACACCAGCACGGCGGTGGTCCGTGAAGCGTGGTGCGGAGACGAAGCGAACACCTCGCCAGGCAGAAGCACATGATCGAGCAGCTGAGCGCGGGACGGAGCTGCACGGCTGGGCTCCGGGACACTGGAGTGGCCGAACAGCGAAGAGCGGCCCGGGCGGCACTGCAGAGATCTGGACGCGGAGGTGCGAGGCCGAGGGACACTGGGAGTGTCCAGGCTGAGATCCGCAGCGGGATCCTGGAGAAAGGGGAAACCCCACAGCCCCACAAAAAAGGGGAGCCCAAACAAACAAAACATAACATCAGAAGGCCTGCATAAGAACGGATGGTCATCGTGATCACAATCACCATCACTATCACCATCGTCATTATCATCACCATCACCATCACCTCCCCATCAACCATGCCCATGACCATAACCACCATCATCGTGACCATCACCATCACCATCAACACGATAATCGCATTCGTATGCATATTCGGTGCCAGCATCATCATCAGCAACATCATCATTACGAATATGATCATCATCATCATCAGCAGCATCAGCATCATCAGCATCATCATCATCATCATCATCATCATCATCATCATCATCATCATCATCATCATCATCATCATCATCGCCATCAGCATAATCACCATCACCACCATCATCAGCATCATCAGCATCATCAGCAGCATCAACATCATGATCATCCGCAACACCATCATCACCATCACCAGCAGCATCAGCATCATCAGCATCAGCATCAGCATCAGCATCAGCATCAGCATCAGCATCAGCAGCATCAGCATCAGCATCATCATCATCATCATCATCATCATCATCATCATCATCATCATCATCATCATCATCATCATCATCATCCCCATCATTACCATCATCATCACCATCACAATCACCACTTCCCCTCATCCACCCTTCCTCCTGCCCCTCAATCCTCCTTCCTCCTTCCTCATCCTCCTCATGAATATCAGAATCACTTCTCCTCTTCCTCCCCCTCCCTCTTCTCTGTTCAATAATCCTCTCGCCTCCCTCCCTCACTCATCCTTTTTCCCCGCGCTGTTATCCTTCATTGTTCTTTCTTCCTCAGTCCTCCTCCTTCCTCATTCCGTCTTCCACCTCCGCCTGCTCCTCCCCTTCGACTTCCCTTCGTCCTCCTCCTCCTCCTCCTCGTCCTCCTCCTCTGCCTCCTCCTCCTCCATCCCTCCCATCCTCCTCCTGCTGCCTCCTGCCGTTTCCTCCCCTCCCCTCCTCCTCCTCCTCCTCCTCCTCCTCCGCCTCCTCGTACTCCTCCTCCTCCTCCTCCTCCTTCTCCTCCTCCACCTCCTCCTCCCTTTCTTCTGATTATTATGAGTATTATTATTAGTCTTCTTATTATTTTTATTATTATTATGAGTCTTGATGTTATGATTCGTCTTCTTCAGATTCTTATTATTATTAGTATCATTATTATTATTACTAGTATTATTATTATTAGTATTATTATTATTATTCGTCTTCTTCTTCTTCTGCTTCTTCTTCTTCTTCCTCCTCCTCCTCCTCCTCCTCCTCCTCCTCCTCCTCCCCCCTCCTCCTCCGCCCTCCTCGGCGGGGACTCTCCGGGACGGCGCCGGCCAAGGTGGGGATGACCGCGGCGCGCTCGCCCACGCAGGACGCGCCGCGCAGCCGCGCGGGGAGCTCCCACCTCGGCAGCGCGGGCGCGCGCGCGCGCCTGCCAGGCGCTCGCGGGGCACCACAGGGACGCGCTCGAGACGAACGCTTCCACCGCGGAGGCCGCCAAGGCCGTCAAGAAAGAACTGCACAAGGCCGCCATAGTGAAGAAGACGAGAAGAGGACGCCGCCATGTGACTGGACGGATACAGAGCCACCGCCATGCGGGCCCAGGACGCGCGCTAGGCGCAGTCCGCCATCGCCGAGGCGCACGGCGCCTGGGATGCGCAGGCTGCCGCAGGCAGGCGGGGCCCAGCAGCAGGCGGATCGCCCAAGGGCACGATGCTCCGCCTCTCGCGGTCAGGAGCGGAAGAAGGACGTACGTATGGGACGCACAGAGACATACTAATACGATATACCCTCCTTGGAAGCGCACGTCCGACCCGAACATATAGCATACCCATCTTGTAGTACATCGTTTCCCGAGCGGTGTGGCCAGAAGGCGCCCGCCACGACGCAGATACTATAAGATTTCTCAGTGCGCGCGTCGCCCCCACGGGGGGCGACGCACACATAGTTTTAGTATGCTGGGGTGGCGCCGATACGCAATGGAACCCTCGTTGGTTTCGAAAGTACGCAGTGCGCGGACGCGACACTCATCACGCGAGGCTAGCCTCGCGGACTGGGGGGCCGTCCTCGTGTACGTGGCCGGGCGCGTACGTCCTCAGTGGGCCCTCTATACAGTAGATGCAGACCATAAAGGATCTTGTGATGAGAAATGTTAGCCAGCGTGGACCCCAAACAGTGTGTTTCTAGCCGTATATGTTGTGCAATATATGTGAGGTCGTCCATGTGGTGCAGTATACGCGACGACGACGACGACGACGACTTCTGGGTTCGAGGTTCGAGGTTCTCGATAGTTGTCGCTTGTTCTTGGCGGTTTTCCAGCCTCGGGATGCTGTCCAGCAGGCGCGCCCCGCCAGGGGCGTTCCAGGGGTGCCCAGATCGCCTCGAACGGCCGCCGGAGATGGCCCGAAACCTGTGCGAGCCCGGACACGTTCGCGTCGTGAAAAAACACGACGGGAGGTTGTTGGCCGTTGCTGGTCTCGAGGGGTCCTTGCTGGGCGCTGGGACCTTGAAAATACGGCTCGGGGCGAAAAACTTGCCCTGGGGAAGGGGTCAGGACTTCCAGGTCCCCTGTATGAAAAAATCGGGACATCGCACGCCTGGGAAAGCAAGCTGCACCACCACGAGAAATCGCGACCGGAGCCCTCGACTCCACCTTTCGGCGGTACTTCTCAGACCGGGTCGATTCGGGGGAGTCCAAGAGGAGGGCGTCCAAGAGGGGGGGGCGCAAAACATGGCCGACAGCATGTGCGCCGCCCAGGGGGAGGGGCCAGGCGCCATGACCTCTGAGGAGATATCATGGCCCACGCCATGACATCCACCCCCCCCTAGTCATCACCCCCCTCTTTGCCGCCCCCGATCGATCCGTGCGAGAGGGCTCCGCGGGCCGGAAACGGGGCGCAAACGGAGGGGCCAAGAGATGCCGATGCCGCCACTGCCCGGACGTCTCACGGGGAGCGTGCTGACCCATACTCTTCGAAAGGGGTCCGGCCGTGGCGGCGAGGGCCTCCCAGGAGGCCCAAAAAGGCGAAAACGAGGGGAGGGTAGCGTTAGGTAGGGCATGTCCTCCCCCTACAGGCGGATGTTCTGGGAAATATGGAAAAATAGCGTAAAATCCATCAAAAATAATAAAACATGCTAGAGAAATCGTCCCCATCAGATTTTTCGACTATTTGGGAATCTTCCTCCTGTAGAGGGACGTGCCCGACTGTATCCGGTACTGTTTCTTCCGAAGGTGGGCGAGCACGCCCGCAGTGAAAAAAGGCCACGAGCTCACAGGGCGGCGGCAGACACGACGAAGTCGTTTGTCGCTTTCGGAGATCCGCGCGGATTTCTTGAAATCGTGCCGTGCACCCTCCATGACGCGCGTAGCGCGCTGGGGGCGCCGCCGGAGGCACCGCCAGGAGGGGCCAATCGCCGATCCAAGGAACTCGCGCGGACCTCCGAGAGCTGACGCTCATACCGTCCTCCCTTCTCTTCGAGACGGGACGACGAGGCCTCGAAGGCATGCCGACCTCCCTGAGCTCTGACGTCGCAAAAACAATGCGCAGCACCGCGGAAGAGCACGACCAGAGCCCGAGACCCCGCCCTCCTATACGTCATTTCCTCGAGCTCGAGCCAGCCCCGGGGCCCGAGGCTGGGCGAAGACGGCCCAGCGCACGTGCAGCAGTTGCAGCACCAGGGCCTCAGGGCCGCTGGGCTGCAGACCCGCGGCCGGCGCGGCCCTCCTGGGAAGGAGGCTCTGGCCACAGGACCCGAAGATGCGACGAGGAGGGCGCCTGGACAAAGGTGCTCTCTCGACCCCCCCTTCAGGGCTGGACCTGAACGCTGTTCTGTTCTTGTTGTTTCCGTTATGCTCTTCGTTCTGCTCGACATGCTTTCCAACACCTCCCCCTGCCGAAACGAAGAACCAAAGCCGAAGCCTGGCAAAACAGCGCCTAGGTCCAGCCCTGCCCCCTTTCCCCAGACCGGTTCTTCGTCCCGAATCGTTTCTCCACGACCCCGGCGCCAGGCGAGGGCCCCCAGGAGCCCGAAACGACCAACAACCTCCGACCGTCCTGTTATACTTTCAAGACGCGAGCGTGTCTGGGGAGAAAGGCGACGAGGAGAGCGACTGAACAGGAGTGCGCTGTGGCCCCCCGGCCCGCACAGCGGCTGGGGCCCCCGCCCCGCGCGGGGGCTCGGCCCCGGCGCCGCCCGCGGCGGGGGGGCCGCCGCGAGCGAGAGCTCCTCCGTGACCGGCGCGCTGCGGTCTGGCAGGCACTGGCTCGTGCTGTCCTCCCGGCGGCGCGCTGGGCCGCCACGTGCGGGGGTTGTGCTTGGATTGTGGTTCCTGCGCTCATGTCTCCATGCGCGGGTTAGAGAAATCATTCACTGAACGGATCGAGCCGCACAGGCGGGTTTATCTTAACCGTCTGGATGCTGGGCTAGGGCCAAAATTTCTCTGCCAAGCTGAGCAGAGGTCTCGATGCCGACTTTAATGCTCAAACCACCACGTCGGATAGCATGTTCCTGTTTCTTGCCTCTGCGCGTTGGGGGGGGTCGCGGCCTTCGAGCCCTTCGGGGCGCGAGGTTCGCCAACACGCAGCACTAGAATTAGGTCGGGCATGTCCTCCTGCAGGCGCATTTTGGGCGAGAAATAAAACATGCACGAAAATGGTTTTTAAAAAATCGTCCACAGGTAATGTTGACTATTTGGGAATATTCTTCCTGTAGAGGGACATGCCCGACTCAACACTATAATAATAACGGCATAAGCATAAACTTCTGGCGCTCCACGAGGATTTCGTGGATCTGCGCTGGACCCCTTCCCTGGCGCGCGGAGCGCGCCAGGCCTGGCGCAAGAGGCGCCACCGGGGAGACCCAGCGAGGATCCAAGAAGTCCGTGCGGAGCGCCCAAGGTTTATGTTTATGGCGTTTTTTTCTGGATCGAAACACGCAAACTGTGGCGTACTGACACGAAGCTCGTGCTGGCCTCTCAGCTGCGCTCACGGCCCCATACCCTGACCTTCCAGAGCGCTGAAAAGTAGCCCTTCAGGCCTATAGACTGATCCCGGCTGCTGAAACCTGCGATCGGAATGTGGATGTCGAGGTCATGGTGCTATCTGTTCGCCCTCCTGGAAGGTCAGTGTGCGTTTCGGGTGGGTTCGAGGACCGAGGTCTTCGGCGTTCGAGGTGCGAGGCTTTCGGCGCTTGTCGCTGGCTCTTGGAGGTGTTCCAGCCCCGGTTCGAGGTGCGAGGCTTTCGGCGCTTGTCGCTGGCTCTTGGAGGTGTTCCAGCCTCGGGACCTCGGGATGCTGTCCAACAGAAGCGTCTCTCCAAGTAGGGGGCAAACAAACCTACCTCGCTTTTGACCACCCTCGCTTCCAAGAGATACCAAACGATGCCAAACTACGGCCTGCACTGATCAGGCCGTTTGACGAGGAGGCGCGTGGTATGATTTGGTTCTGCCTGGAAGCGAAAGCGGGGTAGGTAGTTCACGCTCTGACCAAGGGCGTTCCGGGAGTGCCCAGATCGCCCCGAACGGCCGCCGGAGACCCGAGCTATGGCCCGAAACCTTGCGAGCCCAGACACGTTCGCGCCGTGGAAAAGAAAAAATACTCCGACGGAAGAACCCCGCATAAGAATCCTCTGGGCGAATCTGGAAAAAACCATCACCGTCGTCCTCGTGGTTGGTGAGGCGTCCTGGCTGTCTCTTCTGCGTATATTTCCTGTCGCCTTGGCGCGGGCCCCCCTTCCACTCCTTACGTTGTCCCCATCCTCGCCCCCCTGTTTGTTCCGCGCCCCGCCACCTCCTCCCCTTCCTGTTGCATGAGCGCGCATGTCGATGTTCCTCGGCGCCGTCGCCGCCACGGCCAGCACAGGCGCGTTCTCTACTGGTCACGTCGCGCAGCCGTTGGGACAACCCCGCGGGCCAGGCTGTCGGGACAACCCCGCGAGCCGCTGGCGCGCAAGACCAAGCCGTTGGGACAACCCCGCGGGCTTCGAGCGAGGCGCAGCCGCGCTCAGGCGGAAGGCAGCACGAAGCCCAGCTCTGCCGCGAGCTGCTTCGCCTCCGCCCTGGACAAAACCGCCTGAACTTCCTCCATATTCAGGCTTGAGGAGCCCAAAAGTGACGACAGTTACAGGGTTCCGATGACCCGCTCGGATTACCAACATGATCTGCGGGCCCCATAGGGAGGGGGCTCCCGCCTGAGACTTCCTCACAATTCACTCAGAGACGAGGCTCCCGCCTGAGACTTCCTCCAAATTCAGGCTTGACGAGCCCAAAAGTGACGACAGTTACAAGGTTCCGATGACCCGCTCGGATTACCAACATGATCTGCGGGCCCCATAGGGAGGGGGCTCCCGCCTGAGCCTTCCTCAGAATTCACTCACAGACGAGGCTCCCGCCTGAGACTTCCTCCAAATTCAGGCTTGAGGAGCCCAAAAGTGACGACAGTTACAGGGTTCCGATGACCCGCTCGGATTACCAACATGATCTGCGGGCCCCATAGGGAGGGAGCTCCCGCCTGAGACTTCCTCCCAATTCACTCACAGACGAGGCTCCCGCCTGAGACTTCCTCCATTTTCAGGCCTGGGGAGCCCAAAAGTGACGACAGTTACAGGGTTCCGATGACCCGCTCGGATTACCAACATGATCTGCGGGCCCCATAGGGAGGGGGCTCCCGCCTGAGACTTCCTCACAATTTACTCAACGATGATGAGGATGAGGATGATGAGTGGTGGTGAAGATGAGTGGTGAAGAGGATGATGATTGATTGTGAGTGGTGGTGGCGATGATGATGTTTGAATGAGGATGATGCCGATGCCGATGATGATGATGATGATGATGTTCGTGAGCGTGTGAGAGAGTGCGAGTGATGATGATGATGAGTATGTGAGTGACTAAGCATGTGAGAGAGCATCATCGATGATGCTGATGAGGTTGATGATGAGAGAGTGTGAGTGAGTGTGAGTGGGTGTGTGTGTGTGTGTTCCTGTTCCTGCGCGGGGTGTCCAGAGAAAACAAGAACCCCACTTTGGATGCGGGGAGAAAAAAAAAAGGAAGCGTTTGGCCATTTGCGGCCTCTAGGGGTCCTCGCCGTACCCTGGGACAGTCAACAAACGACTCGGGAGAAGAGCCGGCCCGAGGGAAAGGGTCGGGACTTCTGGGGACCGCGCATGGAACAAAAACAAGACATCGCACGCCTGCGGGAGTCACCCTGTAGGCAAGGCGACGTGACCTCCCCACACATCTGGCAACTGCATGTTTTCGATCCCGGCGTTCCTGTTCAGTTTCGGACACACGGGGCCGTCTTCGGGCCTTGGGACCTAATCTGGGACGAAAGCATGTCCCCGGGGAAGGAGTCGGGATCTCTGGGGCCGCGGATTCAAAAAATCACATCGTCGAACGTCTCGGCTTGATGTGTCGCGGAGGCGGACACCGAGAGGAAAGGCATCCCTTCCGAAGGCCCCCCGTGCTCCAGACCTGCCACTCCTCCGTCCTCCACCTCCTCCTTCTCCTGTCTTTCCTCCTCCTTTCTCCCCTCCTGCTGGTCCTCGTTCTCCCCTGTCCCAAGCTTCCTCCTCCGCCTCCCCGTCCTCCTCATACCCTCCTCCTGCTCCCACTCTACTGCAACCCCCTTTGAGAACAAAGTCGTTGATCTGCTCGATGGGGAAGCCAGGACCCATGCTCTTCATGACCTGGCTGGCTGTCGTGGGGGGGGAGAGAGAGAGAGAGGGGAAGCAAAAGGAGAAGAGGCCTTCAGGGCACCGTCTCTTCACAGAACTTACCATTAGGGCTTCTCGCGCATTCCCCGAACAGTGCTTGCCCCGAGGGGTTCTTGCTTCGGTTCCCGAAGGAACTGGACAGGTCACTGCCCGCCCGTGGGTGCCTCGCATGCGCTGGGTCGGTCGGCCGAGGTTTCGCCTGGTGCCCGCCCGTGGGCGCCTCGTGGGCGCCTGGTATGCGCTGGGCGTGTCAGCCGAAGGTTTCGCCCACTGCCCGCTCGTGGGCGTCTCGTGGGCGGGGCGGTTCGTTCGATGGCTCGGTCAGCCGAGGTTTCGCCTGGTGCCCGCCCGTGGGCGCCCCTGGGAGGAGGAGGGGAGGAGGAGGAGGAGGAGGAGGAGGAGGAGGAGCAGTAGAAGGACAAGAGGAGCAGTAGAAGGAAAGGGAACGATGAGGAGAACGAGTACGAGTTGGATGGGGAGGGGAGGATGGATGAGGAGGGCGCGAGGTAGGATGAGGAGTGGCCGAGGGATAGAAAGGTACAGAAGGATAGGGAGGCAGAGCAGGAAGTGAGGCGGAGGAGGGCGGAGGGAAAAGGACGAAGAAGAGGATGAGGCAATCGGCCAGGGTGTGATGAAGGGACAATGGATGGACGGAATGCGGAAGGAGGACGGGTGGATGGAAGTATGACGGGGTGGAGGCTACGTGGAGGGGTGAAGGAGGTCTTTCTAGCAGAAGAAAAAAGAATGAGGAAGGGGAGAAGGGGGAGAGGATGTGACGGGATGGAGGCTGCATGGAGGGGGGGAGGGAGTCCAGACGAAAGGAGGGAGGAGGAGCGGGAGGAAGACAAGAGGTAAGAAGCGTACGATGATCCCTCGTCAGTTGTACCAATCTGCAAGTTTGCCTCGTTAACTGTGGCGAGGCCTGTAGAACTCGCTGCCTCTAAGGGTAACCTTGGACCGAAGAAGCAGAGCGGCTTGTCGATCGTTTTCTTGCATGCGATGCGACGGCAGCGAGCAGTGGTCTGCACGCTTTCGCCCTCCCGCACCCCCCGATTGCGCGCGCCAGAGGCCACTCCGGCGAAGGGCAGGGCCACTCTCGCGTGCGGCCGAGGCCAAGGCGCACACCCGCGGGAGGGGCAGACCATCAGAAGCTGCACCGCCTGCGGAGCCCAGGCTGGCTGGCCGCCGGATACGCCCGCATGTCCTCACCCTCCCGACGCAACCCTCCAGGAGGACGCCGGCCACCGAAGGCGCGGCCTGCTCCGGCCACGCCCAGCACCAACGCAAGGGGCCCGCGTCCTTCGGCCCTCGAGACTCGAACCCCGCTCCTCGACCCTCGAGCCGCGTCACTCGATCCTCGAACCTCGATCCCCCCCGTCGACGACGACGGCGACGGCAACGGCGACGACGACGACGACGACGACGCGACGACGACAACAACAACGACGACGACAACGACGACGACAACGACGACGGCGACGGCAGGACGGAAACATCAGTAACGACGACGACGAGGACGCCGACGACGACGACGACCAGCGACCACGACAACGACGACGACGACCACGACGACGACGACGAAGGGGGCGACTGCACTAGCGACGGCGACGGCGACGGCCACGACGACGGCGACAACGACGACAACAACGACGACGACGACAGGACGGAAACGACGACGAGGACAATGGGAACGATGACAACGACGACGAAGCGACGACAACGACGACGACGAGCGACCACGACGACGACCACGACGACGACCACGACGACGACGATCACCACGACGACGACGGCAGAGGCGACGGCACCGGCGACGGCGACGGCGACGGCGACGGCGACGACGACGACGGCGACCACGACGACGACGGCGACGGCGAGACGACGACGACGACGACAAGCGACCAGGACGACGACGACGACGACGACGAGGGCGACGGCACCGGAGACGGCGACGGCGACGGCGACGGCACCGGAGACGGGAACAATGACAATGACGACGACGACGACGACGACGAGCGACCACGATGACGACAACGACCACGACGACGACAACGACCACGACGACGACGAAGAGGGCGACGGCACCGGCGACGGCGACGGCGACGGTGTCAGCAACGGCGACGGCGACGGCGACGACGACAACAACGACGACAACGACAACGACGACGACAGGACGGAAACAATGACGACGACAACGGGAACGATGACACGACGACGACGACGACGACCACGACTACGACGAGGGCGACGGCACAGGCGACGGCGACGGGCACAGCAACGGCGACGGCGACGGCGACGGCGAGGGCAACGGCGACGAAGACGACAACGACATCGACGACCATGACGACTGGACGGAAACGATGACGACAACGGGAACGATGACAACGACGACCACGACGACGAGCGACCACGACGACGGCGACGACGACGACCACGACCACCACGACGACGACGACGACCACGACGAGGGCGACGGCACTGGCGACGGCGACGGCGACGGCGACGGCGACGACGACGACGACGACGACGACGACGACCGGACGGAAACGACGACGACGACAACGGGAACGATAACAACGACGACGACGACGACGACGACGACTACGACGACGACGACGAGCGACCACGACGACGACGACGACGACGACAACGAGGGCGACGGCACCAGCGACGGCGACGGCGACGGCGACGGCGACGGCCACGAACATGGCACTGGCGACGTTGACGACGACGACGACGACGACGACGACGACGACGACGACGACGACAACGGCGACGACGACGGCGACGGCACCAGCGACGGCGACGGCGACGGCGACGGCGACAGAAAGAAACGACAACGACAACGACAGGGCGGAAACGTCGACGACGACGACAAGGGGAACGATGACATCGACGACGACGACGACGAAGAGCGAAGACGACGACGACACCGACGACCACGACGACGACGACGACGACGACGACGACGACGACGACGACGGCAACGACGACCACGACGACGAGGGCGAAGGCGACGGCGACTGCGACAGACACGGCGATGGCGACAGCGATGACGACGACGACGACGACGACGAGGACGACAACGACGACGGCGACGGCGGCGGCGGCGACGGCAGAGGCGACGGCGACGGCGACGAGCGACGGCGACGGCGACGGCGATGGCGATGGCGACGGCGACGGCGACGGATGGCGACGCCGACGGCGACGACGCCGACGACGACGACGACGACGACGACGACGACGACGACGACGACGACCGACGACGACGGCGACGGCGACGACGACGACGATCGGCCATGGCGACGGCGACGGCCATGGCACTGGCGACGTTGACGACGACGACGACGACGACGACGACGACGACGACGACGACGACGACGACGACGACGACGACAGCGACGGCGACGGCGACGGCGACGACGACCGCGGCGAAGGCGGCGGTGGCGGCGACAGCGACGGCGAAGGCGAAAGCGACGGCGACGGCGACGGCGATTGCGACGACGACGGCGACGACCACGGCGACGGCCACGGCGACAGCGACGGCGACGGCAACGGCGACGGCGACGACGACGACGACGACGACGACGAGCGACCACAACGACGACAGGACGACGACGACGACGACGACGACGACGACGACGAGGACGACGACGAGGACGACGACGGCGGCGGCGACTGCGACGGCGACGACGACGGCGACGGCGACGGCGACGGCGACGGCGACGGCGACGGCGACGGCGACGGCGACCGCAACGGCGACGGCGACGGCGACGGCGACGGCGACGGCGACGGCGACGGCGACGGCAGCGGCGACAGCGACGGCGACGGCGCCGGCGCTGGCGACGACGACGACGACGGCAGAGGCGACGACGACGGCGACGGCGACGGCGACGGCGACGGCAGCGGCGACAGCGACGGCGACGGCGCCGGCGCGGGCGACGACGACGACAACGGCAGAGGCGACGGCGACGGCGACGGCGACGGCAGAGGAGACGGCGACAGCGACGGCGACGGCGACGGCGACGACGATGACGACGACGACTTAGGCGGCTCGGCGCGCGGCCCTGCCACGACCGGCTGGCGACTGCGTCCCACCCAGCCTCGCGCCAGGATGAGCGGCGGTGCACCACGTCGCTCGCCCCGACCCCCGAGCCGAAGCGGCAGGTGTAGCGCGACTCGATGAGCCTCGCGGAGGCCTCTCACCTGGGGCCCGAGTAGATGGGGTCAGAAGATCGCACCGCATCGCCGACACATCGCCGGTGCATTTGCGATGCACCGGCAACGTCGGCGATACATCGGCGACGCCAGCGTGGAGAAAACCAGGCCCTACTTCGAGCCGCATCGCCGATGCATCGGCGATGCGGCGCGATCCTCCGACCACATCTGCTCGGATCCCAATGGGAAGGCCTGGACCTCAATGGGAGGTACTGCTCCTCCCCCCCTCTCCCATAGACGCTGCGCTGCAAGAGGTTCGATCCTAGCCGCCTTGCGTTCGGGCGGGGGGCAGATCACCCACCCCTGGCGACCCCCTGGAGCTGGGAGCCGCAAGTGCGTCGCGGCCCAGGCGGGGAAAAAAAAGATAAGAGGGAAGGGGGAGGACGGAGGCGCCATCCTCACGTGCTGCTTGATCGACAGCACCACACCGCCAAAGGCGAGGGGGGACCTCCTGGCGCTCCCAGCACCAGGGGCACAGGTCACAGGGGTAACCTGGCCTGCCCCCACAGACCTCAATTGCCGATGGGAGCAAACGGGGGGTGCACCCGCAGCACCCCGTCCACTCGCTTGAGCCCGCAGCCGCCGCTCAGGCGAGCACTGTGCGGGCCAGCGCCGATCGGACCACCGATCCAAACCGACCCAGGGACGGTGCCCTCACTACGAGCTAGATGTGTATCCATATCCACTGCGTCTTGGAGTTTCGGGTTCCCTTCCCCAGAGACACAAGGCGCAGTGGATATGGACAAAATCCTGCCCCCTAGAGGCTAAATGTTTATCCATATCCCCTCTGCCTCGACACTTCTTGGCACCCCCTCACACATAGTCCAAGACGCAGTGGGCATGGATGTGAATCTTGCCCAAGGCAGCAGACCCCAGCCACACGGGACTCCACAAGAAGGAGGGCGAGGAGAAGGAGCAGGAGGAGTAGGAGGAAAAGGAGGATGAGGAGGAGGGGGAGGACCAGTGCAACCCAAGGGGCATCAACGATGTTGGAATAAACCCTCCCTCCAAGCTCCCTCTTCACAGGCCCCTACAACGGTTCAGTGTTACTGAGGGAACTGCCTCATTTGAAGACAACGGTTTGAAGACCCTGAAACATGCCAAAATATTGTTCCTGGGATTCTAACGCCACAAATCAACCTGACTGTTGCGCCTTGACTTGACGATCCTGGATAGCACCAGAACGCCATTCCTGGGACTTGAACACCGCGAGCCAACATAACTTGTGCACCCTCATAAGCCTGAATCCTGTTTCTGGTACGCTGATCATGGGAATCCGTGAAAATCCTGCCAAGTGTTAAGACGAATGTGCGCGGCGCGAAAGCGAGACCCACAGTTTGAAAAGAAGCCACCTTCGACCCGTTAAACTCATTCAATTGTTTAAGACGAGTGTGATCGGCGCTAAAGCGAGACCCACACATTGAAAACGACTCGCCCTCAATCCGTGAAACTATTGCGAATGTTTGAAAGGAATGCGCGCGGCGGTAAGGCGAGAGCTACATGTTAAAAACCACTCGCCCTCAATCCATGAAACTATTGCGAATATTTGAAACGAATGTGCACCGCTCTAAAGCGAGAGCCACATGTTGAAAACCACTCGCCCTCAATCCGTGAAACCCTTGCTAAAGTTTAAGACAACTGTGCGCGGCGATGAGGCGAGAGCCACATGTTGAAAACGGCCCGCCCTCAGTCAGTGAAAATGCTGCCAATGTTTAAGACGAGTGTGCGCGGCACTAAGGCGAGAGCCACATGTTAAACACGACCCGGGCTCCATCTGTGAAAGTGTTGCCAACTTTTACATCTTCAGAATCTAAATGGTGAGGAAATCTCAGGCGAAACGCCTGCCCGACCTAAAAGTGGCCTCGGGGTGCGACAGGGAGAAATTGTTTACAAGGAGAAGGAATGGAGGAGGAGGAGGAGGACGAGGAGGAGGGGGAGAAGGAGGAGGAGGAGGAGGAGGGAGGAGGGAGAGGAGGAGAAGGAGGAGGACCAGTGTAAACCCAAGAACCACCAACGATGTTGGAATACACCCTCCCTCCAAGCTCCCTCTTCACAGGCCCCTGCAACGGTTCATTTCCACTGAGGGATCTGCCTCGTTGGACGACAACCGATTGAAGACCCGGAAGCATGCCAAGACATTGTTCTCGGGATTCTAACGCCACGGACCAACCTGACTGTAGCGTCTTGACGATCCGGGATCGTGCCAGAACGCCATTCTTGGGATTTCAACACCGTCAACCAACGTAACTGCTGCAACCGCAAAATCCTCAATCCTTCCAAAACACCATGTCTGGTACGCTGATCGCGGGAATCCGTAAAACTCTTGCAAATTATCTTTGTGAATGTGCACGGCGCAAAAGGCGAAAA